>CM077159.1:158132650-158470150 GCA_039583875.1 Platanthera guangdongensis
AAATTTAGAATTGAGGATGGCTCGGAAAGAGGCAGGGCTACGACATTGTTTTTTTTAGAAAAATGCAGCGAAGAATAATGAGTTTAAGGAGGAAAAACTTTAACCTCAAATCGGTGAACAGATTTTTGTTTAGCCAGCGGGAAGGAAAATTATGGTCCCCCATGCCTAAAGTGTACTGATAGTTTGATACGTATATTATTTTTATTTTATATTTGGCCTTTAGATAGTATCAAGGGCCAAGTGTAATATAATATTCCAGCGATCTAAACTTTACCGTAAAGCAAATTAGTTAGGTTTTGTTTGACACGGTGGTAGCGGTCATGAATATGACAATTTTTCAGAAGCAGAGTAAGGTCGTATGAACACTCAATCAAATAAACATATGAGGAAAAACTGGCCGACTGTTCGTCGAAATCGTCAAGCCGCTGACCGTCAAGCCTGTCCGTCGAAAACACCAAGTCGTCCGACCGCAACTCAAGCTGCGCGGACTGCCTGTTATTGAAAGATGAAAAACACCTTTGTTTGTTGCTTCTAGTCGCCTGACCGCTAAAACTTGCCGCGAACAGAACTGCTGAACCGGGAAACAGCTTACCCGCTGAAACCGAACAAACTGCTTATTGAACTATCCACGACCCTGAGAAAGCAGATTGTTGGCCACACTAACCGTAGCCTGTTGTATACCACGGACTGCTATATGCGAACTATTCCACACCAATCTTCCCGACTAGTTGCCCAGTCACCCGGTGCTAGCCGCACAGCCTGCACGACACAAGTCAATCTTCACTTAGTCGCGCGGTTAAGAAAGTGTAACCAAAAGTTCAAATCACGAGCTGAGTTTTCACTGTTCCGGCCTATTATATACGATGAGTCGGGGAGCCCTATGTATAGGCGACAAGGGGAGTGCGGTCACCTTCCATAGCGATAGGGTTACCGCCCATCAACATGCGGCTAGCACTAACTATCCGCATAAGAGTACAGATCCAGAATCAGACTGTGCGTAGTAACATATCTAACCGCTCATACAGTAAGAACAACCCGTTTGCATAGATAAGCAGACAACAATCCACAATTTGCTTGGACTTAGGCAATCAAGCTGACAACCACACGTTCACAGTCAAAACCACACCATACGATCTACCGGTCTTCGCGAACTCTACAACCAAACCGTGCAACCCATGCTGTCTTCGCGACTAGACAACAACCCGACTTGGAACAACACCGTGACTAGGTCCAAAACTCCAGCGGACTCTTGCTTCAGACCGCGCGAACAACCACCATAAGCTTCTGCAGTAACCCACTGTTATCCACGCTCAACTGCATGTCCCATGCGAGCTAGAGAACCCGCCTGCTCGAGCGGACTCCGCGGTCTCACAATCCAAACCGCAACAGTCGCGGTTAGTCAAAGCTAACTGACTGGTTACATCTCAGGATGCTTGTTGAAATAGACCGCAAGAACAGAGAATCAGAACTGGCTAGCCGTCAACTCTATTTGCGCTACCAGTGCGGTTTATGCGATCTGCCCAATCAGACCCCCTACTTTCACTTCAATAATTTCAACAATGAACATGAAGATTCAATTTTCATTTAACGCCCACCTAAGGAACTTCATCCACTTTTATGTTCAAACAGATGATGTTTGTTAGGTGATCGTTAATGAATGACAATTTAACCCATGCGTTTACGACAGCCACCACCATGCCAAATGGAACCTTAGTCCTCAAACATAATCTTGATTTTAGGCACTATTTGGCAGGGTGATGGCAATAACGGAGGTGGTGGTTATGAACTGTCTTTCGTGAATGCCCGCCTCATCCAAGAAATTCATTCAGTTTGGTGTTAAAATCTAGTTTTATTTTTTTGTGGCGGTTATAACTTATAATTGTTGTCATGCCAAACATACATTCTATGACGGTAATGTTTTTGTCCAAACTCACCTCAGCAAAGACATGACACCAAACAAAAAGATGAAGCTCTAGACATGCTTAGCTTTCACACAATCGAGAATGCTGTGAAAATGGCCTGCGAAACAAGGAAGATGAAGCGCACGGTCATGCTTAGCTCTCGCACGGTCGATGTAAAATTTTCTAGGAAGCTGAGAAAGATCGCAGGAACATTCAACTACAACCAAGTCAAGTAGAAATCAATAACAATAGAAACATAAGAGTCTCAAACTTGAAATTATCAACAACTTTTTTACAAGATGAGATATACATTGCGAGACATGATTCACAATGTACCTGATGAAAAAAAAAAATACAAGTAAGAAAAACTGCACGGTCTGCAAACTGTAACCGCACAAGCCGCTGACTGCAAGCCCTGTGCGCCGAAACCACCAAGTCGCCAAACTGCAACTAAACCACGTAGACTGCCTATTATTGAATGCTGATGAACTGAACAGAACTTGTTGATAGACCGGGCGAATTGCTCGAACTAACCGCAACTCCGAGGAAGTGACTTCAGGCCACTGAGACCGCATCCTACTGTATACCACTGACTGTAACTGCAAACTGTTCCACACTGAGCCTTTCAACTAGTTGCCCAGTCGCGCAGTGCTAGCCGCATAACCTACACAGACAAGTCAACTTCACTTAGTCGCGCAAGTTAGAAAATCATAACCGCAAGATCACAACGCGAGCTGAGTTCTCACGGTTCTCGTTATATATAACGAGTCAGAGACCCCTATTTATAGGCGATAGGGGGAGTGTGATCATCGCCCGTAACGGTAAGAAAATCGCCTGTCATCCTGCAGCTAGCACCACCTATATGTACAAGTGAGGATACCAGCGTCAGTCTGCCACTAATAATCATCTATCCACATAGAAGTGTGGCGGACACACGAGCCAGTCCGCACGCGATAAACCAAATAACCACTTATGCGGAAAGCACTGCCGGTCTGCATAGCCGAGCGGATAGAAAACTCAGTCCGCGTGGACTTGATCAAACTAGTCACGCGTCCTGAACCACCATCTTGCTAATAACGGACTATAAAACTCTGCAACCAGACCGCGCAGTACAGCAGACTATGCAAACTTCGGAGCAGACCGCGCAACTATACGGACACTGCAAACTAGGCAACAAGTTGACTTGTCATAGCACCGTGACCAAGTCCAAAACACTAGAGAACTCTAGCTTCAGACCATATAAGTAAGCCCAGTAAACTGTGCGGTTTAGCCTTTGCAAACCAGGCTAAACGCCTGCCTCCCTGTGAGCCAGAGAACCTGTCAGCTCCAAGTGGACTGTGCAGACTCACAGTTCAAACCACAACAGCCTCATTTAGATAAAGCTAATCGCTCGGTTACCTCCCATGGTGCTTGCTGAAACTGAGTGCAAGAGTGAAGATTAGCCAGCCAAAATCCGGCTATCCGCCAACAACTAACCGCAAGATCAGCGATGGTCTGTGCGGACTGCCCAATCAGACCACCCACTCCACTTCACTTTCACTTCAATAATTCCAACACTCTTCCTTGAAATGGAAAGTGAAAACCATCCTGAACAAACCATGTAACTGAGTAAACGGTCCCTTCGGCAACACTTCGTGAAGATGTCCGCAATGTTATCCTGACTCTGCACATATTCAACCATCAAAGACCTCTCCAACACCTTCTCCCGAATAATGTGATGCTCGATCTCGATATGTTTGGTCTGCCGTGAAAAACTGGATTATTGACCAGTTTGAGAGCACTCTCATTGTCTCCCCACGGCAGAGTAGGACCTCACACCTTCTCATGGATGTCCTCCACTACTCTCCTAAGCCAGATGACTTTCTGAGCTGCCAAGGCCGAAGTCTTGTACTCCACTTCCATAGTGGAGAAAGACATTGAATCATGCTTCTTATTGTACCACGAGATAGTTGCCGTTCCGCACATGAAGACATATTCTAATGTTGACTTCTGGTCATCAGAATCTCCCCCATAATCAACATTTGTGTAACTATACAGCTTGAAGCCCATGTCCTGCTCGTAAAAGAGGCACATGTCCGAGGTGAACTTCACATACTTCAAAATGTTCTTAGCCACCACCAAATGAGGCTTCAATGGCTCAGCCATATACCGACTTACTCGACCCACAACATAGACAATATTTGGCCTTATAATCGTCAGATATATGACTCCCCACGAGAGCCCGGAACACTAAGGGATCTAAAAGAACCCTTCCCTCATCGTGCTGAAGTTTGAGACCAACCACCAGAGGACTAGAGCTATTCTTCCCTTCCCGCTGTCGAACCGCTTAATGATTCTCTATGCATAGCACTTCTGGGAAACAAGCACTTCGCTCTTCTTCCTCTCAACCTCGAGTCCAAGGAAATGATGGAGCTCCCTAAAATCCTTCATCTTGAACCTGATAGCTAGCTCGGCCCTGAGCCTAGCTACTTCACCTCTGAGTTCTTGGTGACGATCATATTGTCAACATACATCAATACCAAGACCTGAAGCTCCCCTTATTCTTAACAAACGGACTTGAATCTGAGCCTGAAGCGAAGTATCCACAGAACTGGAGGTATTCTGCGATCTTCTCATACTATGTCTAAGGCGCCTGCTTCAGACTATGGATGGTCTTCTTCAAATTACAGACATGTCCTAGATGTTCTTCAAAAATATAACCAGGTGGCTGCACCATGAATATGTTTTTGTCAATCTCGTCGATTATTCTTTACGCTGAGTTGCCAATTCTTCTATCCTTGGCAAGCCGCCAAAGAAATCACCATCTGAATTGAAGTTATCTTGGCCACCTGACTGAACGTCTCTTCATTATCTTTCTCGTACTGCTGTGAGAACGCCCGAGCTACAAGGCAAGCCTTACACCGCTCGATGTTGTCGTCAGCCTTCTTCTTCAGCTTGTAAACCAACTTGCATGTCACAGAAGTGATGCATTCGACCTTGGGCACAAAGTCCCAAGTCTTGTTCTTCCCGAGGGCAACCATCTCCTCATCCATAACATCTTCCTACTCCTTAATGCTAGTGGTATTTTCAAAGCATGACAGCTCCCGCTTATCCAAGGGACCTGCGAAGAAATATAAGATGAAACTCACCATGTTCTCATCCTTATATCGAGTCGGTGAAATAATGGTCTTTTTGGACCTTCGTAGGGCTTGACACTGATCCACCATGTTGAAACCGAAATCTCGGTCTCCTGTGGAGTTCGACCCTTGGGGAAGGGGTGGTCTCGCGCCTACTTCACTCCTGCAAGCAAAACAACAAAGAAGACAAGGAAAGACCGACCCAAGGGCTCGGCGGGGAGTCCCACCACACACCCAACACCGGAAGATCTCAAGCGCTTACCCTCCTTAGCCAGAGGCCCGAGCTCAGTACCCTCAGAAAGCACTTGAAAAACTGAGCAGGAAGGCACAAGAAAGCATGCCTTCTAGGGTACCCTTGGTCCATTTATAATTTCGTGGAATCTGAACTGCCAAAAACCAAATGAGCTGACCTGAAGTTACCAAAAAAAAACCGCCTTGCTGGGTCTGCCAACAGCCAAACTCCCGCTGTTTTGAAGGGCTATAGGCAGACTTGTCGGGGCAAAACATAAAAAGTACATCAAAGGTCCAGGCGAGCTGGATCTTGATCACCTCGGCAGGTCCTGCCTCGCCTGCTGTTGCCGAGTTCCGTTCGAGGGCGCGAGTGATAACTTCTCAATTGAAGTTATCTAGTCCCCTAGTTTTACATAATCGTTGTGATAAATGAGAAGAAATGACTTAATTAGTATAAATGTCCATAAATTAATAGTCATGTTATTCACGCTTAATTAACATATTTTGATTATGTTTTTCTTATTAGAAATGACGTAAAAATCGAACCGGCAAAGTAAGTGCAGGAATTGTATTTTGGCTGTGCAGTTGTTACAGAAAACCTGAAGCAGTTGTTGTAACAAGTCTGGGCGTTTTTAAAATTCGAATTTCGAATTTTGCGCCAAAACTAAATATGAAAGAAGGCATCTATTGGAAAGTGGCTGCTCGTTTTTAAGGGGGATTTTCATTCCTAAAGGGCACGAAATTGGAGGAGAAAGAGGAAGACATGGAGGCCATCATCTTGGAGAAGAAAAGAGAAGAACGGCTAGGGTTTGGACGCACCGCAGAAGGAAGAAGGGTCTAAGCGAGATCTACACGCATATTCCTGCAGCATTAAAACTCATTAAGCATGTTTAGTAAGACTTTCTTTGTTGTGTGGTTTCATTCCTCTAGCATGAACTAATTTCATAAGTCTTGTATGTGAGAGTAACTTGTGTTGTTGTTATGTTTTGATGTTAACCTTCCCTCTATGAATGGTTGAAAACTATTTTTCTTGGATCTATATTTATTTCATGGAATGTTTGGATAAGTGTTCTTCTTCTAGATTGCGTAACAAGATTCGAGAGAGGAGTTACGTTGTTTAGAGTTGAATCCTCTATTTTGTGCGGCGAGATTCGAGAGAGGAGTCGTACAAATCTTTAACCAAAATTCCACTATCATACTTCGTCGCGAGATTCGAGAGAGGAGTGACGAAAGTGCAATATAGATTATGAGATAGTGTTGGAAAGAAAGAGATTTCATTTCTCGCTAGCGAGCCTTGAGTTGTGTGTGTATGTTATTCTCATTTCATCTAAGTTAGAGATAACTAGGGAAATTAGGGTAAATGGATTTCGGAGATCGAGAGATAAAGAAATCTACCTTCAACTCGTCGCAGGATAGTAATTAAGCATTCATGAGGGTTTATTTTTAGAACTCATCACAACAAACAAGTGAAATCACATACGAGACTATTTCTCCAATTTGATAAAAGTCTCTTAAGTAAGTGTTAATTAGTTTTAATTTTGTTAGTTTAAGTTTCTTATTATAAAATTAACCCACTAAGAAAAAGTATCCCACTTGGATTCACGGAACGGGTAAGGCTAGTAATTACGAGCACTAACGTTACACTTCCTCTAGGAACGATAACTCAACTCATCATTTTATTACTTGATTCGACACGTGCACTTGCGTGATTACGTAGATCCATTTTGGCCGTATCAAGTTTTTGGCGCCGTTGCCGGGGAAGCGCAACTGGTTTAGTGTTTTATTTCTCGTAATATTAGTTAAACCTTAGTAGTTGGAGATCAAGTATTTTTGTTTTTAATTGTTTTTCTTGTCTTAGCACTTATTTCGAAGCTTTGTGGTGTATGTCAAGGTATAGAAACCCAGAATTATTGCCACTGAACTTAGAAATAGAGCGCACCTGTAGACAAAATCGAAGAAACCATAGAACGGAAAACATTGATCATCCTGAGATGGATAATAACGGACAACAAGTTATCGATGACATAGAGGGTCACGTGCACCATAACGGGCAAGCAAATCCTAATAATCAACACGTGCCGCCTCGAATGACATGTAGGGATTACAACACACCTTTTAGGGGAGGTTTGCACACGAGTATTGCCCGACCACCTATAGAAGCTAATAATTTTAAGATGGACCCTTTCATTATGCAACAAGTTCAACTAAATAGATTTGGGGGTCTTAGCCATGAAGATGCAAACTCTCACTTAAAAACCTTCTTAACAATATGCGACATGTTTAAGGCAAATGGTGTGTCCGCAGACGCAATTCAACTAAGAGCATTTCCTTTTTCCTTAGAAGGTCGAGCAAGAGATTGGTTGGACTCATTACCCGATGATGCTATCACCACATGGGCCCAATTAGAAGATAAATTTTTAAATAAGTATTTTCCACCTTCTAAGACGGCTAAGCTGATTAGAGATATCACTACGTTTATGCAACATCATGGGAGACTCTTTACGACGCATGGGAGCGTTTTAAGGAGCTGTTAAGAAAATGTCCACACCATGGGTTAGCACAACACCAACAAGTATCCACATTTTACAACGGGTTGCAAACCGCAACCATGATTCTAGTAGATGGAGCCGCGGGAGGTTCCCTAATGAAAAAATATCCGGAAGATGCGTATACCATTTTAGAAGATTTAACGTCTAATAATTATCAAGCATATGAAAGACAAGCAACTAGTAAACCAGCAGGGGTGCACCATGTAGATCAAATCACATCCTTAGCCGCCGAAATGGCATCACAATTCAACTTGATTAACAAGAGGCTGGATTCATTATCTAATCCTGCGCCTAGTGCACCACTAACGGTGGAACAATTAAATCTATTAACGGAGGAAGCCAATTATATAGGAGGACAACAGAGGCAATTTCCACCGGGATTTGCTAATCATTATCACCCCGAGTGGCGACATCACCCTAATTTCTCTTGGAGAAATAATCAAGGAGTGAACCAATCTCCGGGATTTCATCAAAATCTGAATCCCACCCAAGGGAATCCTCAAAACAATCCTAGGAAGTTAACTGATGAAGTTATTGTGGGGATGTTCCAAAAGAATGAGTCTAGGATTGGAGGGATTGAGTCATCTCTAAGATCTTTAGAGACCACATTGGGGCAATTAGCAACCACGTTAAGCAAAAGGCCGATTGGATCATTACCTTCGGACACCATGCCTAACCCAACAAGAGAGGAACCTCCTAATCATTGTAATGCAATCGCTTTAAGGAGTGGGGTGGAAATTCAAAGTGGAGATGGGTTGTTAGAAAAGGCTAGAGATGACGAGAGGAAGGAACAAGGAAATGAACCTAGGGGATGCAAGAAGAAGAGCCCGTAGGAGTTAAGGAACCAGAGATAGTTGAAGCCCAACCACTAAATAATAAAAAGAAAGAAATCATCTATCCTCCACCTCCCTTCCCATCTAGATTAGCGAAGACAAAGCTCGATAAGCAATTCCAAAAGTTTATGGAAATCTTTAAGAAATTAACTATAAATATTCCGTTTGCTGAGGCTCTTGAACAGATGCCTAGTTATGTCAAGTTTATGAAAGACATCTTATCCAAGAAGAGGAAATTCGTTGAGAGGGAGATAGTCGCCCTAACGGAAGAATGTAGTGCTATATTACAAAAGAAACTACCTCAAAAATTAAAAGATCCAGGTAGTTTTACAATACCATGTTTGATAGGAACGACATTTTCAGGGAGAGCATTGTGTGACTTAGGAGCTAGCATCAATCTGATGCCCTTATCTATTTACACAAAATTAGGCCTGGGAGAGATTACACCAACATCTCTTACTCTACAGTTGGCCGATAGGTCTTTAGCTTTTCCCAAGGGAATTGTTGAGGATGTATTGGTTAAGGTGGATAAATTCATCTTTCCAGCCGATTTTGTGGTGCTAGATATGGATGAGGATAAGGAAGTTCCTATTATTCTAGGAAGACCATTTTTAGCCACAGGACGCACCCTCATAGATGTACAAAAGGGAGAGCTAACAATGAGAGTTAACGAAGAGGAGGTAACCTTCAATATCCTTAAGGCTATGAAATTCCCTGAAGATCGAGAAGAATGCTATGTAATTAAAGAGGTTGAGGTGCCCTCTAGGTTGACACACGAGGAAGAAGATTTTGACCATAGATTGTTAGACATCTTAGTTAACGACGAGGGTGAAGAAGATAAAGTAATGGAAGAAGTTGTTCACATACTCAATACATGTGAAGGGTTGCCACTATATAAGAGTTTTGAAGTGATAACTAGGACAAGCGAACAAAGAATGATAAAACCTTCTATCATTGAACCACCTAAGTTAGAATTAAAACCACTACCTGAACACCTTAAGTATGTATTTCTAGAGAAAGATAACACTCTTCCGGTCATAATCAATGCATCATTAAGATTGGAAGAAGAGTTAAAATTAATTGAGTTACTAAGGGAGTTTAAGGAAGCGATTGGTTGGACTCTTGCCGACATCAAGGGGATTAGCCCATCCATCTGTATGCACAAAATTCTATTGGAAGATGGGGAGAAGGGATCCATCGAACATCAACGAAGGCTTAGTCCTCCAATGAAGGAGGTGGTGATGAAGGAAATCATTAAGTGGCTGGACGCGGGCATTATATATCCTATTTCAGATAGCAAGTGGGTAAGCCCGGTGCATTGCGTACCAAAGAAGGGAGGGATAACACTTATTAAGAATGAAAATAATGAACTTATACCTACTAGGGCGGTCACGGGATGGAGGATATGTATTGATTATAGAAAATTGAACAAGGTGACTAGAAAAGATCATTTTCCGTTACCATTTCTTGACCAAGTCTTAGATAGATTGGCAGGTGGCCAGTATTTTTGCTTCTTGGACGGATATTCAGGATACAACCAGCTTATGGTTGCACCAGAAGATCAAGAGAAGACAACATTTACATGCCCCTTTGGTACATTTGCATTTAGGAGACTACCATTTGGATTATGCAACGCTCCCGCCACATTTCAGCGTTGTATTCTGGCAATACTATCCGACTTCATCGCTCGAGGCATTGATCCGACAGAGTATGGAATCGAGGTATTCATGGACGATTTTTCCATCTTTGGTAAATCGTTCGATGCATGTTTGGCATGTCTGGGGAGGGTATTGGCCCGCTGTGTTGAGACTAACTTAGTACTGAACTGGGAAAAGTGCCATTTTATGGTACGTGAGGGCATTGTATTAGGACATAAGGTATCGAGTCAAGGACTAGAAGTGGATCGAGCAAAGATTGAAGTAATAGAAAAACTCTCTCCGCCAACGAATGTCAAGGGCATTCGTAGTTTCCTCGGTCATGCCGGATTCTATAGGCGGTTCATTAGAGATTTTTCAAAAATCACAAAGCCTTTATGCAATTTACTCGAGAAAGATACACCTTTTATTTTCAATAATGAGTGCTTAGAAGCATTTCAAACGTTAAAAGAAAAATTAATCTCGGCACCCATTGTCAAGGCACCTGATTTCTCACTACCCTTCGTTCTCATGTGCGATGCGAGCAACTATGCGGTGGGAGCCGTGTTGGGGCAAATGCACGACAAGGTTTTCCACACCATTCATTATGCTAGTAAGACTCTTATTAATGCCCAGGTGAACTACACAACTACAGAAAAAGAACTCCTAGCGGTGGTTTTTGCATTCGACAAATTCCGCGCTTATCTGATTAGTTCTTCAGTCATAGTTTACACGGACCACGCGGCAATCCGATATCTAGTAGAGAAAAAGGAGGCTAAACCTAGGCTTATTAGATGGGTTCTACTCCTCCAAGAGTTTGATTTTGAGATCAAGGATCGTAAGGGGGCAGAAAACCCGATTGCCGACCACTTATCGAGATTAGAGAATGAGTGTGAGAAAGACGTGCACGTTGAGATTAAGGAAAGTTTCCCAGATGAGAGTTTACTTGCAGTCACAGAAGGGAGTATCCCATGGTATGCTGATTTCGTTAACTATATAGTTAGCAAGGTTTTTCCACCGGATTTTAGCTACCAACAAAGGAAGCGATTCCTTCATCAGGTGAAGTTTTACCTATGGGATGACCCGTATCTATTTAAAATTTGTGCTGATCAAATTATTCGTAGGTGTGTGCCCGAGATGGAGGTTCATAGTATTTTAGAAAAGTGTCATGCATCACCCTATGGAGGACACCATAAGGGAGACCGGACAGCGAGGAAGGTTTTAGAGTCAGGATTCTATTGGCCAACCTTATTCAAGGACTCTCATCATTTTGTAGGACAGTGTGACCGTTGTCAACGGGTTGGAAATCTTCAGCGGGGAGCAAGCATGCCCATGAATGGAATCCTTGAAGTAGAAGTCTTTGATGTATGGGGGATTGATTTCATGGGCCCCTTTGTTAACTCCGATGGAAATTTATATATTTTGCTAGCAGTAGACTATGCGTCGAAGTGGATAGAGGCGATAGCTACGCAAAGGAATGATGGCCAAGGTGGTGCTAAAATTTCTAAGGACTAACATCTTCACTAGATTTGGTACACCGAGGGCAATAATTAGTGATGGAGGGGCGCACTTTTGTAATTCACAATTTAAAACTTTACTAAAGAAATATGGTGTGACACATAAAGTAGCTCTTGCCTACCATCCGCAAACCAATGGCTTAGCCGAGGTATCAAATCGTGAGATCAAGACCATCTTAGAGAAAACGGTGAATGCAACGCGCAAGGATTGGTCACAAAAGCTAGGTGATGCTTTGTGGGCTTATAGAACGGCTTTTAAAACTCCGATCGGATTAACACCCTATAAAATGATCTATGGGAAGGCGTGTCACCTACCGGTGGAGTTGGAACATAAGGCGTATTGGGCAATTAAGAAATTAAATTTTGACTTCCAAGAGGCGGGCAATAAAAGGCTATTGCAAATTAATGAATTGGAAGAAATTCGGTCCAACGCATACGAGAGCGCCAAACTCTATAAAGAGCGAACAAAAAAATGGCACGACGCAAGATTAACGGTGAAAGAGTTCAAGGCCGGGCAATTGGTATTGTTATTTAACTCAAGACTTAAATTATTCCCGGGAAAACTAAAATCGAGATGGTCGGGACCATTTATAGTGACGCAGGTGCACCCGTATGGGGTAGTCACGATTTGCAACGAGAAGGATGGCTCCGAATTCAAGGTAAATGGCCAAAGACTAAAGGAATATCATATAGATATTGATCGCCGGGAGTCGACGATCATGAAATTGCAATGACGAGCAACGAAGAGATACGTCCGGCCGAGACGTTTTAAAGGAGGCGCTTGGTGGGAGGCAACCCATCGTATCGTATAATATATATATATAAATAATAATGATGATAATTATCTATATTCGTTTATTTTCATTAAGTAAAAAAAAAAAAAAATGATGTGTTGAAGGAAGCAAGGCCATATGAACTTAGTTGACTATGCTCAAGAATTTTTAGGAGTGAAAATGCTGGAGGAGAGAAAAAACTGGACAAAAATCTGTAGGAATTTAGAGTAAAATAGATTCTGTAAAACAGAAGGCAGTTGTTACAACGCTACAAAAACATGCGTAGCGGAATTTTAATTTCTGACTGCTTCTTCATGGATGCCGCGGAAGACCTCCAGCCGCCGGTTCAACTGAACCGGCACGCGTGAATCGCCACACCGGCGGTTGGGGTTAAATTAAGTTAAGTTAATTTAGGTTTTAAAATATAAACGCAATTATTTAAATATTAAACCGTTTTATGTTTAATCAAATTCCTTAATCCATTAATTATTGCAGTAATAAATATAAAATTTTTTTATCTCCCCTCATTTCCCACCGGGTTCTAGGGCACGATTGCGAGCGGGCGAGGGTGCGACATCGGCAAGGAGCAAGCGGCGGAAGCTCTGCCTGGCGGCGATTTCCACCCGGGCGGCGGCGACCTTATCTGGGCTGTTGCGATCAAGGAAGAATCGCCACGGGGTGAGTTCTGGGGGAGGATCTCCGAGGTTGTTGAAGGTAAATCCTTTAATCCCCAACACATTGTAGAATCCGACCCACATTTTAGTCTTCCCGATTTATGGTTAGGTTACCGACGAAGTGGGAGACAACCGGCGCACGGCTGTGACGTGATCGGGATTTTGGAAGCAAGCTACAGTACATAAGCGGAGTTCTGAACGAGTGCGGTGGACGGCGAGCACATTACCTCCATCTGAGTTCAACGAGAGCAGTGCCAGGGCTTCAAATCACATTCCCTAAAAGATTTGAGGTATAAACCCTAACCTTGCAACTCATGGATAAGAGTAGTTAGTAGAAAATTTATATATTCTCCCATGTTGTGTGCTGTGTTAGTTAGGACTATGTCTTCTAAACGAAGGTCTAATAAGAAAAAGGGGAAGGAAGTTGTTGGAGAGAAAGCAGTGAAGTTTTCAAGTGAGGCCGCGGAGTATTGGTTTCGCTCATTGAAAACGCTCCCTTTCATCTTTGAAAGAGGATTTAAAATGGAAAAGAGGGCTTGGAGTCTAACCTATGCTGAGCAGATCAAGGCACTCCAGTGGGAGGTCGTCTGCCATCCGAGGACAGAGGCTATACTCCCCATGGTCTACGAATTTTATGCAAATGCTAAAAGCATAGAGGGACAAGTAGTGACTGTTAGAGGGAAGACGGTTGAGTTTTCTGCAGAGATGATTAGTGATCTGTTCAGTTTGGAGGATCATGGGTATGACGACTATGCTGAAATTCTTAATAAGGTATCTCTTCAGGAAATGACGGATACAGTGTGTTGCACACCGACACCAGAGTGGGCTAGTAAGACACATAGAGTACTGAAGACGTCTTGTCTAACTAGGGAAGCTAAAGTGTGGCTGCTGTTTATTAATGCTAGTATCATGCCCACTCGGCACCCGAACACTATTACCTTGGATAAGGTGGCATTGATCTACGGTATTATTAAGGGCCTATACTTCGATTTGGGAAAGATTATTTCATTGCAACTTCGGCAGAAAATTAGAGAGGAGAACCCTAAGCAGCTATGGTTTCCTACCCTCATAACTGAGCTATGTCTGCAAGCTGGTGTGGAAAAGGGTGTGGAGGACATGGTTACACCTGTGAAGAGACATATTACTGAAACGGTTGTAGAAGTTAACATCAAGGTTGCTGCGGAAACACAGGAAAGGGGTCGCAGTTGGAAGAAAGGGGATGCAGCTCAGACTTCACAGGCACCAAGACTGAAACCAATGCGAATTGACATTCCAGTGGTCGACCATGGCACTGATCCCGACCTGTTGATGGAGCATATTGAGTACATCAAAGCCTATCAGAGATGTCACCATTTGTTTGCAAGGGAGCAATTTGAAGATATTCGTACCAACATCCGTAAAATCATGGAGAAAAGGAAGATTCCGGTGTCTGAGCCGAATTTTAGGATGATGGGGCAGTTCGACGATAAAGGCTTCCTCTTGACTTGTGACAAGACTAGAGTTGATCCAGCGACGAAAGCAAACGCGGACGATGATGATGAGGACGATGATGACGAGGACGATGATGATGACGAGGGAGATGCTGATGACGACGAAGATGACGATGAGGATGCCGCGGACGATGAGGAGTAGGATCTCCCCAGATCACCTTTTGTCCTGCATAGTTTTGACTATATGATCGTTAACGGATATATCATCCATATTTTGTTCTTCACTATTCCTGGATGTTTATGAGTATGGACTATTGTCTGGGGATTTATATTTTGTGGTGTGACACCATGAACGCTCCATTTTGGTACATTGCAGTTTGTATTGTCATAATATGTTTATGTGCTAATTGCAACTTATATTTGACTTGATACGTTATCTTGCACATGATCTGTACTATTTTAATACATTATTACTGCTAATGATTGGGCATGGAGGGCGCAACTGTCATCCATTTTGGGATAAATCATGATTGGAGGTCATATATGCATCCTTGAACTTTACTGTGTTATGGTTGCTAATTATTACTAAGCGGACTTCACATCTTCAATGCCATGCCACGTTTTTGATACATGCGAATGCTGGGCTGTTGTCCTGATTTATGCTGATATGCTGGTCAAAAATAGAGAGGTATTATGATATGCCATATGTGCCTAGTTGTTTTCGTCTTAATCGCATTTTTCTACTGCACTGTTTATTCCTCTCATACATGAACATACCTTTCGATTACACATGCAGTTTAGCTTATTACTTGGACAGTTACTTTGGGAAATTGTGTAGAATGAATTGTCTCCAGGTTTTGTACACATGTTAAGAGTGCAGATCATTAGGACACATGAAGTGACAATCTCTATGCACTTAGCTCCTGCTACGATCATTGGCCAAAGTCTCTTTGCGGGCACTCCTACTTCAGGGAAGTTTTTTTTTTTTATATATATACAGTTCAATTCCGCTCTTTTATATGATTTTGTACGTCGTACTACAACTATTTTGCAATATCATAGTCCAACGATAGTTTTGCTAGGGACTAGCAAATCATTTAAGTGTGGAGGTGGGGGTATTACAACCCTACCATTTGGATGAATCGTTAAACCATGTTTTGAATGTTCTCAGTCTTGTTTCATTTAATCAATAGACTATTCTAGATATATTCAATGATAATTGATTGGTATGGCTGAACAGTCCAAAGAGTTCAATTACTGAATTTGAACTTAGTTAGATTTTTTATGATAACGCTCACTTAAGCATTTTTGTTTTTATACACAAAATTTTTGTTTACTTCCATGACAATCTTTTGATATTGACCTCTACAAATAACGGGAGGGGCGAGCAAGAACTAAGTCAACGATGTAAGCTAAGACATGTGCTGAAGTAGTTATTCCATTTTGATCTTCACTAGAATAATTGAGCTTGAATTTTTTTTTCATACATATGATTTCATGCCTAAATTCCCTATATTTCGACTAGTTGTATCTTAGTAAGTTAGCCATTTATGGGTGTTTAGTTTGTATAAACAAATGATTGAACTTTATAGTGATACGCGCCTAAGTATATGCCCACATACTCGGAATGATCCCAATTATGATGATAAAAAAAATATAGAGAAATGTATGTCATAGTGATATGCGGCCTAGGTATGTGAAAACGTACTTGGAATGATCCCAACTATGAGTAAAAAAAAAACAGAGAACAATGCGGTTGAGCATCATAGTGATATGTGGCCCGGGTATGTGCACTTATACTTGGAATGATCCCTACTATAAAAAAATATGTTAAAGAATAAATATTGTTAGACCCCATAATACGGTGAAGTACTAAGACTACTAACTAGGGAATGTCATTTCATTATCAAGGTTATCCATAAATTTTTAACCAAGCCAAGTTTATCCTATTTTCAATTGAACTACTAACTCATGTGTATGCTAAATCGAAGCTTAGCCTATTCTTATCCTTTCCACTAAATGCTGAGGTTCAATGAGAAAAATTGCATGGGAGTAAATTACTTTTAAGAAAAGCACGCACCGCACTAAGTTACTTATTTGAGCATTATCTTCTATCTAACTAATGAATTTGTGAATTTTGAGCTCTTGTTGATTTCTAAGCCTATCAGTTAAGTAAAGTGAATTTCTGGAGTAAGCTTTGATTAAGTTATTTTACAAGAAGGATCATTTGAATTTGCATCTTGATAGTATATCTTCATCCAATCCATTGATTTGAATTATCTTTGCTAGGGACTAGCAAAAGTTCAAGTGTGGAGGTGTGATAACTTCTCAATTGAAGTTATCTAGTCCCATAGTTTTACATAATCGTTGTGATAAATGAGAAGAAATGACTTAAATTAGTATAAATATCCATAAATTAATAGTCATGTTATTCACGCTTAATTAACATATTTTGATTATGTTTTTCTTATTAAAAATGACGTAAAAATCGAACCGGCAAAGTAAGTGCAGGAATTGTATTTTGGCTGTGCAGTTGTTACAGAAAACCTGAAGCAGTTGTTGTAACAAGTCTGGGCGTTTTTAAAATTCGAATTTCGAATTTTGCGCCAAAACTAAATATGAAAGAAGGCATCTATTGGAAAGTGGCTGCTCGTTTTAAGGGGGGATTTTCATTCCTAAAGGGCACGAAATTGGAGGAGAAAGAGGAAGACATTGGAGGCCATCATCTTGGAGAGAAGAAGAGAAGAACGGCTAGGGTTTGGACGCACCGGCAAGAAGGAAGAAGGGTCTAAGCGAGATCTACACGCATATTCCTGCAGCATTAAAACTCATTAAGCATGTTTAGTAAGACTTTCTTTGTTGTGTGGTTTCATTCCTCTAGCATGAACTAATTTCATAAGTCTTGTATGTGAGAGTAACTTGTGTTGTTGTTATGTTTTGATGTTAACCTTCCCTCTATGAATTGTTGAAAACTATTTTTCTTGGATCTATATTTATTTCATAGAATGTTTGGATAAGTGTTCTTCTTCTAGATTGCGTAACAAGATTCGAGAGAGGAGTTACGTTGTTTAGAGTTGAATCCTCTATTTTGTGCGGCGAGATTCGAGAGAGGAGTCGTACAAATCTTTAACCAAAATTCCACTATCATACTTCGTCGCGAGATTCGAGAGAGGAGTGACGAAAGTGCAATATAGATTATGAGATAGTGTTGGAAAGAAAGAGATTTCATTTCTCGCTAGCGAGCCTTGAGTTGTGTGTGTATGTTATTCTCATTTCATCTAAGTTAGAGATAACTAGGGAAATTAGGGTAAATGGATTTCGGAGATCGAGAGATAAAGAAATCTACCTTCAACTCGTCGCAGGATAGTAATTAAGCATTCATGAGAGTTTATTTTAGAACTCATCACAACAAACAAGTGAAATCACATACGAGACTATTTCTCCAATTTGATAAAAGTCTCTTAAGTAAGTGTTAATTAGTTTTAATTTTGTTAGTTTAAGTTTCTTATTATAAAATTAACCCACTAAGAAAAAGTATCCCACTTGGATTCACGGAACGGGTAAGGCTAGTAATTACGAGCACTAACGTTACACTTCCTCTAGGAACGATAACTCAACTCATCATTTTATTACTTGATTCGACACGTGCACTTGCGTGATTACGTAGATACATTTTGGCCGTATCAGCGAGCTGGGACTAGCTCGGCGAATACTGATCTCCGTTTGACGAACGCCGACCTTTGGTCGACGAATGCCGAGCTCGGGCTCGGCTTCTCTACTGTCGAGCTCGTCTACTGCCTTCAGCCCGATCTGTCTTGTTCCTGGCGACCTTGCTCGCCGGACACGGGGTTGTACATAATCCCCACTCTTTTTGAGCTTGGCAAAGCTCGGAAAGAAACATCCAACCCCAAGTGTGCGGCGAGCGCGGGTTGGCGAGTTGGAGGGAATCTTCGGGTGGGGTCCACCTGCAGCTATTTCTATGGACCTGCTCACCTGCCTGACTCTTGCCATTCCCTTTGCTCTAACCCTGCCAAGATGTCGCTTCCCAAGGAGATTCATGAGCGTTTAGACCGAGCTCGCCAGGCTTCTGCAGCTCGCGTAGCCGCCCTGACGGCGGTTCCTGCCAAAGTTCCTCAAATTGATTCTGCCGAGCCCGGCTCCAAGAGGGCGAAGTCATTCCCTCAGGCGGCCGAGCCCATCTACCACGACCTGAGGGCCACCCTGGAGCGCGAGACCGGCTCTTCCACTCGGACAGTTCTTGAGAAGTATAGAGAGATTGTCGTAGTCGGCGACGACCCGGACGGTCAACCTGATGGTGGGGGCGTCACGCCGCGAGAGCCCACACCGCGAGGCGAGGCCGCTCTCGCAGACTCGCGGTTAATGACACCGGATAACCGTCCCCGGGACCCGCCTCTTCTTTTTGGGATCCTGCTAGTGAGCTCGCAGAGGTCAAACTCGCCGGTGTATGCCTCCTCTCCTCAGCCAACTGACGTGGTCGCGGGGGCAGATCTGGGAACCATCCCCACCCCGGGATTTGAGCTCCTCTCGCCGGGGACTCGTGGCCCAGGTCGCGGGAAGGATCTGAGGTTCATCCCTCCCCGCATCTCCTTTGAGCTGCCGAGCTCGTCAGGTCAGTCTTGCTTAGATTCTTTCTCCATGAGTTTTTCCTGCATTCCTCTTCTTGCTGACGCTTGTCCTCACAGCTCTCCCCAGCCAATCCGCTGCCGAGGAATCTTCGCGGGCAGCCCACTACTCTCCCCTCCCTTCTAAAAGCTCGCTGGACTCTTACCTGGGTCCTGAGGTGGATCAAGGCGAGCTGACAAGGAGGGAGGTCAAACTCCTCAAGAAGCTGGTGTGCGGGATGCGCGAGGTGCAGGGGGTCAACGAGACGCTACAACGCGACTACGCGCGTCTCGCCGACGAGGTGCGAAGCGGCCAGGCTGGCGAGCGGATGTCCCCCTCCCAGCTCCTAGACGAGATAGATGATGGCCTCTCGGTGGCACAGAGGAATTCGGGAAGGATCCGCGAGTGCTCCGCGCGCGGCAGTCTGGGGGGCGGGGGTCGCGAGGCCGGGGTAGGTAAGAGGACGGCTCCTTTGTCGAGCCGACCGGTACTCGCATCCTGATGCTCCCCCTGCTCGCGCGCCCCGCCCTTTTATCCCTGAACTTGATCTGTAATAAGTAGTTTTTAGAATATTCTTGGTCATGCGTTATTCAAATAACATACTGCAATGTTTGACTTAGCCTTGGTTGGGACGCGCCAGAAGTCGGCGAGCTAGGGTAGCGAGCTAGGGTGGCAAGCTGGAGTGGCGAGCTGTGCCGATGGGACAGCCTGACCCCAGATTTCCTTTTCTATAAATAGCCCCCCCTACCAACCACCGTACTGTGCTTTTATTGCTCTTTCTCCCCGCGCCTTTTTCCTTTTCTGCTCGCGCTTCGCTTATTCCTCTGCGAATATGGGCAAAGCCAACCCTGATGCCGACGGCCGCTCCAAGTGCGCGCAGCACTTCACTGACTACTGCTTCTTGGAGGGGCACACCAGCGAGGAGGAGCGAGACGCTCTAAGCTTGTACTTATATAATATATATTGCAAACGTTTCATTGTAAATGTCTCGTCCTGTTATTGTGAATGTGCTTGATGTAATTGTTGTGGCCGAGTGTTCCTTACGTACGGTTCCTCCGAGGCCCCTGGCCTCCCTAGGGTAGTCTCCCTTAGCGATGAATGGGCGGGAACCTGACGCAAACTATCTGCCGGGAACATGGCTCACGAACCCCTAAGACGGGGTCATCCCCCTTCAGGTTACGTGAACCGTTCACGGCTGTCGCATAACGCTTCCGCTTCTCTGTCAACAATATTATTAGAGGCCTTCTTGTCGAAAGCCTCCTTCCGCGAGACCTCCTTGACGGGGGTATCCCTGCCGAGATCAGTTCTCGCCCCGAGACCTCTCCACCTCTCTCCATTTTGCATTCTGGGTGCGTTTCTTGCCTTGCCTAAGCCAAACCTATCCCCCTCAGGCAAGCCTTCGTACCTGCCAGCTAGATGAGAGCCTGCGCAGCGGGTCTACCTGGGGCCGAGCCGAGCTCGGGGTGCCGATGACGATCTCAAACCAAACCAAACAAACCTATCCCCCACAGGCGAGCCTTCGGACCTGCCAGCTAGATGAGAGCCTGCGCAGCGGGTCTACCTGGGGCTGAGCCGAGCTCGGGGTGCCAATGACGATCTCAAACCAAACAAACTTATCCCCCACAAGCGAGCCTTCGGACCTTCCAGCTAGATGAGAGCCTGCGCAGCGGGTCTACCTGGGGCCGAGCCGAGCTCGGGGTGCTGATGACGATCTCAAACTAAACAAATCTATCCCCCACAGGCGAGCCTTCGGACCTGCCAGCTAGATGAGAGCCTGCGCAGCGGGTCTACCTGGGGCCGAGCCGAGCTCGGGGTGCCGATAACGATCTCAAACCAAACAAACCTATCCCCCACAGGTGAGCCTTCGGACCTGCCAGCTAGATGAGAGCCTGTACAAGCAACCCGTTTTGAGCAACATTACCCGGGCGCGAAAAAGTGCAAACATTCCCTAAGAGGCCTCACCGAGTCCCCAATTTAGACTCCGGTTTGTTGGGGAATCGTGCAACTCGGCTACCAAAACAGCCACTCGCAAGCCCGCGGGAAAAACCATGCTCGAACAACGGTCAAAGCCAACGTAATGCCCATCATTCAACGAAAAAAAATACGGGGCGTTACAGAGCCTGCGCAGCGGGTCTGCCTGGGGCCGAGCCGAGCTCGGGGTGCTGATGACGATCTCAAACCAAACAAACCTATCCCCCATAGGCGAGCCTTCGGACCTGCCAGCTAGATGAGAGCCTGCGCAGCCGGTCTACCTGGGGCCGAGTCGAGCTCGGGGTGCCGATGACAATCTCAAACCAAACAAACATATCCCCCACAGGCGAGCCTTCGGAACTGCCAGCTAGATGAGAGCCTGCGTAACGGGTCTACTTGGGGCCGAGCCGAGCTCGGGGTGTCGATGACGATCTCAAACCAAACAAACCTATCCCCCACAGGCGAGCCTTCGGACCTGTCAGCTAGATGAGAGCCTGTGCAGCGGGTCTACCTGGGGCCGAGCCGAGCTCGGGGTGCCGATGACGATCTCCAACCAAACAAACCTATCCCCCACAGGTGAGCCTTCGGACCTGCCAGCTAGATGAGAGCCTGCACAGCGGGTCTACCTGGGGCCGAGCCGAGCTCGGGGTGTTACAAGACTCATAAATGCATTCTATCATAATAATTTAGTACTAGACGAGAGAAACAAGCCAATTGATATGTTATAACAAACTTGATCTTAAATACATAGTTACATCTTTCCCATTTCACGGGTAGAAGCGTTTCAGGTCATCTCCGCTCCAGGTGTGGCTTAAGGCTCTTCCTTCCACATCCTGGAGGTAGTAACATCCTGATCCAAGGACTTCCTTCACTATATACGGTCCTTCCCAGTTCGGGTTGAGCTTGGCCACGGGAGCTGACCTTCCTATCGCGTCAACCTTTCTCAGTACCAGGTCCCCTTCGGCAAACTGCTTGACCCTGACATGCTTATCAAAATACTTGGTCATCCTCCACTTGATCTCTTCTTGTCTGATAGCTGCCACGTCCCGCAGCTCTTCCACCATATCCAGCGAGAGGCGTTGCCCCTCTTTATTCTCCAACCTCCAAGCATCATCTCCTTCGCCCGCGGCTATGACCCGCGGGGACCGAACCTCGAACTCCACTGGTAGGACAGCCTCACACCCATGAGAAAGCTTGAAGGGAGTCTCACCGGTGGCTGTGTTCGGGGTCGTTCGTAAGGCCCACAGGACCGAGGGGAGCTGCTCCACCCAGTTTCCCTTTAGGTTCTCCACCTTTTTCTTTAGTAGATTCACAATGATATTGTTCGCCGCTTCCACCTGGTCGTTGCTCCGAGGGTGATGGACAGAGGCGAATCTGAGGTCTATTCCCAGTTGGGCGCAGAAGCTGATGAATTCTTCATTGGCAAACTGGGGGCCATTATCTGTCACTATTGCTTGAGGCAACCCGTGTTTGCATATGATTTCCCCCCAGACGAAGTTCCTTATAACCTGCGAGGTGACCTTCGCCAAGGCTTTAACCTCCAGCCACTTTGAGAAATAATCGATCATGACCAAGAGGAACCTCCTCTGTCCACTAGCCGGAGGAAAGGGTCCTACTAAATCCATCCCCCAGATGGCGAACGACCATGGTGCCGTGATACTTCGGAGCCTTTGGGCCGCCAAGAGATGAAGGGGGGCGCAGAGCTGACATTTTTGACACCTCTTTGCAAACTCCGTGGCATCCTTCCTAAGGGTGGGCCAGAAGTACCCCTGCCTGACCACCCTTTCCTCCAACGTCCTTCCTCCAGAGTGGCTGCTGCACTCTCCCGAGTGCACCTCCTCCAAGATCCTCGGGATCTCCTCCTCGGTCATACACCTGGCTTGGAGTCCTGTCAACATCTTACGATGCAGGCCCCCTTCTATCATTAGGTAGTGAGCTGCCTTGCGCTTGAAGTTTCTCCCGTCCTTGGCCCCCTCAGGAAGTCCACCGGTGGTTAGGAAGGTCACCAATGGATCCACCCACGAGGGTCGCCGATCCACCACCATCAATTCTCCTTCTTCGATAGCCGGTCGAAATAGCTCCGTCAAGGTCCCTCCTCCCCGAGGTCCAAACTTAGCCAATTGATCGGCAGCCATGCTTTCTTCCCTTGGAACATGCTGGATGGAGAACGACCGGAACCCATCGATGATCGCCCTTACCTTGGAGAGGTATCTGATGAGGGTAGGCTCCCGAGCTTCAAATTCCCCCCGGATCTGCGACGCCACTACCTTTGAGTCCGTGAAAGCTTCCACATCCTGAATCTCCAGCTCCTTTGCCAAGCGAAGGCCGTCGATCACGACCTCATACTCCGCCTGATTGTTGGTCACCGGGAAATGGTATGCCACTGCCTGCTCTATCACGACTCCCTGGGGGCTGGTCAGCACTATCCCTCCCCCGAGGGAATGCTTTCCCGAGGCCCCATCGACCATCATCTTCCATGCTTCCTGTGGCTGCTGCTCTCCCTCTTCGACTTCAATAACATAATCTGCTAGAAAGTCCGCTACTGCCTGCGCCTTGATGGAGAGTCTTAGAACAAAAGAGATGTCGAACTCGCTTAGTTCAATAGACCACTTGGCAAGTCTCCCCGAGTGCTCTACTCCTTCGAAGATCTTGCGAAGAGGATGGTTAGTTACCACCCTAATCGAATGTGCTTGAAAGTACGGTCGGAGTTTTCTTGCAGAGATGACCAAGGCGTATGCTAGTTTTTCGAGGATGGGGTAGCAGAGCTCTGCTTTCCTCAGAATCCGGCTGACGTAGTAGATGGGCAGTTGCTTATTTCCTTCTTCCCTCACTAGGACGGAGCTTACCGCCTCCGTTCCTAGTCCAATATATAAAGTCAGGTCTTCCCCTTCTTTTGGACTCTGAAGTAGAGGAGCCTGGGAGAGCTGTCTCTTCAGCCCCTGGAAGGCTTCTTCGCACTCGGCGGTCCATTCGAATCTTTGATTCCCCCGTAGCACCTTAAAGAATGAAGAACACTTGTCTCCTGCCCTGGTGAGGAGCCTGCTCAGCCCAGCCAGCTTGCCTGTCAAGTGCTGGACCTCCTTGGCATCGCGAGGTGACTCCAAATCCAGGATGGCCTTTACCTTGTCCGGGTTGGGCTCCACCCCTTCCGGAGTCAAGAGATGCCCAAGGAACTTACCACGGCTGGCCCCGAAGACGCACTTCAAGGGGTTCAGCCTCATCTTGAACCTCCCTAAGGTGGCGAAGGTCTCTTCCAGGTCCTTCAGGTGCGAATCCACGCATTTGCTTTTGATTATTAGGTCATCGACGTAGACCTCCAAATTTCTCCCCCTTTGATCTCGGAAGACCCGATCCATCATGCGCTGGTAGGTAGCCTCTGAGTTCTTCAGCCCAAAGGGCATCATCCTGTAACTGAAGCATCCCTCCCTCGTGATGAAGGAAACATCCTTGATATCGGGAGGGTGCATCCGGATCTGGTGATAACCTAAAAAAGCATCCAAAAAACTCATGACAGAAAAACCGACGGCTGAATCAACCAGCGCGTCGATCCGAGGCAGGGGGTAGTAATCCTTAGGGCATGATTTATTTAACAAAGAAAAGTCAATACACATTCTCCATTTACCATCCCCTTTTTAACCATTACCACATTCGAGATCCAGCCTGGATACGGGATCTCTGAGATGAAGCCGGCCTCCAGGAGCTTCCTGACCTCCTCACAGATGGGCTCCTCCAGCTTGGTGGCGATGGCTCTCATCTTCTGGCGTATGAGGCGAGTGCGGGGGTCCAAGTTCAGGTGGTGGCAGGACACGTCTGCGTCGAGGCCCAGCATGTCTGCCGCGCTCCAAGCGAAGATGTCGATGTTGCTTTGAATGCAGGCCCGTACCGGCTCCCGGTCCTCGGGATTCAAGCCTCCGCTGACCCGCACCCTTTGCACCTGCCCTGTGCTGGTGAAGACCTCCATCTCCACCACTTCTTCGGCCGGCTCCAGCCGCGACTGCTCCCAGTCGACCCTTGCTTTTTTCTCCAACTCTAGCTCCTCCCCTTCCTCCACCTCAATCTCCATCGCCTCTTCCGGCCCCTCCTGCTGCTGCTCGCCCTCTGCGCCCCTCTGGGCCTCTCCTTCAGCTCCTCCTGCTTCTTGCTCCTCTACCTCCAGCGCCCCTTCCGGGCTTTCCCGCTCCTCGTCTCCCTGGACTTCCTGCACATCTCCTCCCTGCTGCTCCTCCGCCTCCTCTTCTCCGACAACCTCTTCGTGTGCCTCCATCTCCATCTCCAACTCCTCTGCCTCTGCCATCCATGATATGGTGTTGACTGTCGTAACGTAGTATTGTCTCGCCACCTTCGGGTCCCCTCTTACCCTGACCTGCACCCCTCCATTATTGACCTTGAGGCACTGATGGAACGAGGAGGGGACGCAGTGAAAGGCGCTGAAGAGGGGGCACCCAAAGATGGCATTATAGCTGCTCGGGGCGTCCATAATCACGAACCTACAGTTTCATGACACGCCCCCCAACCTCACGTGCAGCCCTACTCCTCCTTCTACCTCTTTCCTCTCTCCGGAGAACCCGAACAGCGGTCCATCCGAAGCCAAGACCCTCTTCCCTTCAACCCTCATCTCATCAAAGGCCTTCTTGAAGATGACATTTACCGAGCTCCCGTTGTCTACCAGTATCCTTGAGACCGTATAATTCTCCACCGCCGTCTGGATCACCAGGGCGTCACAGAACGGATCTTCGTAGTCCGGCATATCCGCTGACGAGAAAGTGATTTTTTCCTCCGGTGGGGGAGCCTGGGAGGTATAGGCGACCCCCCTTCGGTACATGGTTTGCAGGCTTCCCTTGCGGGTTGCCTCAATCCCCACTCCTCCGTGAATCACCCCGATTCCTCCCCGGGTCCCCACATCTACCCGATCTTCGCACCTATCTTCCATCTCACCCTGCTGCACCTCAACGATCCTAACCGGCGGATCCTGTCTCCCTGCTCCTCTGGCTTCCCTCATCTCCAAAAACTCTGGGCAGGAGGCCGTTGCGTGGCCTTCCTCCCGGTGGAAGTCACAAAAGAGCAACGCCACCCCACCCCTCCTTCCTTCTCCTCTTCCTCTTCTTCCTCCTCTCTGAGCTCCTCTCCTCGCTCCTCTTCCTCAGCCCACTTCCATGGCCTCTTGCGGCGGCGGGACCCAACCCCTTGGCTCCTGCCTCCACGCCGGTTGGTCGAACCTCCTCGGTTCCCGCAGGTTATCTCTTCCCCGATAGCCTCCTCCTAGGCCCTGCGGGCGACCCTCCTGGGGCCTCCAACCCAACCGGTTGTTCGGCTCCCGGTCCCCCCATCCCTGATGCTGCCCATGCCTCCGGGGCTCTTCCCTTCTCATTTCTTCTCTCTGCTCCCTCTGCTCCCTTGGCTCCTTCTGTCTTCCTGCTACTGGTTCCTTCACGTCGTCCTCCGCTAGCCTGGCCAACTTCCTGGCGAATGTCGGGTTTGCTTTCTCGAAGTCTATCTACTTTGCCTCCCTCTCCATGAGCTCCTCAAAGGAGAGGGGACACTCTCTTCAACTCCATGCTAAATAATCCCGGTCTCAGCCCCAGGGTGAAGGCTAGCATCAGTGCGTACCCTGGGACTTCCTGGACCAGGAGGATTTCTTCCTGAAACCGGTCGACATAGTGACCCAGTGTCTCATCCGGCTTCTGCCTCACCACAAACAGGCACTCCGCCTCCTTCTTCCGCTTCTTCGAGGTTGAGAACCTCAACAGGAAACTTCTCCACAGATCCTCAAAACAGTAGATTGATCTTGCTGGCAACTGGTGGAACCAGTCCCGAGCCTTCTCCTTCAGCGTGATGGCAAACAGCCGGCACTTGAAGGCATCCGTCATCGGCCTTATCGATACGACGTATTCAAACCATTGCATGTGCTGTACAGGGTCATCCTTCCCCGAGTAGTAGGACATGTCAGGCTCCCGGAACCCCTCCGGTACCGGAGCTGAGATGATGAGCTCACTGAATGGGCTCTCGCCTCCTGCCTGGCGAGAGGGTACATCCCGCGGCCTCGGCTGACTGGCCCGATCCGCGAGACTGTGCCCAGGGAAGAGCTCTCGTACTGCCGCATCCTTCTCGCCCAGATCCGTCAAATCCTCCTTGCCCGGGCGCTGGCTCTGGCCTGGGAAGAGCTCCCGCGCCGCCACATCTCTTTCGCCAGCCTCCGCCGGGACCTCCTTCCCCGGGCACTGTCCAGGGGCGTTCTTGCCTAGGAGCGGGACCTCCTCTATCGGAACCTGAGGTGTGGCCCACTCGCTTCTGGCCGAGAAGGCCAAGCTGATCGTCTGCAGGACCTCTCGCCTGAATTCGTCCAGCATCCTCTTTGTCGCTTCCTCTCCCCGGCTGGGGGAGCCTCCAGAACCTGACCCTTCACCTTCACCTCCAGCTATGGGATAAGACTCAAGACTTTCTTGTATCGGCTGCCCTCCACACTCACCGCACCAGAGCTGTTGAAGCCAAATATGACCTTAACGGGAGTTCAAATAAAAGGGGGTGCAGCCAAAACCTACTTCTCTCAAGCCTCAACCCTCGACTAGATTCAAAGGACCTAAGACTGACCCAAAGCCTCAGCAGGGAGGTCCCACCACACACCCGAAAGGTCTCTAAGAGCTTCCCCTCCAAAGCCAAAAGCTGGGCTAGGAGCTCCTCAGAAAGCACTGGAATTTGGAAGGTAAACTGACAGTCTGCTTTCCAAAGAGCCCTTATGGGTCTATTTATAGTATCTTGCTGACCTGAGATTACTGAAATGCCCCTAGTTGATCTGCCAATAGCCGAATCCCACTGTTCTCTTGAGGGTATAAGAGTAATTTCACCCGAGGGTAATTTGGTCATTTCACCCAAGGCCCTGGCCCCCACTCGGCGAGAGCTCCGAGCCGAGAGCCTTCTGTCAGAGCCCGGCGGAAGCGGTCTCGCCTACCTATAGGCGAGAGCTTTTTTAAGACGATCTGGGTGCTGGCGCAAGCGTTCGCGCGTTGATCTTCGTTCGACGATTTGGTTGCGCTCGTCGATCTGGGCTCGACGAATACGGGGCGTCTTGCGGGCGAGAGCTCATACGGGGCGGGAGCTTATCGCTTAGCGTAATCGCTCCCGCCTACTTGGGCGAGAACTTCTCCGGCTAGCCTGTCTGACCGTTTGTGCCTCCTAGTTTGGCTCAGCGAATATGAGGTTGTACAAGCGGCCTGACCGGCTGCCCCCGGCAGGTTCGCCTGCTCCCGGCGAACCTGCCGGGGGCAGCCGATTAGGCCGCCGACGGTGGAGGAGACCGTGAAGGGGGGGGGGGGAGGGCGATTTGGGTGATCGGGTTTGAGGAGAGAGAACGCTACAGTTTTTTGGTTTTTTTTTATTTACAGACCTAAATCACTATTTGCAGGCCCAGATCCAACGGTTCAGGAATAAAACAATCAAATTCGATGGCCCATATAAATAGCCTATTTTTGAACTCATTGTTATTGGCAGACCCTCATATTTCTTTTTAGAATAGTAATATATATATATATATATATATATATATATATATATATATATATATATATATATATATATATATATATATATATATGTGTGTGTATACTCCTTCAGGACTACTTTTGGTATAAGGATACCCCGCAAAACCCTCTTTGATACTAGAGCAACACACTCTTTCGTATCTCAGGACTTCATTGCATCAAAGGAAAATGTTGTCCGATCGTCTGGATTGTCTATACGGATTCGTTTACCAGATGGATCAGACATGACATCCACGAAAAAATGCTCATTCCAGGCCGTGATACGAGACGTAGAATTCGAGATCTACGCGACGATCTTAGCAATAACCGGATTTGACCTCATATTGGGAATGGACTGGTTGCCCAAGCATAAGGCCCAATTAATTATTCGACACAAGAGGTTAAGCTTCAGAACCTAGACAGACAGGTATTTTGTCCTCCTTCCAACATGAGTGACGTCAGCTTTCACAGCCGACACATTTCAGATAAATTTCATTTCTATCAGGCCGAACAAAATGTGATACCCAGCATGTACAGCATTGGTCACCAATAAAAGGTTTTTCTTCATGCACGACACATAATACACACTCCTCAACGTAAGTGACACCTATCATTGTCTAAAGAAACTATCTCATCCTTCTCTACATCATGCACAATATCATCAGCCATAATAATAACATTATTACCTTTGTACTCCTGCAGTGAAAAGAACTTTAACTCATCCTCGGTGAGGTGATGACCACACCCCGAGTCCATGATCCAGTTCTCCTGATGGTTAATGAGGCGAGTGTATGGACACATAAGTGTACATCATAAAAGCACTTCCTCATACCCCTTCCTCGGCTCTGGATTCAACCTCTTCCTTCCATGCAGCATGCCCGGGCTAAAGATTTACCCTGTAGTCCTTCCGGATATGACCAAGCTTGTTTCACTTGTAGTACCGTGGTCCTCCACTATTCTTCCTGTCATCCTACTTAGGAGCCTTGCTCCTCTCCTGCTGTGATGAAGAATACGGACCATCACTAACAAGCGTCTTCTTCTTTCTGCCCCATTGCTAGAGAAGAGAACCTCGCTATCTCCCCCTGTGAGGACCCTGACCAGCCTGGCTCGCCAGCGCTGTTATTCGTCCCAGGCCCCCATCATAGACTGTAGTTCGTGCCACCCCAACCCCTCTCCGTGCCCCTTCGGCCACGACGGGTTGTTGGAAACCGTAACGTGAAGACCCTGACCATAGCGCACCTGCTTACTGTGTTTTTGTCCCAGGTCCCACGGACCGCAATCCTCCCTTTGAAGAGAAGTGATCCGGTTAAGCGGGCCTACGGGGACTTCCCAGGAGGTCACCCATCCCAAAATTTCTCCCGTCCGAGCACGCTTAACTATGAAGTTATTTCACTTCTCTTCGCCCAAATTCTAGGATGGGTGACCTCCTAGGAAGTCCCCGTAGGCCCGCTTAACTGGATCACTTCTCGTCAAAGGGAGGATTGCAGTTCGTGGGACCTGCGACGAAAGCACAGTAAGCAGGTGCATTATGGTCAGGGTCTTCACGCTGCGGTTTCCAACAACCCGTCGTGGCCGAAGGGGCACAGAGAGGGGTTGGGGTGACATGGACTACAGTCTATGATGGGGGCCTGAAACGAATAGCAGTGCTGGCGAGCCAGGCTGGTCAGGGTCCTCACCGATGATGTGGTCTAATAGCTCTGGTGAAATAAACCGCTTAAGAGTGAACTCAGCCTTCATATTCATCCTCCTCCAAGCTTTCACCGCCTCAGCATTCCTGGCAGCAGCTACCATTTCTTGGCTGTCATCGCCACTGACGACCCCCAAAGGTTCTCATCCAGAAGATAACTCTCTATGCAAGACCACCACTTCTTGAAGTTGGTCTGCGTCAAGAGCTCAATTCCAAGACTTTTTACATATCCGTCTTCCATTGCTTGCACCTGACTTACTTGAACTTTCAATGAATAGCGAGCATCTGAGGTTGATGAACTACTAACTCCTCAACACCCCTCCGATGCCATGTAAAATTTTCTAGGAAGCTGAGAAAGGTTGTTGGAAAACTCAACCACAACCAAGTTAAGTAGAAATCAACAACAATAGAAACACGAGACTCAAACTTGGAATTATCACCAACTTCTTTACAATACGATACAAACATTGTGAAACATGATACACAATATACATGATGAAAATAGAAAATATAAGCAAGATAAACCGCGCAGTCTGCAAACTGTAACCGCACAAACCACACAAGCTGCTAACCACAAGCCCCGTCCGCCGAAACCGCCAAGTCGCCAAACTGCAATCAAGCTGCACCAATTGTTTGTTATTGAATGCTGATGAACTGAACAAAACCCGCTAATAGACTGTGCAAACTACTCGGACTAACTACAACTCCGAGGAAGTGATTTCAGACTGCTGAGACCGCGACCTGTTGTATACCACTGACTGTAACCGCGAAATATTCCACACTGAGCCTTCCAACTAATTGCCTAGTCTCCAGTACTAGTCGAACAACCTGCACAGACAAGTCAGCTTCACTTAGTCACGCCAGTTAGAAAAAATCGTAACAACAAGATCACAACACGAGCTGAGTTCTCGCTCTTGGTGTTATATATGACGAGCTGGGGACCCTTATTTATAGGAGATAGGGGGTGTGATCACCACCTATAGCGAAAGGATAACCGCCCGTCATCCTGTAGCTATCACCACCAATTCCCAAAAGTGTGGATACCAACATCAGTCCACCACTGATAATCATCTATCCGCATAGAAGTGCGGACACACGAGCCAGTCCGCGCGCGATAAACTAAATAACCGTTTACGCAAAAAAACACCATTAGTCCGCATAGCCGAGTGGATAGAAAACTCAGGCCGCGTAGACTTGATCAAACCAGTCACGCGTCCTGACCCACCATCACGCTAATGACAGACTGCCGAACTTCGCAACCAGACCGCGAAGTACAGCAGACTCCGCAAACTCCAGAGCAGACCGTACAACTATGCAGACCCTGTGAAGTAGACAACAAGCTGACCTGTCACAACACCGTGACAAAGTTCAAAACACCGGTGAACTCTGGCTTTAGACTGCGCAAGTAGGCTCAGTGAACTGTACGGTTTAGCCCTTGCAAATCAGGCTAACCGCCCGCCTCTCTGCGAGCCAAAGAACACGCCAAGTCCAAATGGACTGTGCGTGCGATCTCACAGTTCAGACCGCAACAGCCGCGGTTAGACAAAACTATCCGCCCGGTTACCTGTCATGGTGCTTGCCGAACCAGACAACAAGAGAGAAGATTAGGCAGCTAAAATCCGGCTATCCGCTAACAACTAGCCGCCGTACCGGTGTGCCAAAGGAAGCCTAATAAGCCCCTAAAATAATAATGATCTATTTATTATTTTTTATACAGTTACATAAACAAGCTTTTAAATTTAAAATAAACAATATTCATTTTGTTATATCTAGAGTTTAAAATTGATCCTATATTTATTTACCATGCAGCAGTTTATCTGTAAATTACATTTCTGTACAGGGAATAATTTCTCATATTTATTTATTTATTTGTGCGCTAAGAGTCAGTGTAGGGGACTGGAGAATTGCGGTTATCAAGGGGGAAGAATAAAAGCAGGTTAAGCAGGGATATTATTATTATTATAAATAAATAAATAAATAAACCTAGCCTCCACGTGTGCTGTTTCTATCGCAAAACAAGTTTCAATGAATGATTATGAGAGGCGTTCTCATCTCATGGATATTATTTAAAGCCCCCCTTCTTCCTCCTCACCACCACCCCCATATTCTTCTCGCCTCATCTCCATCCCTGCTACCATCCTCTATAACTCCTTCCTTTCCCTTTTCTTTTCCCACTGTGATCTTTCAGCTGCATGCTACACTTTCTTAACTTTGTTTTTGTTTTTAGGGTGACTTTGATTGTTGTTTATAGAGATGGAGGATGGGGGTAACTCTAAGTGAAGAGAGCTTCCTTCAGCCCACTCATGGATGGAAATGGGATTTGCTTAGCTTACGACTCATTCATTCAAATGCTAAGCATGTAACTAAAGAAGAAGTAGAAGATGAAGAAATTAACGAAAGACAGCAGGCTTAGCAGATGAGTGAATGATGCGGGAGCTAAGTTTGGATCCTGTGCTATCTTTGCTTGGACTGAAGGGAGCTCCCTTCTATGCTCTTATTTCCTTCTTCTTCATGTTGGAGTTTATTTGTATGAAGATTTCAACAACAAAAAATCTTAATTCTCTTCTTAAATTTACAAAATATTAGTTATTGCATACTCTCTTCATCGTTCAGGGGTGTGAATAGAATGAGTCGTCAAATTAAATCGCAGTTGATCAAACTTTCTGTTCGTTTATTAGTCCAAATCTATACTAATATATTTCATCTGTTTAATATAAAATTGAAGTGATCACATACAACTCTCATTAACCAAGCACCTAGCTTCTTATTACATGCATTTCTCTCAGCTTCTGGCTGTTTTATACTTTTTATTGCATGTCAAATGACACAAATCTTCGAAAGCTTTTCTATTTTAATAGTTTAATTAGAGTTATATGGATGCATTTTTTTTTCTTCAAATTTTTTGGGTTGAATTTGATGTAAAAAGACCCTCTAGAAGTTGTATTTTGTATGCTGTGTGATAGATTCTTTGTTATTAGGGTTTAGGGTTCCTTTTTAAACATGCAGGTTATATGCACATTTGTTTTTTATTCACTATTTAGTGAGCTCTGATGCTAATTATAGATCTATATTTCATCTGTTTAATGTGAATTTATATTAACCACATCTCATTATACTCCTGTTAAAAGTCCTTCTTATTGCATATTTCTAATACTATATACCTTCTTTGATCTGGCCACTTCCAGTTCTTATTGCTCATGTTTGTTATCATATTTTCTTTGATTTGTAAAATTCGCATGTATAATTCTGAAGTTGTTTTATATTATTACCGTACCATTGTTGAACCATAGCAAGTATAGTTCACTACAAGAAGGGAGCAACTACGGCAATGTTTTTTTAGTAGTGTTTTTCAGAACTTCGTGGTAGCTAGATTTATATTTGTTGTAGCTCTTTTGGAAAAGCGTCATTGTAGGCAGTATTATTTGTTGTGTTTTTGTGAAAAATGTTGTCAAAGGAAGTTAACACGTGGAGGAAGGTAGGGGATAATTATGGGCCATCCGATCGTTTTTTATCGGATGGTTCACGATTTTTAAAATACAGTGTTTTATTTATGTTTTTACTCTTTTTTAAGTAAATATGGTGAATTTTGTGAGCCATGGATCATTCATTGGAAGGCCCATGATAGGCCAAGTGTTCCGCTGCCTACGGTGGCTGCCTTGGCTTATTTGCGGTTTTTTTAAAAAAATGCTGCATGGTCACGTTTGAAAACTGCCCTAAAAAGTATTAAAAAAAGTTGCGTTAGACACCTCTTGTAGTGGTATGGACTTCATATTTATTTTTCAGATAGAGTATACATATAATAGCCTTGGTTTAAATTAGTATTTTGCAGGTTGGATTGGATTCTTTGTAATTTGTTTTTACTTCTTTTGTTTTAATATTTTGATAACAGGAAGAGCTGGCCCATGTTCTTTACAATGCTCTGTTTTGCAATTTTATATAAAAGGCAGCCAAGTGTACCCTTAGAGAGGTCCGGTGAAGAGATGGGCACCCTCTCCTCAGAAATGGAGGAGATACATTTTATGGTTCGGATTTCTTTGGATTCAATGGAGGAGATGGGGAGGATTCAATAAGTTCACTATTTTCAATTTTTTATTTTTTTAAATAGAAAACTTCGCATTTTTGGAAATTTGTTTTGGAGAAAAGTCTTGATTATTAGATAATATCATTTTTGTTTGTGATAGCTTGTTAATTGTGCGTGGTTGGCGTCTGGTGTGGTTACGATTCATGTTGTGTGGCCGGCTTTTTATTTACACAAGTTCATGCAGACGACTGAGGATGGTGTTTGCATTGTCGTAGTCGGTCGCGTTCATAAAGCACCCCGGACCCGGCCCTAAACCGGACCTTCTGGGCCAGGGCATTCCCGGGTCCGGGCCCGGACCCTGATTAGAGCTGGGCTGGGCCAGGCCGGGCCGGGCATCTCGATCCGGGAGGGGGCCTATTAAGGCCCCCCGGGTTGGGCCCAGGCATAGCTCAGGCCCGGTTAGAAAATTTAAATTTTCTTTATAAAAAAATTAAATAAATTTGTAAATATCATGAACAAATAAACGAAGAAGATAAAGAGGCCGGCTGAGCTTGAAAATTTTACGGCAACAGCCATGAAAAGCTACGAATTCGCATCTTTCTCTCTCCCTTTCAAACACGCAGACCGACAATCGATCAATAATGACGATCAGTAGCTAATCACAGAACAGTGAGAACGAAGGGGACAACTCCGGGGATCTCAGTCACAATCTCTCAGGCAGCTTCCTCTTCCTCGTCTTGATTTATGCCTGAAACTACAGGCTCCCTGCGCCGACGAATGTTATATGAAATCTTTACGACACCTGCGTCGGTAGTTGCACAACCGCCTACACCTCCGTGTTGGAAGCGTTCACGATGATGAGTTTTGATCCGCCGACTATTTCATCGTGCACGAGCGCCAACACATCCTTCGTCCTCACCTCCTTTCTCGTCCGTCGGGACGAAGTAAGGCTCCTCACCGTACTTTCCATCACCGTACATGAACTTTTGAATCTCGCCGGTGGCGAGAACGTCCTTCGCGAATCCTGGGCTTTCCCGAAACCGGGCTTTTCCTGGCCCGACCTCAGACTTAGCCCGGGTCTAGGAAATCTGTCTTTGCCCGGCTCGGCCCCGGCCGGGCATCAGGCCGGGCAAATGCCTATATATGGGTCCTTGTTATTCCTCATGGCCCTGCTTGGGCCCGGGGCGAGCTTAGCCCGGTCTTGGGCTTAGCCGGGCTTTTACCGGGCCTGGGCCGGCCCCCCGGGCTCGGTTTTTATGGGCACCCCTACATTGTTGTGTGGATTGGTGGACTTAATGCATGCGCGGTCTTGTATTGCAGTCCGCATGATGAGCGGGTTGGTGCTACTAACTGCCAAGCTACATAACAAAAATTGTAGGAATTGAAACTTGGGTTAAATGATTAAGATTTTCTAACCGCATGGTTAAGTGAAGTGATCAGATTTATTGCTGTGTTGCAGATTGTGCGGTTAGCACTTCGTAGTTAGGAGACTGGTTTTGAAGGCAGTGCGAATAACTGGTCACAGTCAACGACGATTAGCATCAGGTCGCGAATAGTTGATTAGAGTTTTTTTTCTTGGTAGTTAATAATTTGATATCACAGTTTGCCTTCGGCGGATTGAGTTGCAGTTTGAATAAAGCTGTTCACTGAACTTGCGGTTAGGTGACCTCCAACGATTATGTGTTTAGGAGTTGTGGCAGCTCAGTTTCAATTCATCTGTTTGCTGTGACTTTTGACGTTAGGCAACCTCGCGGTCAGGTGTCCAAAAGTTGTAGATATGATTATCTTTAGCTGTCAATAAGGCTGTTTGCGGACTGGGCGGTTAGCATTCCTGAATTGGCGGTTAGGCGGTTACAGTGTGATGTCTGTGAGCTTCTTGTACTTTTTTGTGTGTTTTACATCTGGCGTTTGAAAATCATGTTTGCAATGTATGTCTTGCACTGTAAAAAAAAATCTGTTAATTCAATTGTGATTTTTATTTTTCCACTTCCCTTATGATTTATTTGGCTTTTGATTGTGTTTTTTTTTGCTCTTTCCCGCTTTTCAAAATTTTACATTGATTTTAGAAAATAGGTGTGCACATTTTCAAATTAGATGTGGCTCATTATATATTGTGATCTTTTGGACTTTAGCCCCGCCAACAAATAAAAAACCCGGTGAGATGTTTTTTAATTATTTGTTTTTGAGCGAAAGCTGTAAGCCCGAAAGGGGCAGGAATCAGGATGAATAAAATAAATATTTTGATATTTAATAATATATATATATATAGATTGATCTTATCTATACTTTATGCCTTATCAACTACTAATTTGTCCTTTTTATTTTGTTCAAATACCGAGCAATCCATTGATACTTGTGTTACTGAACAAATGTATTTGTTTGTATCTTCAGTGTATTGCTAGCTCTGTTACTATCTCATCATGGCTTCTTTAGTTGTGATATTTAAATATCATTTGCCTTTGAGCTCTCCAAGAGATTCTGGGCATCGATTCAAAAGATATTGTTTTCCATTTTGTGTGCTATGACAGCCTTTAGACAATCATAGATTATGTAACCTGCAAAAATGCATTGAAATGATTGGATGGAAAACCTATGGCTTCTTTTTCGCAACAACTTATTTGAGCTCCTTTATTGCATCTTCCACTATAGCTTGAGGAGGCAAATGTAGTAGTAAAAACCTTACACAAATATGCCATTCTTGTCATTTCAGAAATGTAGAAGTTAAAACCTTCAGGTATAGCTTGAAGAATGCAAATGGTGAAATATAAATCCTTCTGCTTTTTGTTGCTTGAGAGGCCATGAGTCATGCAAAAGGTGGGTTATATGCGCAAAATAATTTTTTGTTGTCTGAACATTGGTGGGTTTGCAGCTACCTTGGTTTCTTTTCACATTGGTGTATGATTGAATCACTTGAAATACATCTAGCTGATTTGTCATCACAATAATGTCTTCCAAGTCAAATTCCGTCTGAGGCTCCTTGTGCTCGAGAACGATTCTCAATCTCAATACTGACAAATCATTAAACAAGCATTGATATGATTATATAATATTGAAAAAAATTATGAAGGAAGCGGCAAGTGATTGCAGGAACACATAACCACAAAAGGCTCCAATTGAAATTATAAAACTTTTTTACAGGGAGAGATATATATTGCGAGACATGATTCACAATATAATCAAAGAAAATAGAAAATTGCAACAAGAACTAAACCGCGCGGATAGCAAGCTGTAATCGCACAAGTTATCAATCTGCAAGATGAGTCCTCCGAGATCGTTAAAGTCACCTAACCGCAACTAGCCGCGCGGACAAGCAGTCCTGAGATGCCAAGGCTGGAGCTTTATATTCTGCTTTTGTAGTGGAGACGAACACCAAATCTTGCTTCTTACTGTACCATGAGATAGCTGTCGATCCTGTGAAGAAGACATATTCAGACGTTGACTTCTGATCATCTGTATCTCCTTCATAATCAGCATTCATGTAGCTGTGCAGATTGAAACTTGCGTTCCTCTTATAAAAGAGACTCATCTCTGAGGTAGACTTGACATACTTCAGAATACCTTTAGCCACCACAAGATGAGGCTTCTGTGGCTCCTCTATATAATGAATAACCCGGCCCACAACATAAATAATATCCGACCTAGTGATTGTCAGATATATGAGACTCTCCACGAGAGACCGAAAAACCAAAGGGTCTGTAAGAACCATTCCCTCATCCCATCGAAGTTTCAGACCGACCTCCATAGGAGTAGAACTGCACTTCCCTTCCCGCATGCTGAATCGTTTGATGATTCTCTCCGCATATCCCTTTTGGGAAACGAGCACGTTGTTATTCTGCCTCTCCACCTTGAGTCCAAGGAAATGGTGGAGCTCATCCAGATCTTTCATCTCGAACCGAATAGCTAGCTCAGCCTTAAGCCTAGCTACTTCCTCCTCGGAGTTCCCCGTGACGATCATGTCGTCAACATACAGGAGTACAAAGACCTGAAGCTCCCCCTTTTCTTAACAAAAAGACTTGAATCTGAGTCTGAAGCGAAGTATCCGCAGAATTGGAGGTATTCTACGATCTTCCTAAACCACGCCCGAGGCGCCTCCTTCAAACCATAGAGGGCCTTCAAAACACAGTAGCCAATTCAATAATATTATCAAATCAAATGTTCCAATACAATAAGGAGACTCACCAAAGTAGTGGGCTGACCGAGACACTGAAGATTTCGGAGATGGATGCGTGGGACGACGATCGAATGTGGAACCAACGACGTAAAAATGATGGAGGTGGCGGTCCTAAGCGGTGGATGGTGAAATCGGACTGAAAATAGATAGATCCGACCACGTAAGGGTATATATCCGGGCGAGGGGTGAATGAATCCGATGTATGGCGGTGGATCTGGGCTAAGGGATGAAGTATAGGTGGAGGGGATGATGGATCGGGGGCAGAAATTCTCAGAGCTGGACTGATCTAGAGAATATGATCTGAGGGAGGTGGATCCACAGAGGAGGGTGGCAGTTTTAGAAACCGAAGGGGGATTTGAGAGGGGTGGGGGTTGAGGGGGCTTGAGGGGAATCCGGCGACTAGGATTATGGGCAGGGGAGGCGGGAGCGGGAGGCCTAGGTTGGGAGTGGGTCAGGGAGGCCGACAACTTCATGGGGGGGGGGGATTGACAAGAGGCGTGGCTAGAGGAGAGAGGGGCTGGGTAGCTGACAGTTGCAGGTAGAGTAGTGGAGCAGGCCGTCGTGTAGGGGAGGGGAAAATGGGGTTACAGCGGGTGGAAAACAGGATTTGAGGGGTGGAGGATGGAGGCTAAGGTTAGGGCAAACCTCGGGGGAGGAAGAAAACCACCTAGAAGTCATCACCTAGGTTTTCACGGAGTCTGCACCATGTGGTGATCACGGAGTTTCGGGATAAACTTCTCTAGGACCTGCAATGAGTCTCAACCAGCCCACTACATGTCTTATTTTTAATAAAACAAAGCTAGGACATCCCACCTTCAATAACTATGATTGGTCGAAGGTGAGACCACTCAAAATACAATAAAATTAACCAAAAATAATAATGCAGCATATGATTTTGACCCGCGATGGGGATCCAGACACATCCGAGGAATCCAATCGGTGATCCAATAAAGCATTCTTGCACAAATAGACGAACGTAGGTCCCGCCTTGCAGCGACCCTCTCCTGGTGCATGATCTGATGGATCCAATCACCATGTATGGTGCAAAGATTATACAAGTAACATGTGGGTGCATCATGCTCTTTGTTGCGGGCAAACTCGGAGTCCCGGTTGGATCAGAGTAAACTGGACCGCCTTAGCTCTCAGAACGGTCGAGCGCGCACACAGTCAGTGAAAAAAGCAAATTGACACGAGATGTTTTTACGTGGAAAAATCCCTCAACTGGGTAAAAAATCACGTGATCGGATTTGTGCCGATCAAAGTCCACTATCTGCTCGCGGTTATAGTGCGTTTGGGGAATCGAGGGCGACATGCCGCTCCTCGTTACAACTTAAAGGTGAGAGAGAATTTCCTGACTCGCAATGGGCAACAGGCTGCGCCGAAGGAGTGTTTAATGCTAACTTGGTGGTTGGTGTGCTTGAGCGCTGGTGGTGGCTGTCTTCTTCCTTCTTTCACGCACTTGGGGACTTGGCTCGTAGACGGCTTGAAGATGACCCGAGGGAAGAGTTCGGTAGAGCTCTGACCTGAGAAAGAAGAAGACTCCGGAGCAACAAAGTGAGAAATGAGGAGCCCAACTCCTTTTATAGCCTCAAGGAGGTGGTTATGGCGGGCCCCCACTAACTTTGTGGTTTAGTGGGTGGTTACTTGTAGATCGGACGACGACGGATGCTCAGTAACGATCGGATGGTGGCCGACCTGCAAGCGCGGCGACGGTTGACGGCGGTGGCCGGTGGCGGTGGCTGTCAGTGGCGGCGGCCGATGGAGGTGGTGGCGGGCGGCGGCGGGCGGCGGCGGGCGGCGGGTGGCGGTTGATGGTGGGCAGCGGCGGGCGGCTGGCCGGTGGCTGGCAGCGACCGATGACGGCGGGCGGCGGCGGCGGCAGGCGGGCGGGCGGCGGTGGGCAGCAGAAGGGGGGGCGGAGGCCGGCGGTAGTTGTTGAGTGGGAGGTCACCATGATCTCTTCTATTGTGATGAAGATCATGGAGGGAGTGGGTTGACTAGTCAAACCCATGATCTCCACAATAGGAGGGATCATAACGGAAATGGTTAAGTGCACGCTCATTCCTATATAAATGGTACTTCATCCCCATCACTCTTATATAAGAAAGTTATAATGTTGTTTATAACATTTATCACTCGATAAAAGACAGACAGCAAGATACCGCTCGTATGATTTTTGTGTGTAGGATGTATGGTTCAATGTTGATTTGTGACTAGTGGACTAATGTACACAAACAAATAATTTTCAATTTGTGCAACTTATGACTGATGTTTGCTCATGAGCTTGCTATGAATTCTAGAAAACCATGAATAAAGATGGCAAGGAAAATCATGAATCAAAATGGTAATTGTTGGGTTGATTCAAAAATTTTGAACCACTTCAAATGAATTTAATGTTTGGTTTTTCAGGCATCAAAAGCGCACTGGAATACTAAAAAACCTAAAAAGGATTCACAGGAAAAATTACAAATAATGAAGAAAGAAAGTATAAACCTACCTCGAAATCAAATTTTGTGAATAACAAGTGGTTATGAAAACCAAAATGTAGAACAAAATTTGCGTCTCTACAAGTGTCCATATATACGAATGTCCGTCCAACAGTCTTGCGGATTGAAGATGATCGTTCATCACTGCAATTAAATGCTAATTTCATTTCTTGAACTATTCTTTTCCACTCTTTCTCCATATTCTACTTGCTTTTCATAGATGACCAAATTAAATAGACAACTCTCTATTTCAGTCAAAATAATAAAAAAATAACATTATTAAGTATTTTTTATAATGTGTCGCTCTTTTTCGAAAATCCTTTATTGGCGAATAGAATTCAATAGAATTCAATACTGGTGAATAGAATTCAAAAATCCTTTATTGGCCAATTCATTTTTTCGCAATTGAAATTTGAATTGAATATTTGTGTATATTGTGGAATTAAATATTTATGATTAATTCTAATTTTAATGTTTGCCTAATAAAAAATATTGTTGAATATTGTATAATTGATCAATTCTTTTATTCGTTTGTTAAATAGAATTCAATATAAAGTTTGAAAAATATTACGAAAAAATTACTATAAACAAAAGTGTGTTATAACCACGACTTTTTCGCACGGGAGCGATATTTTTATCCGGGAGAGATTTTTTTTGCCCGGGCGAGATTTTTTTCCGGACCGTTATTTTTTCAAACGGGCGCGATTTTTCTCACTGACATGATTTTTTCACATGACTGCGATTTTTTCGCCCGATTGAATTTTTTCGTCGGGGCGCGATTTTGTCGCCCGGGCCAGTTTATGTCGTCCGAGCGCGATTTTTTCACACGGGAAAAATCGCACCTGGGGGAAAAAATCAAGCCTGGGCTAAAAAATCTTGCCCGGACGAAAAAATCTCATGCGGGCAAAAAAAACGCTCCCAAGCGAAAAATCACGTACGTGCGAAAAAAATGTGATCGGCTAAAAAATTTCGTGGTCCGGCGAAAAAATCGTGCCCGCGCGAAAAAATCCTGCTTGGTGGAAAAAGCGTTGTCCGACAAAAAATTCACCCCCGTGGTTAAAAGAGCGCGCAGGCGAAAAAAGCACGGCTGGGCGAAACTTTTGCGTCCGGGAGAAAAATTTGAGGCAGGGAGAAAAGTTTGCTACCCGGCGAAAAATTCCTGCCCGCACGAAAAAATTCTCATGGAAAAGAGTGGTTGACCTTAAGAGTCCCACATTCATGATGGCCTCCCTCCTAAGAGATGTTACTGAATTGATTTTTCAAGGGGTACTTTGTGGAATGAGGATCCTATGGGGAGGTCGTACATGCAAAATCTCCCTAGAAAAGATTTGCAAGGACCTTGTGGCTAAACTCTTTGGGATGGATGTCTTAATGATTGGTTTATTGAAATATTCTCTTTGGTGTTGTGTTGCATTTGCAAGAACTAGAGCTGTCACGGTTCCGGTTTGGTTCTGGTTCTACTAAAACCGTGAACCGAACCATTAAGGTAACGGTTCTTCAAGTTAGAACCAAAACCTTATTTGGTTTGACCGGTTCCAGTTCCGATTCCAACATAATTTTTTGGAACCGTAGGGCCTACGGTTCCGGTTCCGGTTCGGTAAGAACCAAAACCAAATTATTTACTGGCGGTTCGGTCCGGTTCTATGCAGTTTCGGTTCGGTTTCGGTTCAAGGGAGGTTAATGTTATGAAATGTAAACTTCAAAATGTTTTTGTGATTTTGAAAGTAGGAGGTGTGCAACCGTGTAACTTGTAATTTAGCATACATAGTGGTGAAGGTATATAATGACAACATATCTCATGTAAGCCTCCAACTGTCTACTACATCCAGTCATTTATTTTTAGCTATACTTATAAGAAATAATCAGCTAATAAATTCAACGAAAATAAACGAATTCAACAAAAGGAGCATCCTCTTCCACCGAGCACTTAAAAATAGAGATTATGGAGAATTTGGATTTATGAAGGGAGAGAGAGACAGAGCAAGATTACTAACACCAATGGGCTGATGGTTTAGAGGACACTTGCCTCAGTTAATCAATCACCAAATAAAGTTGATAGCAGCAAATCCTGCGCAAAGTTCGCCCTACCCGTGGCCTGACGGCGCTTCTGCTCCCTCTCCTCTTTGCTAAGAGAGGTCAATATTACATGACCAAGAACAAAATTTAGGGAGTTTAGGAAATTTGAAACTGTGATCATGATATATGCTAAGTTGTGTGCAAGAAACACTCCTCTATGAAGTTGTGCATGGAATGAAATTGGGAATCAAAGAATGCAAGCACTAAACACCTCACAACAACATATGAAGTTCACTGTTCATCATCATCCTAAATGGAAAATAGAAGACAAATTTTTTTTCCAATCATTCAACATCCAATACTCAACAGGAAGCACATAAAAAACATCTTTTAACATAAAAAACTATTCATCTTCTCTCTAACGGGAAATCAACACTCACAATATCAATCTTCAATAACTCAATCGGCGAACTCTAACAGGAAACCTAACTCAATCAGCGAACATAGGGGCTGGACAGAGGGGCTTTACAAGAAGCGGAGAAGTTTGCCTACCAAGAGCTGCAGGGTACAAAAAATCCGAATAAGGAGGGGAGAAAGAGGGAGAGGAAGGCAGAGAGATAGATGGAAAGAGAGGGAACGATACCTGGCCGAGGAAGATGAAGAGAAAGCCGCTGAAGTTACACTGACCTACAAAGAAAAGCACAAAAATGGGATGGTGAGGAAGAGGATAGTCGACAACGACAAAGAGAGGGAGACATCGAAACCTGAATGGTTGAGGAGACTGTGTGATGTCGCCGTCTCGCCGATGCCGGCGGGAGATATGGATAGCGGAAGCGGCGCAAGTGCGGTGCCCGCATCACCCAACCCGAAACCCTGTCGGCAAGATAAAAAAATGGTACTGCGGGCCTGCGGTTTGGGAGATCTGGAGATGAGATGTGCAGTCACACCGAAAATCTGGATATGCAGCGAAAAAAAACTTGACTGTAGTTGAAGTGTTGGTTGTACTGGCTTTACATTGGAAAAAGATAGTTGACAGCTGGGTACTGTAGCTGACAGCTGGATGTTGAAGTGATTTTTTTTTATTTTAATTATCAATATTTAAAATTAATACTAATTGTATGATAATTGATAAATAATTTTTTTTATATAATAATAATAATAATAAGGTTGCGGTTCAGTTCTGTGTCGGTTCGGTCCGGAACGGGTCTAAAAAATTTGATACCGTTCGAGACGTGTATGTTACGGTTCCAGTTTCGGTTTTGGTCCGGATACAAAAATGAAGGAACCGCACCCGTACCATTGTTCTTTACGGTTCCAAAATTCAAACCAAAACCTGAATAATTGACGAACGGTTCGGTCCGGTTCTTTGCGGTTCCGGTTTGGTTACGGTTCGGCTTACGGTTTTCGGTTTTAAGTGACAGTTCTAGCAAGAACTATGCTCTCAGACACCATTGGCGTGTCATTTGGAAGGTCAAAATGGGATGTACAAATATCCATCCTTAATTTCTTTGGGCGTACAATGAATCTACTATCCTAGAAAAGAATCCTTTGAGAAAAAAACTAAATTCTATTTACTAAATTTTCAATCTTTACTAGAATACTTATAAATTAACGTCGCCATAGGCGGTTATTCTGCACCATCTTTGGCTTCCTTAAATTCCCTTATCTTATGTTTTATCACTGTCATAACCTCTGTTGCTAATGTAAAAAATTCAAAATAGAGGAGGAATCCACCTTCATTGGCATCTGCGATGAATTCTCATACAATGCATTATACAATGACTGTCAAATTATTATGAATTCGGATTTTGATCACGATCTCAAATGGTTCAAGGCTTTCATATTATATTACGGAAAGCTACATGGTCTTTTATATCAAATTTTTTGGTTCGCCCTTCCCTTTTGAAGGAAAAAATACGAGAGAAGGGTGTGGGAAAGTAGACGACACTACTAGATCTTCATTTACTTAAAACCAGAGTCATACGACAACACACACTTCACATTAGATTCCTTACAATGCTCCAACACTCACACACAAAAGCTTTATGTATAGGCACACAACATGGGTAGAAAAGTAACATTACACCACCACATTACATGAAACAGTAATCATAAAAACAAGAGCCACGATAAAGAGAACAACAGGTATCAGGGTTCTGGAACATTTGCAAGTTGGCTTGTTAGCTGCGCCTTTCCTTTTGCTTGCAGAGATTGACTTTACTCTTCTATGAATTGTAGGTTGCTGATGCCAGGTCTGTCGAGATTGACTTCCAACACCCTCCTGCAATCGCGATAGTCCACCATTGTAAGTTTTCCCCTCAAACCTTTAAAGGGAAAAGTTGGCAAGAATTTAGCTAGTAAATCAGTGAGTTTATCCTTTGATTCGCAGTGATCTAAGGTGGTTTCTTTCTGAGTGATTAGGTCTCTTGTGAAATGGAGTTTGATCTCAAAGTGTTTAGTCTTGTTGTGGAAAACAAGGTTTTTTGCAAGAGCTATTGCAGAGGTGTTGTCCACATTAATCTGTGTTGGACTCCTTTCTTCTTCAATCAACTCATGCAGAAGTTTCCCGAGCTATACGATTTCTCTTGCAGTTTCACTTAGAGCGATATACTTGGTTTTTCTTGATGAAAGGGATATTGTCATCTGATTCCTGGAATTCCAGGAAATCAGGTTTTCCCCCAAGAAAAACAGGAAACTGGAGGTGCTCCTATCATCAGGGAAACCAGCCCAGACGTTATAAAAAAAATCTCCTCAATTGCAACTTGTTTCATTTGATGTAGATCAGCCTAAGTGTCTTGTACCATTTACATATTGCAAAATTCTCTTAACTACGACAAGGTGTTTGTTATTGGGCGCCTGCATATACCTAGACACAAAGCCAACAACCAGTTCAATATCAGGTTGAGTGTTGGTTAGGTATATCAGGGACCCAACTATATTTCTGTAGTTCTTTGGGTCCACTTTCTCCTCTCCATCATCTTGCTGAATTTTTCCCCATGTTCATGGGTGTGTTGAATTTTCTCAAAGTGGTCAGCAAGATGACCCAAACCAAATTAATATTCTTGGTACTACCAGTTCACACTTTGATTTAGCGGAAACCCAAGGAACAAAGTTAACACCAATAAACAATGGAAGCACAAGCAGATCTTATATTCATTCCACTTCTTTACAAGGCGAGGTATACGTAGCGAGACATGATTTCGCTAGTACACAAGCTATAACAGAAAGCACAAAAAACAAGCCGGGCGGACAGCACTGGAAACCGCCGAGACCGCCAAGTCGCCAAGACCGCCGAACCCGCCCGAGCTAACGCTGCAAATCGCCGAATAGACACGGAGTCCGCCGAAGCTGCAAGGCCGCGCGGACACACCGTTATTCGCCTCCTGCTGATGAACTGAAGAACAGACCGCCTACCCGCCTGCGCCTGGCGGACAGGTTATTGGAACTTGCAAATGTTGAAGCAGAGAACTGACAAGCCGCAGAGCGACCTGCTGAAACCGCAGAGCCCGCACACTTCCAAGCACTTGACAAAAGTCAAAGCCAAACTCCTGGCTCCTTGAAGCTACCCGCGCGACCTGCACACAGCAAACCGTCAGCTCTACTCAACCCGCGCGGACAGAAAACGCAGACCGCAGCAATTTGCCCAAGCCCCACTTACTGTTCACTCAGTTACTGTAGACGTGCCGGGGGGGGGGGGGGGGGTCCTATTTATAGGCGAGGTGAGGAGTGTGGTCTGTTGAAGTTGGTAACCGGGCGGTCTGGCGGTCTGTCTTGGCGGGTTGAAGACCGTGCGGTCTGGCGGTTTGTCTCAGCCGGCTTGGAGACCGGGCGGTCTAGCGGTCTTCCCTGGCGATCTCTCTTCTTCTTTTGTGGTAGCCGTGCGGTTAGCCCTTTTGTCTAACCGCGCGGCTTGTGCGGTTTATTTGTATAGTCCGCTTAGTCCTGTAAATTTTTAGTCCCACATCTCTTATTTATATTCTCTCATCTCTCCTCCATTCTATATAAGGGAGGACATACCTTTGTAATAGATACCTTTTTTTGGATAATAAAGTTTCAATTATTCAAAACTCTATCCGTTTGTTACTGCATGTTCGCTACTACTAACATGGTATCAGAGGACACAGTCTTTTCCTCCTAATTGTGTGCGCTCTCTGCTTCTCGCCGCTTGTTTCTTCTTCTCGCGACCTGTCTTCGCGGCTTGTACTCTCTTCCGCCCGCTACTCTGTTCGCGCGGCTTGTTGCTTCTCTTCTCTTGCTGCTCTTCGTCGCCGCGACCGGTTTGGTTGTCGCAGCGACCTGTTTCCTTCTAGCCGCCTGTTTTACCCTAGCTGCGCGGCCTGCCTCTGTTCGCCCGGCTTACGACTTGTTGTTGTCGCTACTGCTTCTTGCTTCCTCTTCTCTTCTGTTCGCTCAAACTTTTCAGTCCGCGCGACCTCTTCCCCGCCGTGCCTTGGTCTGTTTCCTGGCCGCTAGTGTTCGCGCGGCTTCTTCCCGTTAAACCGTTGCGGTTTCGCGCGGGTTGCTCTCTTTTCCTCTCCTTGCAGCTTTCTCTCTGTTCGCGCGGATTCTTCCTTGGTTGAGCGGCCTCTCCGCCTTTCTTCCTTTAGCCGCTCCTGCTTGTTAGTCGTCGCGACCTCCTGTTCAGTCGCGCGACTTGTGATTCCCTCTTCTTCCCCTTTTGCCTTGCTCTGCACCTTGGTCGTGGCCCTTCTTGCCGCTGGTGTGCTGTCACCGAGACCGCTGCAGTTTCTTTTTCCTCCCTTCATGGCTTTCATATCCTCCTCCAAGCCATTCGCCTCGGTTGTCACGTCTTCTGGTCGTGCCCACGTTGTTACTCAGGGAAAATGGCTGATCGACACTGGTGCTACAAATCATATGACCGGCAATCTCCAGTGTTTCTCTCTCCTCGAAACACATGATCGGTTGCCCCCGGTTATTCTCGCTGACGGCTCTTCATCAGTCCATGGGACGGGGATAGTTCATGTCACTCCGTCTCTTCACTTGGCGGATACTCTATACGTGCCCCAGTTCCCGTGCAACTTATTATCTGTTACCTCTCTATGCAAGCAATTACAGTGTTCTGTCACATTTACTTCTACTTCTTGCTCTTTTCAGGATCCGGACTCCCAACGAACGATTGCTACTGGGACTGAGAGTGACGGCATATACTTCCTGGACAACATTTCTGCTTTTTCACTTTCTCCTCCACCTCCACAGATATTCTCCAATGGCATCTCCGCCTTGGTCATGCTCCTCCCCGTCTTCTTCGTCAACTTCTGCCCCACCTTCCTCCACAAAGTCCTCCGCTCAACTGTGAGGCCTGTCAGCTTGGCAAGCATCACTGCTCCTCCTTCCCTCCAAAGCACGTTCGTGGCTCTACCCGTCCGTTTGATCTTATCCACTCCGATATTTGGGGTCCTTCTCCTACTCTTACCATTGGTCGGGGTAGTTCATATTTTGTCACGTTCATTGATGATTTCTCTCGCTGTACGCGGGTGTATCTCTTAAAAGATCGCTCCGAATTATTCTCTGTATGGACGTCCTTCTATCTCATGATCAAAACTCAGTTTGGTGTTTCTATCAAAGTTTTTCGATCTGATAATGCCCAAGAATATATCAGTCATGACTTTTCTACCTTCTGCATGCAAAATGGGATTATTCATCAAACTAGTTGTGTCTATACTTCACAACAAAATGGTGTGGCCGAATGCAAAAACCGTCACCTCCTCGATGTCGCTCGCACCTTGATGACCCAGATGCATGTTCCTCGCTCCTATTGGGGCTATGCTGTTCTCCTTGCCTGCTACCTTATCAATCGCACTCCCTCCACGGTTCTCCACGATAAAACCCCGTTCTCCATTCTGTATCCGGACAAGGACCCGTTTTCTCTCCCTCTCCAAATCTTTGGATGCACTGCCTTTGTGCATACCCCTTCTGCCACCCGTGATAAGCTCTCCCCTCGCTCCACCAAATGTGTCTTTCTGGGGTACTCCACCACTCAGAAAGGCTATTGTTGCTTTGATCCCGTCCTTCGTAAGCAGTTCGTCTCTGCTGACGTCACCTTCTTCGAGAATACCTCCTACTTCTCGGATGACTCCTCTCCTCTTCTCCCCGCTTCTGATTCTCCTGCCGTTCCCTTCGTTCCCTCGCCTCCTACTACAATCTCCACCCCTACACTGTCTCCCTCCCTCCTCTCCCTCCACCTCTGTCTCTCTCTCTTCTCCACCACCCTCTCCCTCCTCTCCGCTACCGTCGCTCTCTACTCCCGGACCAGCTTTCTCTACCATGGATGCTCCGGATGCCGCGGGCCCGGCTGACCTGGATCTTCCTATAGCTCTTCGCAAAGGGGTGCGGACGTGTACCCTACACCCCCTTGCTGCTGTTGTTTCCTATGATCGTCTTACCCCTTCTCGCAGGGCATTTGCACTGGCTATCTCTGCCACTACCACACCCCGCTCCTACCAGGAGGCCCTTGCTATTCCTCATTGGAAGATGGCCATGGATGAGGAAATGGCTACCCTAACTGAGCGGGGTACCTGTACTCTTGTTCCTCCTCCCTTCGGCACTGATGTTGTTGGGTGTCGCTGGGTCTTTGTGGTCAAATTTGGCCCCGACGGCACTGTGGATCGTTATAAGGCTTGCCTTGTTGCTAAGGGTTTCACTCAGACCTATGAGGTTGATTACTTTGACACCTTCTCCCCCGTGGCTCGTCTCAGCACTATCCGGGTCCTTCTCTCTGTGGCGGTCAATCGGGATTGGCCGATTTCTCAGTTGGATGTCAAGAATGCCTTCCTTTATGGTGATCTTCACGAGGCAGTTTACATGGAGCAACCTCCTGGGTATGTTGCTCAGGGGGAGACACGAGTATGCCGGCTGTAGAAAGGAAATTTATGGCCTCAAGCAGAGCCCTCGAGCTTGGTTTGACAAGTTCAGCGGCATCGTGGCGGCTGTTGGTTTTGCGCGAAGCTCTGCTGATCACTCTCTCTTTATTCGCAAAACTCCCTCGGGGCTGGTTGTTCTTGCTGTGTACGTCGATGATATTCTTCTCACTGGGGATGACCAGGAAGGGGTAGCCCTGACAAAGCGACATCTTCGCCAACATCTGATCACGAATGATATGGGCTCTCCAAAGTACTTTCTGGGGATCGAAATCTCTCGGAAGCCCGACTCCTTAGTTCTCTCTCAGCGTAAGTATGCCCTTGATCTTTTAAAAGAGGCAGGGTTGACTGGAGCAAAACCTGCCCGATGCCCCATGGCACTGGAGAAGACAAAACCTGGACAGATGATTCGCCTCCTCTTTCAGATAGTTCGCGGTACAGGCGTCTGGTTGGTAAGCTCATATATCTCACAGTGACCAGGCCTGCCATTTCCTATGCTGTGGGCAAGGTGAGTCAATTCATGCAAGCTCCTAGGAGTGCCATCTACAGTCAGCCTTGCGGATCTTGGAGTATGTCAAAGCAGCGCCTGGGAAAGGATTACTTTTTCAGAAGAATGGTCATCTGAGGATTGAAGCCTACTCAGATGCAAGTTATGCTGATGACAAAGTGGATCGCAAGTTAACCTCAGGTTTTTGCACCTTTGTTGGGGGAAATCTGGTGAGCTGGAAGAGCAAGAAGCAGTCTGTTGTCTCCAGGTCCAGTGCAGAAGCTGAGTATCGCAGTATGGCGTCGACCACTTGTGAGTTAAAATGGCTGCGGGCTCTCATGCTAGATTTAGAAGAGGTCTACAACCATCCTCTACCTATGTTCTGTGATAACAAGACAGCCATATACATCTCCAAAAATCTGGTCTTCCATGAAAGAACAAAGCACATTGAGGTCGACTGTCATTTCATTCGTGAAGAGATCTTAAAGGAACAAATTTGCACTCCCTTTGTTACTTCTGATAAAGAGCTGGCTGACATCTTCACCAAGCCAGTTTCCGCCCCATTTCTTCATGTTTGCGACAAGCTGGGCATGATCGATATATATGCTCCAGCTTGAGGGGGAGTGTTAAAGTTGGTAACCGGGCGGTCTGGCGGTCTGTCTTGGCGGGTTGAAGACCGCGCGGTCTGGCGGTTTGTCTCAGCCGGCTTGGAGACCGGGCGGTCTAGCGGTCTTCCCTGGCGATCTCTCTTCTTCTCTTGTGGTAGCCGTGCGGTTAGCCCTTCTGTCTAACCGCGCGGCTTGTGCGGTTTATTTTGTATAGTCCGCTTAGTCCTGTAAATTTTTAGTCCCACATCTCTTATTTGTATTCTCTCATCTCTCCTCTATTCTAAATAAGGGAGGGCATACCTTTGTAATAGATACCTTTTTTGGATAATAAAGTTTCAATTATTCAAAACTCTCTCCGTTTGTTACTGCATGTTCGCTACTACTAACATGGTCACCGCCCTAATGGATAAATACACCGCCCCAGCCCGCACGCTAGCAAAACCTCCGTCCGCTGAGTCCGCAAGGACTTAGCTGAATTCCAAGGAAAACCCGCTAGGAGCTAGACAACTTTGGGCGAACCCTCAATAGTCGCCCAGGCTATGCGGACAAGGCACCAGCCCGCAAAGCCCAAACACTGGACAACATCCCCCTTCAGTGACTATCCGCACAACAAGAGGCAATCCGCATACCACCACAACAACGCCTCCATCCGCCACAAGCCCACGACCAAAGGCAGTCCGCCCGGTCAACAACGGGCTTGGCGGATACTGCGGACACCCTGGTCTTATCACAGAGTGTGACCAAGTCCAGAATCACCAAAAGGCCTAACGCGAGTTCGGCGGACATAAATCCGTCCGCCAAACAACCAAGCAACACAGACCGCCAAATCCTGCCAAAGCAAAGCAGTCTGCAAGCTACTTGCATGCCTGCCCAACGCAACGGCCATCTGCCGGACTCCACACACAGCCCGCCACAGCAACAGCAGTGCTGTACTACCAGAGCTCGGCAAGGCCTCAGCCAAAACTCTTGGCCAGTCCGCAACAGCGGACACCGTGGACACGACAGTCCGCCAGCCTCCCGCGGATAGCACCCAATCCGCCGGTAAGCACAAGCTTGCAACACGGCCACTGAGCAAAGTACATCAGTCCGCAAACCTGTATCCGCGCAGGCCGCTCCTTGTCTAAACCAACCAGCCAACACCCTATCCGCAGATAACAGACCGCCCAGGCCGCGGACTTAATCTGCACAACCCGCTCAGAAGAACGAACCAGCTTCCACTAGACCTATCACCAACCCGCTTATCAGCAGTCCGCCCAGTCCGCGGGATATGTCCGCACAGGCCGCTCGGCCTGCCCATCAACCACTTCCACTTCACAATTTTCAACACTCCCCCTTGAAGTGAGAAGTGGTGATCAAGCCCAGCAAGCTGCGCAAACCGCTCAAAGGGCCCCTTCGACAGTGGCTTCGTGAAGATGTCAGCAAGATTATCTTCACTTCGAACATGCCCGACCAAAAGAGACCCCTCCAACACCTTCTCCCTTATGAAGTGGTGATCGATCTCAATATGCTTGGTCCTAGCGTGACACACTGTATTGTTTACCAGCTTGAGAGCACTTTCATTGTCACCCCGGAGTAAAGTCGGCCCTTGCACTTATTCATGAACATCCTCTATAAGCCTCCTCAATCAGATGGCTTCCCGAGCAGCCAAGGCCGAAGCCTTATACTCTGCCTCCGTAGTTGAGACTGACACCGAGTCCTGCTTCTTGCTACACCACGAGATGCTAGCTGAACCGCAAGTGAACACATAACCTGAAGTTGACCTTCAATTATCTGAATCACCGTCATAATCAGCATCCGTGTACCCAAGCAAGGCAAAATCCGAGTCCCTTCTATAGAGAAGTCCCATGTCAGAAGTTGATTTGACATACTTCAAGATGTGCTTCGCCACCACTGGATGAGACTTCCTTGGTTCAGCCATAAACCGACTTACTCGGCCAATAGCGTAAGCAATGTCTGGCCTTATAATCGTCAGGTAGATCAAGCTCCCAACAAGAGCCCTGAACACCAAGGGATCATGAAGAACCCTTCCCTCATCTCGTCGAAGCTTCAGCCCATATTACAGTGGAGTAGAGCAACTCTTTCCTTCGCCCATGCCGAACCGCTTAACAATGCGATCTGCATATCCTCTTTGGCAAATGAGTATACAATTCTTCTTCCTCTCCACTTCAAGACCGAGAAAGTGATGAAGCTCTCCCAAGTCTTTCATCTCGAAGCGTATAACAAGCTCAGCCCTGAGCCTTGCTACTTCCCCCTCCGAATTCCCTGTGATGATCATGTCATCCACATACAGTAGGACCAAGACTTGAAGTTCCCCACTCTTCTTGACAAACAAGCTAGAGTCTGAGTTAGAGGCAAGATACCCGCAGAATTGCAAATATTCTGCTATCTTCCCATACCAAGCTCTAGGAGCTTGCTTCAACCCGTAGAGAGCCTGCCTGAGCTTGCAGATATAGTCTTGATGATCTTCAGAAACAAAACCAAGTGGCTGATCTATGAAGATGTCCTTGTCAATCTCTCCGTAAAGAAAGACATTCTTCACATCGAGTTGCCACAACCTCCATCCCTTGCTAGCAGCCAAGGCGATCACCACTCTAACTGAAGTCATCTTCGCAACCGGACTAAACGTCTCCTCATAGTCTTCTCCATATTGTTGTGAGAATCCTCGAGAAACCAGGCGAGCTTTGAACCTATCAATGCTCCCATCAACTTTCTCCTTCAACTTATACACTCACTTGCAAGTTACTGGAGTAATGCCATCAACCTTGGGCACAAGTTCCCAGGTTTCATTCTTCTTGATGGCAGCAATCTCCTCCTTCATGGCATCTTCCCACTCCTTAACTCCAGTGGCCTCGTTGAAGTTTGCAGGCTCTCGCTCATCCAGAGGACCTGCAAAGAAGCAGGAGACAAAGCTCACTGCATTCCCATCACAGTACCGAGCCGGTGGCTTAATAACCCTCTTCGATCTCCGAAGAGTCGGCTCCTTGCTTACTGATTCCGTTGCTTCTTCGGGCTCAACTCCTACTTGGGCAAGATTTGAGCAATGCTCCCCCTACTTCCTGAGCCAGAAGGCTCAGCCTCAGAGTTAGAAGCAACAGGAGCTGCTGGTGAAATATCAAGCTCCTCTTCCAAGCCTTCAGCAGCCACCATTGGTTCTTCATCAACCTTGCTATCAGACAACTCAACTGAGCCTCCACCATACGACGTTAGTTCGTCAAAGACAACGTCTCTTGATACAAAAAACTTCTTCGTCGCTGGGTCCATGCATTTCCATCTCTTCTTCCGCTCATCGTAGCCAACAAAGACAAGCTTCCTTGCCTTTGCATCCAGCTTACTCCGTGAATCATCCGGGACATGCACATAGCAAGTAGAACAAAACACCCTAAGGTGTCCCACACTCGGCTTCTCCTTCAGCAACAACTCAAAAGGAGTCTTCATGTTGATCGGGCTGAGCGGCATTCTGTTGATGACATAAGAAGCACAAGACATCCCTTCCGCCCAAAAAGACCTTGGAATGTCTTTCGCATGAAGCCAACATTTGGAAGTCTCCGTCAAATGACGGATCTTCTGTCCCGCTACTCTATTTTGTTGTGGAGTGTGAGCACAAGTGAGCTCTCGTTGGATCCCGTGCTTCCTGCAGAAGTTAGAAAACTCGGAGGAGATAAACTCACCACCGTTGTCACTTTTCAGCTTCTTGATCCGCAAGCCAAGCCGGCCTTCTACCAACTCCTTGAACTCCACAAACAAACGGAAGGCTTCTGACTTCTCCTTTAAGAAGTACACCCAAGTGTACCTTGAGTAGTCATCAATCAAGACAAGCATGTATCTGCTTCCACCAAGGGTTGCAGTGACCGTTAGTCCCATCAAGTCACCATGAATGCACTCCAATGGTTGCTTGCTCCTTGTTTGTGATTTATCAAACGGAAGGCGATGTGCCTTACCGTATTGACACCCCGCGCAAACATGCCCGTCACCAAAGGAGGATAACTTAGGCAGACCTCTCACCAAACTTCTACTAGCCATAGCCTTCATCTTGTCCATGCCTACATGCCCCAGCCTCTCATGCCAGATAGCAGCGCTATCGTTGGCTCTCATTCGATCAACATATGAATTGGTTGCAAGAACAAACAAGTTCTTAACCCTCCTTCCTACATGAGCAACATCAGCCTTAACCGCTGATACGTTGCGAAGGAACTTCACGTCTGTTGGCCCAAACAGAACGTGATACCCAGCGTCCACCGCATTGGTCACCGAGAAGAGGTTCTTCTTCATGCCCGGTACGTGATACACACTCCTTAATGTGAGTGTCCCCTGATCACTACCCAAAGACACAACCCCCTCTTTCTCTACTGCATAAACAATATTATCAGCAGTGATAATAGCTTCATTACCTGAGTATGCTTGCATGGAGGAGAACTTCAACTTGTCTCCGGTGAGGTGATGACCACACCCGGAGTCCACGATCCATTCGTCGTTGAAGTCCTCAGCAGACAAGGCACAGACACAAGTGCCCGTCATGAAAGCTCCGCCCCATTCTGCTTCTTTGCTCTTAGAGCAAGCTTCCTCCTTTCCCGCAGCATGCCCAGGCTGCAGCTTGACCTTGCAGTCCCGCTTGAAGTGCCCTCGCTGATGATACTGGTAGCACTTCAGGTTCTTCTTCCAATCCTTTGGAGAAGTGCTCCTCTCCGGCTGATATGAAGTTGAAGGCGCCTTTCTCACCAGCGACCTGCTTCTTCTTCTTCCCTTCCCATACTTTCTTCTTCTTGCCTGAGAAGAGAGCTTCACTGCCTTCCTGATTGATATTAACTCCAGCCATCTGCCTTGCCAAGCTCTCCTGTGATGCAAGCAGGTTCTCAAGATCCAGCAGAGATGGATGAGTAGCCCAACCTTGAACAGATGTCACAAAGGCAACATACTCCTTCCGCAAGCCGCGGATTATGTGCCTTTTCATCTTAGCCTCAGAGATAGGCTCATTAGGATCAAGTGTCTACAGCTCAGCACACAAGCTCTTCATCTTCATGAAGTACTTAGAGATAGTAAGGTCTCCTTGAGTTGTCCTGACCAACTCATTCTCCAGGAACTGAAGTCACGCCACATTCTTCCTATTGAATAACTCATCAATGGTTGTCCAAATATCAGCAGGCGACTCACATCCAATGATGTGATCAAACAGTTCTGGTGACACGGCCCTCTTGAGAATAAACTCCGCCTTAGCATTTGTTTTTCTCTAAAGCCTAAACTGCTCAGCAGTACCAAACACAGCTGTCACTTCCTGTCTGCCGTCACCTCCGACGACCTCCCATAGCTCCTCACCAAGAAGATAACTTTTCATGCACGACTTCCACTTCTTGAAGTTAGTCGACGTTAAGAGTTCAATGTCAAGACCTCTTGCATAACTCCCTTCCATTGCAACAACTGTTGGTAACCTTTCAGAAGCTCAGAGCACCAACTCAGGCTGATCACCACTCAAGCACAGAGTAACAACACTGGTGGAACACCGCTCAAGCAACTGAACATGCCTCTGATACCATGTTAAATTTTCTCAAAGTGGTCAGCAAGATAGTACAAACCAAATTAATATTCTCGATACTACCCAGTTCACACTTTGATCTAGCGGAAACCCAAGGAACAAGGTTAACACCAACAAACAATGGAAGCACAATCAGATCTTATATTCATTCAACTTCTTTACAAGACGAGGTATACGTAGGGAGACATGATTTCGCTAGTACACAAGCTATAACAGAAAGCACAAAAAATAAGTCGGGCGGACAGCACTGGAAACCGCCGAGACCGCCAAGTTGCCAAGACCGCTGAACCCACACGAGCTAACGCTGCAAATCGCCGAATAGACACGGAGTCCGCCGAAGCTGCGAGGCCGCGCGACACCCCGTTGTTTGCCTCCTGCTGATGAACTGAAGAACAGACCGCCTACCCGCCTGTGTCTGGCGGACAGGTTATTGGAACTTGCAAATGTTGAAGCAGAGAACTGACAAGCCGCAGAGCGATCTGCTGAAACCGCAGAGCCCACACACTTCCAAGCACTTGACAAAAGTCAAAGCCAAACTCCTGGCTCCTTGAAGCTACCCGCGCGACCTGCACACAGCAAACCGTCAGCTCTACTCAACCTGCGCAGACAGAAAAACGTAGACCGTAGCAATTTGCCCAAGCCCCACTTACTGTTCACTCAGTTACTGTAGACGTGCCGGGTGGGTCCTATTTATAGGCGAGGTGAGGAGTGTGGTCACCGCCCTAATGGATAGAGACATCGCCCCAGCCCGCGCGCTAGCAAAACCGCCATTCGCTGAGTCCGCAAGGACTTAGCCGAATTCCAAGGAAAACCCGCCAGGAGCTAGACAACTTTGGGCAAATTCTCAACAGTCCGCCCAGGCTATGTAGACAAGGCACCAGCCCGCAAAGCCCAAACACTGGACAACATCCCCCTTCAGTGACTATCCGCACAACAAGAGGCAATCCGCATACCACCACAACAACGCCTCCATCCTCCACAAGCCCACGACCAAAGGCAGTCCGCCCGGTCAACAGCGGGCTTGGCGGATACTGCGAACACCCTGGTCTTGTCACTGAGTGTGACCAAGTCCAGAATCACCAAAAGGCCTAACGCGAGTTCGGCGGACATAAATCCGTCCGCCAAACAACCAAGCAACACAGACCACCAAATCCTGCCAAAGCAAAGCAGTCCGCAAGCTACTTGCATGCCTGCCCAACGCAACGACCATCTGCCGGGCTCCACACACAGCCCGCCACAGCAACAGCAGTGCTGTACTACCAGAGCTCGGCAAGGCCTCAGCCAAAACTCTTGGCCAGTCCGCAACAGCGGACACCGCAGACACGACAGTCCGCCAGCCTCCCGCGGATAGCACCCAATCCGCCGGTAAGCACAAGCTTGCAAACACGGCCACTGAGCAAAGTACATCAGTCCGCGAACCTGTATCCGCACAGGCCGCTCCTTGGCTAAACCAATCAGCCAACGCCATATCCACAGATAACAGACCGCCCAGGTCGCGGACTTAATCCGCACAACCCGCTCAGAAGAACAAACCAGCTTCCACTAGACCTATCACCAGGCCGCTTATCAGCAGTCCGCCAAGTCCGCCGGATATGTCCGCACAGGCCGCTCGGCCTGCCCATCAACCACTTCCACTTCACAATTTTCAACAGGGTGTTGTGGTTGGACGAGAATTAAGCATTTCAAATTGACTTGGTAGGTCTTCTACGTATTTGCTCTTGGTGATATAAGTAGCACCGAGTGTTTGATAGATTTGAATTCCTAGGAAGTAACGTGTTAGCCCCAAATCTGTCATTTGAAATGCAGCCTTGATGTACTCACGAAAATCATCTATGATGCTCATGGTCGAGCCTATAATGAGAAGGTAGTCGACATAGAGACATATGATTAGAACCACTTGAATGGAAGTACGCTTTATGTAGATAGCAGGCTCACAATTGGTCCTCAGGAATCCATTCTCTATCAAGTGAGTATCAATTTTATAATTCTATGCACGCAGTGCATGTTTTAGCCCATAGAGGGTCTTTCTTAACCTCAGAACTTTTCCTTCTTCTCCCTTCTTTACATAGCTTGTCGGCTGCTCACATAGATCTCTTCTTCAATCCTTCCATTTAAGAATGTTGACTGAACATCCATTTGAAATACTGGATATTGCATATGGGTAGCTAAAGCAAGCACCATTCAAATGGATTCAAACCAAGCTACAGGAGCAAATGTTTCCGCATAGTCAATTACAAGCTTTTGGGTATAGCCCTTAGCTGCCAATCTTGCTTTGTATTTCTTTATTTCACCATTCTCATTATATTTTACTTTGTACAGTCACTTTAGGCCAATAACATTTTTGTGTGGTGGAAGCTTAGCTGTTTCCCATGTCTTATTGTTTTCAATGGCCTTCAATTCCTCATCCATAGCCTGCACCCAATGGTCATTGACTGTTGCCTCAGTTCAAGTTGCTGTTTTTTTTACAAAGAGGGCATTGTTGCAGTTTTGGTAGATTTCAGTAATGGATTTGTATCTACACGGGGATGCTGAGTCATCATTGCTAGAAGCATCATCAACATTCTCTGGCTCTGATGTCTGTGAAGTAGAGGCCAGGATGGAGGGCACTGAATCATCTTCTACACAGTTGAGCTAATCCTGTGTAACCACCGACTGCAATGACTGACTCGGATCCATGTCTCTGTCCCATGACTTTTCTTCATTCACAATGACATTTTTGGACATAGTAAGTTTCTTCTTGTCTGGTTTGTAAATTCGATACCCATTTGAGCTTTCACTATAACCCAGCAAAATGTCTGGCACTGCTTTTTCATAGAGTTTGTCATGATTGTTTTGGAGTTCCAAATTAAACACAAGGCTTGCAAATGTTTTGAGGTGATTAACATTGAGTTTGTGCCCCATCTGTGCATCAATTGGGGTTGAGAGAGTTAGAGCACGACATGGTGCTTTATTGAGGAGATAAACTGTTGTAATTACCACTTATGCCCAATACTCTTTGGGCATATGTTTGTGATTTATCATGCATCTAGCCATTTCAACTATTGTCCTGTTTGACCTCTCAGCTACATCATTCTATTCAGGTGAGTAGCTTACAGTTAGCTCTCTCTTTATTCCTAGTTCATCACAATAAGCATCAAACTCATGATTAATAAATTCTTCTTCCATATATGTTTGTATGACCTTGATTTTTTGCATTTTTCTCACTTTTTCACACGTGCTTTGAATGTTTTAAACTTCTTAATTGCATCAGATTTGTGATTAATTGAGTAGACCCACATCATCCTGGTAAAATCATCTACAAGCAACATAAAGTAGCATTTTTCTGAAAGTGAAGGTACACGAGATGGCCCCCAAATGTCAGCATGAATAATATCCAATGGTGATTATGATTTTTTGGAAGCATGAGGGGAAATGGTATCTTGTGTATTTTATTTTTAGCACTGGTATGACAGATAAACCGAGAAGTTGTGAGTTTTGATAAGCCAAAGAAAAGTTCTTGAGAGTAAAGGGGCTTAAGATCATCAAGGTTGAGGTGCCCATACCTGTGGTGCCAGCATTGGTTTGGATAAACCTCAGTGACTTTCATATTCTGATACACATGTGGAAGGCTCAGAGGGAAGACTTTGTTATTTGTCATCTTAACCTTTACCACGAACTGAGAGGTTGCTTTCACAATTATTGTGCAATGTTGTTCATCAAAGACCAATTTATAGCCTTTATTTAGGAGCCGTCCTACACTAAGCAGGCTTTGAGCTAGACCAGGAACATACTGCACTCTAGTAATATGTTTAAGTTTGCCTGATGTGGTTTTAACAACAATTGTTCTTTTCCCTTTAATATGCTTTGTGCTTTCATCACCAAGGATGACTTGGGAGTTCTCACATTCATTAAGGTAAACAAAAGCCTTTTTGTTGTTTTCCATGTGCTTTGAGAAACCACTATCAAAGTACCAGATGTAACACCCCAAAGTCAATTTGGGGGGTGACATGGCCTGGGACACGGGCGTGTCCCAGGGCGTGTCCCAGGGCGTGTCCTGATCGGGTTGAGCAGATGGGCGCGTGGTCGACGAAATTCGTTCGATGAATTTTTGGGAGGAACACGCCCGTGACATGGGCGTGTCAGGGGGCGTGACCTAGGGCGTGTCCTCCTTCGGTCGACACCAGAGTTTTGGTCGACGAACTGCGCTCGACGATCGTCGAGTATAGGGTACACGACCTGTGACACGGGCGCGTCACAGGGCGTGTCCCGCTGTCGAGAGGTCAACACTTTTCTCTCGAGTAAGTGGAAAAGTACTCGAGTAGTTGGTTTTCTCTCGAGTAAGTCCTCTCGAGTGGGTCTCGAGTGGGTGACACGCTCTGTGTCACGGGCGTGTCGGTCATGTGACACGAGCGTGTCATAACTAACTACTCGAGTAGTCTTCTCGAGTAGGTCGTGAATATGACTCGAGTGAGGTACACGTCCTACATCACGGGCGTGACCTGGCCATCACAGATGTTTTATATGTGTTGGACATTCAGGTGTGGAGTTCAAGTGTAGTGTTATAGGCTTCCGCTAGAATGCAATGTGTTAGGGTGCGCTGCGCTACTCTGGTATCATACCGTGACGTCACAGCCCGTTTTGTGGTATATGTCGTGGGGCCCCGTCTGGACCTTCTAGTATATACTATGTAAACGGATGGGGTTGTTATACCAGATGTCATTGATTTCTTTGACACCGTGATCATTAGTATAAAACACATACTCATCATCATCTTGACTTCCAAAGTGTGTTTCTTCCCTGACACTAGTTGCATAATTTTGTTTTGTCCAGCAATCTTTTGCAAGGTGAGTCGGTCGTTTGCATCTCCTGCATCTATAGTAGTAGTATTCTGCATCATGATTATTTTTCTTGCACAAGTTATAGTACAATGGAGGAATTGCAAACGTCTTTCCTTTTTCTTCTTTGTTATACGACTCGATGTGCGTTTTCTCGGGCTAGATATTAACTTTACTCTAGAAGGCTTGCTTCAAATATTGAGTTTCATATCTCTTGATTCTTTCTTCATGAGCTTGGAGAGAGCCCGATAACTCAGTCAAGGTGAGGGTGTTAACATCTTTCGTTTCTTCGATAGTAGTGTCAATCGCAACATATTTTTGAGTGAGAGTTTTGTGAACTTTCAAAATGATTTCTTCTCTTCCATGTTATCATCATAGTTTTTAATTTGATTCATGAGGATAGCAATTCTAAACAGATATGACTGGGCACTGTCATCATCTTGCATTTTTAAAGTATCAAACTCCTGTCATACATTTTGAAGCTTGATGGATAAAATTTTAGCTGATCCTTGAAACTCTATTTTCAAGATCTGCCAGGCTTCTTGAGCATAATTGGCTCCCATGATTTTTGGAAACAAACTTCGTCTGATCCCTTGTTGAATATACGAGAGTGCTTTTCCATCTCTTTTGAGGTTTTCAGCATAGGTCATTGCCTAAGCTATTTCCCATGCTTCAAGAGGGTTAGAGTCAGAAGGTTTGGGAAAACTGACTTGAATGAGGTCCCAGAGGCCTTGTGACATAAACAAGGTACACATTTGAACATGCCAAATATCATACCCATCTCCTTCAAAGATCGACACTCCACTTGGAGAGTAAATGAAATTTGCAGACCGATGACTGCTATACGATGCCATATGAGGAGAAGGAGGGGAAAAAGAAAATATTCTGAGAACTGAATGGAAAAAGAACCTGAGAACAAAAGACAACAATCATATAAGAACAAACTAGCAGGGCCCTCCTGTTTTCTTATGGCAGATAGCAAGAGAGCAATCTTACTATGATACCATGAAGGAATAAAAAATAGAGAAGGGCGGGGAAAGTAGACGACACTACTAGATTTTCATTTACTTAAAACCAGAGTCATACATCAGTACACACTTCACATTACATTCCTTACAACGCTCCAACACGCACACATAAAGCCTTTATATATAGGCACATAGTAGGGGTAGAAAAGTAACATTACACCACCACATTACATGAAACAGGAATAATAAAAAACAAGAGCCAGATAAAGAGAATAGCAGGTTGGCTTGTTAGCTGCGCCTTTCCTTTTGCTTGCAAGGACTAACTTTCCTCTTTTGTGAATTGTAGGTTGCCGGAGTCAGGCCTGTTGAGATTGACTCCCAACAACTTTTTGGGTAGCAACAGGAGGACTTCAATGTCCACTACAAACTCATTCCTGCACAAATTGTGTTGGAGTCCTCAGCAATGCTCATCACCTTCTTTGTCTACTTATAAAGACGAGAGAGAGTTCCGGTTCGAAACTGATCATCCTCCGCCACCTCTTCTCCATTCATCCAGGAACCAACCATGACTTAGTTTCTTTCAAGACAACTACTCTGTTGAAGTACTTATTTTTTGGGGATCCTCAGCGCTAGCCATTCTCCAACGGTCATTCCCAATGACCTCATGTAGCCTTCAAACTATCCTATTTTCGATAATTAAAGCCTGCTTATTTAAATAGGAATATCTTGACCCACCCACCCCCTCTTTTTTCCGAAATTTATAGGAAATGAGACCCCATGACACTAAGCCGGTAGATCCCATGTTGTTCTGAGAAGCGCCCCAAGAAAATCATGACTTTGGCCTTCGAAAAGAGAGTTACTTAATCTAATGCACATGATGCTATCTTAGAGTTGCACAAGCATTATGGTCATTCCACTTCTCCTTTGCACTTTCTTTATTTGTTTGTTCCCTTAGTTCATAATGTTTTCATTGCAGTATTGGATTACTTTAATGTTTCTATGCGACAATTCCTATCATTTTGTCTGGAGTAATGATGTAAATCTTTGCAACTATTCCTTTTTGGTTTGAGATTTCTATCTATGACTGATAGATTGTTAGAGAACAAAAAGATTGAATATTTTATTCATCCTTTAAAAGGAGTATAAATAGATAAATAAGGAGAGACCAATTCATAATTTGGAGATAATGGACTAAAGAGATTTTAATGGGCTTTCATGATGAGCTTTACATTCTGGGATTTGTATATAGATGAGTTTTATCCAACACCCCCCTCAAACTCACAGTTTCATCGGTAATTGACTCAGCCTTCTCGACCTCTCATGCTTTTCTCTTCCTTGACTATTTCCAAGGGATAGTTGGCTCTGCAAAGATTGCTCCAAGTTGCTTGTACCTTCATTCTGACTCATTTGGTACTCATGTACATGCAAGGAACCACAAGTTCATCAAAAGTGACCTTAGTATGATCCCCAGTCTCTTCAATAGCAACAACAACATAATCAAAGTTTTGTGTTAACGAGCGAAACAAGTACTCCATTACTCAGACATCTCATTTACCAAAATCTTCAACTGCATCACATACTCTGTAATTTTCTCAGAGTTTTGCATCTTCAACATTTCAAACTCCGCTCGTAGTGATTGGAGTCTTACCTTCTTTGCTTTCTCAACACCATTGAGTGATCTATGCAAACTCTCCATATTATATTCAGACCAAATCGCGATTGGTGTTGCTTCAATTTACCCACGATCCTAACAAGGCACAGCTCTTTGAATGCGCAAAATATTGTGATATTCTCAAAGCCTTCTTCCATATTATATTCAGACCAAATCGCGATTGGTGTTGCTTCAATTTACCCACGATCCTAACAAGGCACATGGCTCTTTGAATGCACAAAATATTGTGATATTCTAAAAGCCTTTCCATATTATGTTCAGACCAAAACACAAGCAAAATTATTTTTGTCAGAATTCAAACAAGTGACATGCACCACTATTATTCATTAACTATGACGCTCTTTTTTGTCAAAATTTTGCTCTTTTTTATTTAATATATGCATATAAGTTTAATGCGCACTCAGGATGATTAAGGGTCTGTTGGGCACGGTGGTGGCAATCATGAATGCGGTGGTTACAAAATATCGTTCGTGAATGCTCGATCTAATCTAAGGAACTTTTTTATGTTTAAAATTAAAAATGTTTTCTTTATGATAATCTAACAAATATTTACTATGGTAACTTTTTTATCCAAACTCATCGGACCAAATACGTCAATGTCAAATGAACGACAATTCATAACCACCGCCACCGAGAACCCTATGACTCCGTTTGACACGGTGGCGGCGGTCGTAAACGCATGAGTTAAACTGTCATTTGTTAAAAATCACCTAACAAACATCATCCGTTTGTAAAAAAAAGTGAATGAAGTTTATTAGGTGGACGTTAACGAATGACATAAAATTTAACCCCTCATGTTCATGACCGCCACCACAGTGACAAACTAAGTCTAAATCGACCTAACCAAACAACAAGTAGATATGAATTATGACTTATGACATTCCAATTTCCATTCTTTGCTTCAAGCATCAAATTAGCTTTAATTTTCACACGTTTCCCAAAAAAACTTTCACAGGAAAGAAAACAAAAAATAAAATGCCAAAGTAAAAGATGCAGCTGGCACAACGCAATGCATGCAGGGCGTTCTCTCCCGGACAAGAGAGAGAGAGAGAGAGAGAGAGAGAGAGAGAGAGAGAGAGAGAGAGAGAGATCCCTACTACTCCTACTTACATAAAGAGCAATAGATGGTGGATACGACGACGCTCAAAGCTAATAAAGGGACGGGTCACAGAATTCGACCGTTGCCGATTCTGCTTTTAAATTTCAAACGTACAAAACATACAATTAATGGAAAGTATGCGAGGGGCCGCACCCATTACCAATTAATTACCCCGTGACTACCTCCCCCTTCCCCGGCATAATTTTCATCCATGCCGGTTTATTTTTCCTCCTATTTAAGGAGTTTCCCTTCTTCTCCTCTTCCTCACATACATAGCCTTTCTTTCAATGAGGAAAATGAAGGTAATGTTATGTTGGGAGGAGCTCTCTCGCTCCTTGAATCCAAGAAGTGAGGGTAAGTTGAGAGAGGGGGTTAATGCGGCTGCTAGCTCATGAATGAATGAATGAATACCTTTTGCCGGTGCACATTTTATATATGTTATATGTTACAAGGACTCTTAAGGAGACGTTCTTTCTATGTTGTCTCTCATTCTTGCATTGAATTGGAGAGAGCTCCCTTTCTCTCTCTCATTGTTGTTGTTGTTGTTGTTTTCTATCACTTCAGAAGAAGATCGATGGGAGCAATTAATGGAGCTCTCTTCAATCCAAATAGTGAGGGGCGAGTTGGGGGTTAATACGGCTGCTAGCTCATGGATACCTTTTGGGGGTGCATGCACTAGAATGCATAATTTGATCAATTTATAAGCAACTTCAATTCTTTGGGGGTATATTAATTGATAGCATGGGGATGGCACTTCAATGGGTGTGCATGAGCTGGGAGATGTTTTTCCTATGCCGCTTCTCATTCTTGGATTGAAGGGAGTTCCAAAATCTCTCTCTCTTAACTTCATACTTTGTTGGACATGAGTTTAGGGTTATTTTTCATGCATACTTACAGCTTGCACTCCTCAAACATTCAAAACTATATACAAAAACCTTCCCTCAATGTTTACATAAACATCTATGCACAAAAGTAGTCTCTTTGAAGTAAATCTTCATATGAGTTTTTTTTGTGTAGGGATGTTATGAAATATAAACATTGATTGGAGGTAATTGTAATTTTATAAATTGAAAGATTAATTTATGCAGTTGTTTCCGTATGTTACAAAATGAATTACTTTTTAATTCAAATATATACTCTCAAATAAAAGAAAATTGTTCGAATTAAAACATTATACTGTAACTACTGTTAAAATATATGAGATATGAGAATATTAAAAAGATTTTAGTTTGTATTTTAGAGTAGTAATAAAATTCATATATATGCTACTGTCATTTAGATGTTATTGTTTGCTTGCAATATCACAACGTTTATTTTCTGAATTCACAACATCACTACCAGCACACCAAAGTCCTCGTCGGGATCGGTTGGCCCTACACCAGGTTGAATTGTCTATCTATCTGGCAAAAATAAAAGAAGAAGGCAGCCACCGCCTAGGCGCCAACACGTCGCAGTGGTCATCATTTATGACGGCCTCGCATTGTCGGTGGCCGCCCGTCTTTCAGGTCTATCTCACTCACACCGGAAGCTTTCTGATCGTTCTTTGAAGATATTGTAATCTTGTAGATATATATTGTATATTTGTATGCTATCTATTCTCGATTCTTCTGATTATATTTTTTTGTACGTACATCTTTAGATGACAAAATGTTGTCATTATTGCATATTAGTTCCTTGCATTTTTGTAATTAAGGCTCGGTTTGGCAAATAATTTTTGGGTTCGAGTAGCATTCTCAGAAAAAGGAGCGTGAGTTGCGATCTCATCATTGGATCAATCTTGCTCGCCGTCCGATATAACGTATACTCGCCTATTTTTTTCATTTTCTTTTCTCCATTTATTGTTGGTCGTTAAAATCAAGCTAGCGGCCATCCCAACTTGCGCTCCTTCCTTTGGGAATGCTACCCGGATCCAAAAATTGTTCATGTTTGGCACGGTGGTGGCGATCGTAAACGCATGGGTTAAACCATCATTCGTTAAACCCTAGATCACCTAACAAACATCATCGTTTTGAACATAAAAGTGGATGAAGTTTCTTAGGTGGGCGTTAATGAATGACAATTTAACCCTAATGTTCATGACCGTCACGACCGTGCCAAATGGAGCCTAAGGCTTCTTTTGGCGCTGACATTTTTGCTCCGATGAGTGTGGACAAAAACTATACCGATGTAGAATGTATGTTGACATGACAATGGATAAGCCCGCGTCTAAGAAAAGAAAAGAGTTTTTATAGTTGAGATCGGGCATTCACAAACGAAGTTTCATAACCACCCCCTTCACACTCGACACCATCGCGTCTCGCGCAAAACAGATCAGCTTAAAACACGCTGTTGTATGTATCGATTTTCTCTTTCAACACATACTCTTGAATGCATACAAAACAACAGTTTTATTTGAGTTTCTATATTTTCTAGTCATGCCAATGTTTTTATTGATTTGAATTCCTTAAATTAAAATATACAACAACAACCTCAAGCCTTTATCCCACTATAGTGAGATCGGCTATATGAATCCTTTGTAATCTTTAGTCATAATCACTAATGCCTAAGTACATGATGTCTTTCCTTACAGTTTCATTCCAAGTCTTTATTGGTTTACCCCACTCTCGCGTAACATGCGACTTCAATAGTTTCACATCTTCTCTGCAATTGGTGCCACTCCATCTTATCCCTGATATTCGTTCCTAATTTTATTTAGTCTCTTTTGTCCACACATTCATCTAAACATTCTCATCTCCGAGGTACACAATTCATTGCCCAACACTCTGATACTCATAGAGCATCGTTGGTCTAATTGCAGTACACCAAAACACATCTTTTAAGTTTTAATGTTATTTTATGATCACATAAGATCCCTGATGCACCTCTCCACTTCAATCAACCCGCTTGAATTCTCTGTGTCACATCTTTATTATTACCTTCATCTTTTTGAACTATATCAATCCAAAATATTTAAAACACTCACGATAGAAAATATCTTGATCACCCAACTTAATAACGCAGTCATTCGTTTTAAGTTATGCAAAAAAAATGTAAATTCCTTAAAATAAAATATGTAAAAGAAAAAAAAGTTGTTGATGAGATCACAGCCGAATGAATGCTTTGAGACATAGTAGAGTGGTGTATGGGGAGCCATGCAAGTGGTGCATGGGGATCAAACTTAAGAGGCAGGTTCGACACCATGTTAACTGGTGCATGGGGGTGTGGATCAAATTTAAGTAATGAGGGAGCGATTGTACGAGGCACTCGTGACATGTGGGTATTACGTCGGGCACAATATGAACTGATAAACCCCTTGTAGGGGCCTTAAGGCCACCAATACCACCACCACGACCACAAGGCAGAGATCAGAAGACTAAAAACATGTCTTTACTTATAATTTCTTTATAATTTCATTCCAAGTCTTTTTTGGTCTACCCCTCCCGTTTAACATGCCTAGTGGCTAAACTCTCACAAATCTTCTTTACAATTGGCGTCACTCATATCTTATCCCTCATACATTCATTTCTAATTTTAGGCGGTCTCCTGTGTTCACACATCTACCTAAAACATTCTCATCACTCCAACTCTCATTTTTTACTCATATACATAATTCATTACCAAAAATACTCGAGACTAATTTAAGAAAAAAAAAACTAAAATTCAAATAAAGCTGAAACCACTTGCTTATGGATCATGAATAAAGCATATTCACAACTAGGGAAAAATTAATGCATATTCACAACTAGTGGGAAACTTTCAACAACTTCTATCATCGTCATCATAAATTAAACAAGTGATCATTCGGGCCAAAAATGGAACTGCTGAACTGCCTCGTGTTCAAGTCGCCGCCGTCGAGCGCGGAGCTAAACCGGTCGAGCCACTGGGTTGTGGCCGGGATCTCCGCCTCCTCTACCCACTCAGAAGCCATATCAATCTCATCCAGAATGATGGGATCTGCTTCCGGAGACTTTGCCTTCGCCTTCAGCTTCATATTGCAGTGAACATACAGAAGGTCGCTGAGCGCCTCTTTCTCGAGTTTATTGTGCTTCTCGAAGTGAATCTGCTGAAAGCTGCTCCAATTTCTGTCGAGAGCCAAGGCGCTGCACACTTGGTTCAGTATTCTGACCGCCACCCTTTGCAAGCCGGGCGCCGAGTCGCCGTACTGCTCCCACCACATCCCTGCGCACGAAAAACCTGTCTAAGATCCTGGGGTTTTCACAAATTTCTACTACAGCATTCTAGAATTTGTTACAGGGAGGGACATAGATTTTGTACAAGTTTCAACATACTAGGATTTTGGTAGCATAGATTTTGTAATCAGAAAGGTTTTGTAACCCGAGCGTGGATTTGGTAAGCACTCAATCTGCCCTCATGTTTAAGTAATTTCTTTCCCTCCCTCTTTGTTGGAATCTAGTAAAAATCATTTTGAATCACATAGTTCTCAATCTGTCATAATAAAGATCAAGTCATCGTATATATTAATATTGGGTAAAAATCATTTTTATCCCTCAATATTTCATATTAATGTTAGGACTACTTTAATTCGTGTAGTTGCATCCTTTTGGTCTATCTTCGGGTGACATTTTTCAGCCAAAAATGACTTTTTGGCACTTTGTACCTCCCCAAATACTTCAAACTGGCACTGTGTAAAAATTTCTGAAGTGAGAGCTGATTGAGGTCGCAGGAAGACTCAATCACAACCGAAGCCAAGTAAAAGACAACATCAACAGTAACACAAGAGTTTTCAATTGAAATTAACTTCTTTTACAGGACGAGACATACATTGCAAGACATGATTTTTTAATGTAAACCAGGGAACAAAAAACAACAACAAAAGTATCCGCGCGGACAGATTCCTGAATCCGCACAGGCCGCCTACACGACAGTTGAGTCCGCCGAGACCGTCGAAGCTGCCTATCCGCGGCTAATCGCGCGGAATGCTGTTATTGAAATGCTGAACCAGGAATAGAACCCGCTGATTGACCGGGCGAACTGCTCCGCTTATCCGCAATCCCGAGTAAGAGATCAAGTCGCAAAGACCGTGACCTGCTGCTTAACCGCTGACTGTATCCGCGAACTGTATCCGCACTAACTTCCACTAGTTGCCTAGTCGTCTGGTGTTAGCCGCACAACCTGCACAGAACCAACTTCGTTAGTCGCAGCGGTTAGAAAACCGTAACTGCAAAATCAAGCGCGAGCTCGTTTTTACTGTTCACTGCTTGTTTATGACGAGCCGAATGGTCCTTTTTATAGATGTGAGGAGCAGTGTCGTCACCATCTACACCGATAGGATAACCGTCCATCAATCCTGTCGACTAACTCCTTGTATCCGCACAACGCGGACACCAACACCTATTCGCCAGGTCGCGCCTATCAATACTGCCGGATAGACTACCAGTCCGCCAACCCTGTGGACACCGCTACAAGTCCGCACATCCCGCAGCCCGTGACTTGGACAAAATCCGTCCAGCCAATATTGTCAGACTCGGCGAAAACCAAAGCAGTCCGCACTAGGCGAACTCTGCGAATACCAGAGCAGTCCGCAACTAGGCGAACTCGGCGAGCTAGGCAACTAGTTGGACTTAGTCCCCCAGACCAAGTCCACCATACTCCGCGGTCTCCAATCGTAACTGCACCACCTGATCGGCGATCACGCCTTACTGAACAACTCCAGTCCGCCACCATGCGGACTGCTCCATCAGTCCGCGCGACCTCCAGGCAACTTGTCTGCGCAACTGTGCCAACTCCACGATCTAACATCCAGATCGCAAGAACAGAACCATGCCGGACATCGGCGAGCTCCAGAAGAGTTCGCGACATCAAACCTGCTGGACTCGGCAAACTCCAGATTTAGTCCGCCACACCTGCAGCCGGAACTTGTCAAAATGACCGTCCATACCAGCGAACTTTGATCTTCCTCGCCCGAGAAGACACTAGCGACCTGGCGGAAAGACACCCTAATCTGCGATATCCGCCTGCCTTCTTGCAAACCAGAGAACCCGCGAACTTGGCGACCTACAAAGGAGTCCACCACTACCCGCGGATAAAAAAACCTATCCGCCTGATTACTCCACCAGAGTGCTTGCTGGTCCAGACCGCCAGAGAAGAGCCACAACCGAAACCGGCTGCCCGCCAAAGCTATCCGCCAAAGCTATCCGTCTACTCCGCGCGGTCTCTGTGGTCTGTGCGGATTGCTCAATCAGTCCGCCTAACTTCCACCACTTCACACTTCAACAATTTCAACACTCCCTCTTGAAGTGAGAAAAGGAAACCAGCCCGAGCAACTCCCGCAACCGAATAAACGACCCCTTCGGCAACGACTTGGTAAAAATATCTGCCACGTTGTTCTGACTCTGCACGTAGTCAACCATCAAAGATCTCTTCAACACCTTCTCCCGTATGAAGTGATGCTCGATCTCGATGTGTTTCGGCCGTGCGTGATAAACTAGATTATTCACCAGTTTGAGAGCACTCACATTGTCGCCACAAATCAGAGTAGGACGCCGCACCTTCTCATGGATGTCATTCACTAGCCGTCTAAGCCAAATGGCTTCCAGAGTAGTCAAGGCCGAAGCCTTGTACTCCGCTTCAGTAGTGGAGAGACACTGAATCCTGCTTCTTACTGCACCACGAAACTGCCGTTGATCCCGTGAGGAAGACATAACCAGATGTCGACTTCCGATCATCTGTATTTCTCTCATAATCAGCATCCGTGTAGCCATGCAGGCAAAAGTTTTTGTCCCTCTTATACAAGAGACCCAACTCCAAGGTGGACTTGACGTACTTTAAGATACCATTAGACGCCACCAAATGAGGTTTCTGAGGCTCCGCCATATACCGACTCACCCGGCCAACTGCATAAGAAATATCTGGCCTAGTAATAGTCAGATATATAAGACTCCTCACGAGAGCCCGGAACACCAAATGGTCTGGAAGAACCCTTCCCTCATCCCGCCGAAGTTTTAAGCCAACCTCCAGAGGAGTAGAACTGCTTTTCCCTTCCCCTATGCCGAATCGCTTGACGATCCTCTCCGCATAGCCATTCTGGGAAACGAGCACGCCGTTTTTTTGCCTTTCCACCCTGAGCCCAAGGAAATGGTGAAGCTCACCCAAATCCTTCATCTCGAACCGGATAGCTAGCTCAGCCCGGAGCCTAGCTACATTCTCCTTCGAGTTCCCCGCGACGATCATGTCGTCAATGTACAACAGAATGAGTACCTGAAGCTCCCCCTGCTTCTTAACGAACAGACTGGAATCTGAGTCTGAAGAAAAGTACCTGCATAACTGGAGATATTCTGCGATCTTCCCATACCACGACCGAGACGCTTGCTTTAGACCGTAGAGGGTTTTCTTCAGCTTGCAGACATGCCCTGAATATTCTTCAGATACGCATTCTTCACGTTGAGTTGTCATATCTTTCACCCTTTGCAAGCCGCAAGGAGATCTCCTCATTCATAGCATCCTCTCATTCCTTGACTCCAGTGACGTTCGCAAAGCACGAAAGCGCACGCTCATCCAAGGGACCTGTGAAAAAACATGAGACAAAACTCACCATGTTTTCGTCCCTATACCGAGCCGGTGGAATAATAGTCCTTTTGGACCTCCGCTGGGCTTGACCATGATCCACCACTCCCACTGCTTCTTCTATGCTGACTCTGATCACGGGCACACCAGAAGCATCGCTCCTCCTGCTTCCAGATCTAAAAGCCTCCACCCCAGTGCTAGTTGACACTGGAGCACGTGGCGACACATGCAAGTCCACCAGAAGATCCCGAGCAGCTTCTCCCTGCCCTCTGTCAGACTTGCTCTCCTGTAGCTCCACAGACGAGCTACCCTGGTATGACGTTAACTCGTCAAATACCACATCCCGGGAGACAACAAACTTCCGTGTCTCTAGATCCATGCACTTTCATCCCTTCTTCCGCTCATCATATCCAATGAAGACTAGCTTCCTTGCTTTCGCATTTAGCTTCGTCCTGAGCGAGTCTGCACTTTTCCTTGAACGTGCACGTAGCAAGCCGAGCTTCTCCCTGCCCGAACACTCGAAGATGTTAACTCTCAAATTCCACTTCCGTGTCTCGCTGCACTTTCATCTCTTCTTTCGACTTTTCCTTGAATACCAACTTAGCAAGCCGACCCGAACATGAGGAGATCTCATATTGTTAGGACTGAGGGGCATCCTGTTGATGACGTATGCCACACATGTCATTCCCTCTGCCCAAAAGGCCTTGTGAATGCCTTTGGCATGAAGCCAACATTTGCAGGTTTCTGTCAGATGACGGATTTAACGCTCTGCAATTCCGTTCTTGTACAACCCCGTATTCGCAGGTTTTTGGTTTTAAGCTTTTGGAGTGGTTTGAGCTCTTAGTGGCCAATTTTGGCCTAGCCCTTGGAATATACTAGTAGATGGAGGAAAAATCTACCTCCCCCAGTGACCCTTTTTGGGGGGGCGGTGCGACAAGTTGGCTGGCACCCGCCCCACCTGATAAGTGCGAGGTGGGAGCAGCGGGATCGGTCGGAGGACGGGGTCTCACCCCTGCCCCTCCTGTTCCGCGGCCTGGCGGGGCGAGACCGGCCAGGAGGTCGGGGTCTCGCCCCTGCCCCTCCTGCTTCGCGCCTGGCGGGGCGAGAGCCGGGGTCTCGCCCCTGCCGCTCCGGCCTGGGGCCGGGGTCTCGGCCCTGCTCCCTCCTGCTCCGCGGCCTGGCGGGGCGAGACCGGCCGGGAGGCCGGGGTCTCGCCCCTGCCCCTCCTGTTCCGCGGCCTGGCGGGGCGAGACCGGCCGGGAGGCCGGGGTCTCGCCCCTGCCCCTCCTGTTCCGCGGCCTGGCGGGGCGAGACCGGCCGGGAGGCCGGGGTCTCGCCCCTACCCCTCCTGTTCCGCGGCCTGGCCGGGCGAGACCGGCCGGAAGGCCGGGGTCTCGCCCCTGGCTCCTCCTGCTCTTGGACCTCTTTTGACCATGTTGTTACTGTTTTACCCTCGGGGTGGAATTACCTCTTTACCCCCCGGTGTGGCTGTTTTCTATTGGCCTAAGACCTATTTGGCGTAGGGGCATTGTTGACATTTTGGTTCATGGGGTTGGAAAAACTATAAATAGACCCTTAGGGGTGCCTTGGAGGGGATCACTTCTTCACTCTCTCTTCATCCTTCAAGGCACCCTAGCTCTGCATTGGCTAGGGAGGGGGAGACTTCAAAGGTCTTCCGGGTGTGAGGTGAGACCTCAACGCTAGAGCAGAGGGTTTGTTCCTATTTTCCTGAGCCTTTGGTCCGTGACGTTTCCCCGAGTGTAGTAAGTGTGAGGTCACCCCTTTCTAGGGACCCCGAACTCCACAGAGGTCATTTTTGGCTTCAACACTTTTGGTGCGGTGAGCGTGGAGAGTGACCAGCACAGAAGATCTCAGGAGAGTGTCATGACTGGAGGTCGGGGAGGTAGTGATGATCTCGGCGAGCTCCACAGCACGGAACCTTTGTGGGGAGGCAAGAGTTCATGACCTCCATCCAAGGCATCATGGAGATGCTGCGAAGCATTGCTCCTCAGGGTGGCAGCTCCACCCCGACCTCCCAGGAGCTAGCTCGCCACCCTCTCTACGAGTCGACTCCTAGGGGTCTAGGCGAGATGACCCCAGCGGGGGGAGAAGGAAGTGCACCAGGAAGAAGGCCAGGGAAGGAGAGGATGGGAGATGGGGTCGAGCGAGACCTCACCGGCCGGGAGTTGTTCTCCAGCCCGACGAGTGGCAACCTCCCAGGCGAGCAGGTCGCGCGAGTAGAGGTGGCGAGACCACCCCTTAGGGGGTCACCCTTCAGCGAGCTGATCATCTCAGCTCCCGTTCCCGAGGGGTTCCGAGAACCCGACATGGCTTACTATACTGGGAAGGATGACCCCGTCCAGCATCTGCAGTGGTTCGAGGATGCCGTCTCCATCAGGCCGATGACGGATGCGTTCAAGTGTCGCCTCTTTGCGATCACGTTAAAGGAGAAGGCAAGGGACTGGTTTCATCAACTCCCTCCAAGGTCGATCTATGAGTTCGAGGACTTGAGCCGGAGCTTTCAGCTTCGCTTCTCCACCTCCAAGAAGAGGAAGAGGAGTCCCGAGTCCATCTTCCTGATAAGGCAGGGGGCCGAGGAGTCGCTAGCCCGTTACGTTGACAGGTTCCAAGAGGAGATCCTGGAGGTCCAGGAGATGTCGGGGTATGCCCTCCAGATGGCGTTCACGGTGGGGTTGCGCGAGGGGTTCTTCAAGATGAGCCTGACTCGAAAGGCCCCCCTTTCCTTTGAGGAGCTGATGGAAAGGGCAGCTGAGGAGATAGCCATGGAGGCGGCCAACCCGGCATTTGTCAAGAAGTTGGCGAAGCTAACAGAGATGGAGTCGAAGGAGCAAGGAGGCTCGAGACATCAGGAAGGAAGAAGGAGAGAGGAGCGGAGAGCTCAGGAGGGCCCAGAACCAGGTTGGAGGCAGCAGGGAGGACCCGTTCAGGGTCCAGTAAGAGGTTACGTCCAAGATGGGGGGAACTTCCATGGAGGTCAAGGGAGGTTCAACTTCCAAAGGCAAGCCCCTAGGCAGCTCCTACCCCCACCACAACAAGCGATGAAAATTGGTCGAAGGGAGAGGAGGAATCGCCAGGGAAGGAGAAGGGTCAGGGTAGAGTTACCGTACTGTGACTTCCACCAGGTGGAGGGGCACGCCACAGCTACCTGCCCCGAGTTCCTGGAAGTGAGGGGGGCGAGAGGCCCTGCCCAGCCGCAGCCGCCGGTGCGGGTAGAGGAGGTTCTACCCAGAGAAGGGGGATGATGTGTGTGAGGACCGGGTCGATGTCGGGACCCCAAGACGATATAACGGTGATCCATGGTGGAGTGGGGATCGAGGCCACTCGGAAGGCAAGCCTCCATGTCATGTACCGAAGGAGCGTCGCCTCAACATCCCAGACCCCGCCCCAGGAGGAGAAGATCACCTTCTCGGTGAAGGACATGTCGGATCACGAGGATCCGTTCTGCGATGCGCTGGTCATCCAGACGGCCATCGAGGGCTACACCGTCTCCCGGATCTTGGTTGACAACAGGAGCTCCATCAACGTCGTTTTCAAGAAGGCATTCGACGAGATGAAGGTGGAGCCAAGGAGGGTGTTGGCCTCAGACGGACCCCTGTTCGGATTTTCAGGGGAGAGGAAGGAGGTAGAGGGTAGAGTAGGACTCCAAGTAAAATTGGGAGGGACTTCAAGGAACTGCCGGTTCGTCATTGTTGACGCTCCAAGCAAGAACAACGCCATCTTCGGAAGGCCCCTCATCAGCGCCTTCCGCTGTGTGCCGTCTTCTTTCCACCAGTGTCTCAAGTTCAGCTCAGGAGGGATACAGATCAGAATCAAGAGAGACCTCAGGATGGCAAGACAGTGTTACGTCACGGCCGTCAACACCATCCCTTGGTGGGCTAAGGCAGAAGAGATGGAGAAGATCATGGAGAGCTTGAGCAAGATGGAAGTGTCAGACGAGAAGGAAGCGGAAGACGGCCATCATGCCCAGGCCCCCTGAGGATGCCTCGCCTTGAGGGAGTTTTTTCCTTTTTATTGTCTTATAACAAGCTACACCCCTGACCAGCTGAGTCAGGGGACCATGTAACCAATATTTTCCCCGTTTGAGGATGTAGGACTTGGTAAGGTTTGATTGAGATGCCTAGTCATTTTGCTCCGAGACGATCCCACTGCCCAGGCTCTCACTAGCTGGGCAGAGTCGGTGGTACCTCTCGTGGATGCCTAGTTGTCTCACCTCGAGATGAATTCCGCTGTCAGACTCTCACTAGCTGGCAGGGCAGGTTGATCTCTCGGAGGGTGGGTAGGTCTCACCTCGAGTTGGATTCCGCTGTCAGGCTCTCACTAGCTGGCAGGGCAGGTTGATCTCTCGGAGGGTGGGTAGGTCTCACCTCGAGATGGATTCCGCTGTCAGGCTCTCACTAGCTGGCAGGGCAGGTTGATCTCTCGGAGGATGGGTAGTTCTCACATCGAGATGGATTCCGCTGTCAGGCTCTCACTAGCTGGCAAGACAGGTTGATCTCTTGGAGGGTGGGTAGGTCTCACCTCGAGATGGATTCCGCTGTCAGGCTCTCACTAGCTGGCAGGGCAGGTTGATCTCTCGGAGGGTGGGGAGGTCTCACCTCGAGATGGATTCCGCTGTCAGGCTCTCACTAGCTGGCAGGGCAGGTTGATCTCTCGGAGGGTGGGGAGGTCTCACCTCGAGATGGATTCCACTGCCAGTCTCTCACTAGCTGGCAGGGCAGGTTGATCTCTCGGAGGGTGGGTAGGTCTCAGCTCGAGATGGATTCCGCTGTCAGGCTCTCACTAGCTGGCAGGGCAGGTTGATCTCTCGGAGGGTGGGTAGGTCTCACCTCGAGATGGATTTTGCTGTCAGGCTCTCACTAGCTGGCATGGCAGGTTGATCTCTCGTAGGGTGGGGAGGTCTCACCTCGAGATGGATTCTGCTGTCAGGCTCTCACTAGCTGGCAGGGCAGGTCTATCTCTCGGATGGTGGGTAGGTCTCACCTAGAGATGGATTCCGCTGTCAGGCTCTCACTAGCTGACAGGCAGGTTGATCTCTCGGAGGGGGGTAGGTCTCACCTCGAGATGGATTCTGCTGTCAGGCTCTCACTAGCTGGCAGGGCAGGTTGATCTCTCGGAGGGTGGGTAGGTCTCACCTCGAGATGGATTCCGCTGCCAGACTCTCACTAGCTGGCAGGGCAGGTTGATCTCTCGGAGGGTGGGTAGGTCTCACCTCGAGATGGATTCCGCTTCCAGTCTCTCACTAGCTGGCAGGGCAGGTTGATCTCTCGGAGGGTGGGGAGGTCTCAGCTCGAGATGGATTCCGCTGCCAGGCTCTCACTAGCTGACAGGGCAGGTTGATCTTTCGGAGGGTGGGTAGGTTTCACCTCGAGATGGATTCTGCTGTCAGGCTCTCACTAGCTGGCAGGGCAGGTTGATCTCTCGTAGGGTGGGGAGGTCTCACCTCGAGATGGATTCCGCTGTCAGGCTCTCACTAGCTGGCAGGGCAGGTTGATCTCTCGGATGGTGGGTAGGTCTCACCTAGAGATGGATTCCGCTGTCAGGCTCTCACTAGCTGGCAAGACAGGTTGATCTCTCGGAGGGTGGGTAGGTCTCACCTCGAGATGGATTCCGTTGTCAGGCTCTCACTAGCTGGCAGAGCAGGTTGATCTCTCGGAGGGTGGGTAGTCTTACCTCGAGATGGATTCCGCTGCCAGGCTCTCACTAGCTGGCAGGGCAGTTGATCTCTCGGAGGGTGGGTAGGTCTCACATCGAGATGGATTCTGCTGCCAGACTCTCACTAGCTGGCAGGGCAGGTTGATCTCTCGGAGGGTGTGGAGGTCTCACCTCGAGATGGATTCCGCTTCCAGGACTCTCACTAGCTGGCAGGGCAGGTTAATCTCTCGGAGGGTGGGTAAGTCTCACCTCGAGATGGATTCCGCAGTCAGGCTCTCACGAGCTGGCAGGCGGTTGATCCTCGGAGGGTGGGGAGGTCTCACCTCGAGATGGTTTCCGCCGCCGGGCTCTCACTAGCTGGCAGGGCAGGCGTACCTCTCGTGGGCGGCAAGTGTTTTTTACCCGGAGGGGGTCTCGCCACCCAGTCTCCTATAGCTGGCATGACAGGTTGACCCCTCCGGGGGGTGAAGTGTTTTTTACCCGGACGGGGTCTCGCCACCTAGGCTCCCATAGCTGGCATGCCAGGTTGACCCCTCCAGGGGGTGAAGTGTTTTTTACCCGGAGGGGGTCTCGCCACCCAGGCTCCCATAGCTGGCATGACAGGTTGACCCCTCCGGGGGTGAAGTGTTTTTTACGCGGAGGGGGTCTCACCACCCAGGCTCCCATAGCTGGCATGACAGGTTGACCCCTCCGGGGGTGAAGTGTTTTTTACCCGGAGGGGGTCTCGCCACCCAGGCTCCCATAGCTGGCATGACAGGTTGACCCCTCCGGGGGTGAAGTGTTTTTTACCCGGAGGGGGTCTCGCCACCCAGGCTCCCATAGCTGGCATGACAGGTTGACCCCTCCGGGGGGTGAAGTGTTTTTTACCTGGAGGGGGTCTCTCCACCCAGGCTCCCATAACTGGCATGACAGGTTGACCCCTCTGGGGGGTGAAGTGTTTTTTACCCGGAGGGGGTCTCGTCACCCAGGCTCCCATCAGCTGGCATGACAGGTTGACTCCCCGGAGAGGCGCGCAAGAAAATTACACTCGACGAATATGTTGGGTTGGACGTTTCTTTCCGAGCTTGTGCCAACCTCGAAAAGAGCGGGTATTGTGTACAACCCCGTATTCGCAGGTTTTTGGTTTTAAGCTTTTGGATTGGTTTGAGCTCTTAGTGACCAATTTTGGCCTAGCCCTTGGAATATACTAGTAGGGGGAGGAAAAATCTACCTCCCCCAGTGACCCTTTTTTTTTGGGGGGGGGGGGGGGTGCGGCAAGTTGGCTGGCACCCGCCCAACCTGATAAGTGTGAGGTGGGAGCAGCGGGATCGGCCGGAGGCCGGGGTCTCGCCCCTGCCCCTCCTATTCCGCGGCCTGGCGGGGCGAGACCGGCCGGGAGGTCGGGGTCTCGCCCCCGCCCCTACTGCTCCGCGGCCTGGCGGGGCGACACCGGCCTGGGGTCAGGGTCTCGGCCCTGCCCCTCCTGCTCCGCGGCCTGGCGGGGCGAGACCGGCCGGGAGGCCGGGGTCTCGCCCCTGCCCCTCTTGTTCTGCGGCCTGGCAGGGCGAGACGGCCGGCCGGGAGGCCGGGGTCTCGCCCCTGCCCCTCCTATTCCGCGGCATGGCGGGGCGAGACCGGCCGGGAGGCCTGGGTCTCGCCCCTGCCCCTCCTGTTCCACGACCTGGCGGGGCGAGACCGGCCGGGAGGCCGGGGTCACGCCCCTGTCCCTCCTGTTCCGCGGCCTGGTCGGGCGAGACCGGCCGGGAGGCCGGGGTCTCGCCCCTGACTCCTCCCGCTCTTGGACCTCTTTTGACCATGTTACCGATTTATACTCGGGGTGGAATTACCTCTTTAACCCCCGATGTGGCTGTTTTTTATTGGCCCAAGGCCTATTTGGCGTCGGGGCATTGTTGACATTTTGGTCCATGAGGTTGGAAAAAACTATAAATAGACCCTTAGGGGTGCCTTGGAAGGGATCACTTCTTCACTCTCTCTTCATCCTTCAAGGCAACCTAGCTCTGCATTGGCTAGGGAGGGGGAGACCTCAAAGGTCTTTCGGGTGTGAGGTGTGACCTCCACGCTAGAGCCGAGGGTCTGTTCCTAGTTTCCTGAGCCTTTGGTCCGTGACGTTCCCCCGAGTGTAGTAAGTGTGAGGTCACCCCTTTCTAGGGACCCCGAACTCCACAGAGGTCATTTTTGGCTTCAACAGTTCTGTTGTGGAGTGCGAGCACAAATAAGCTCAGTTGAATGCCGAACTTTCTGCAAAAGTTAGAGAAATCAAGCAAAGTAATTCTCCACCATTGCCCGTTCTCAATTTCTTAATCCGCAGACCGAGTCGACCCTTCACAAGCTCCTTAAACTCCACAAACTTTCTAAACGCTTCTAACTTCTCCTTCAGAAAGTATTCTCATGTATACCTGGAAAATTCATCAACAAGAACAAACATATACCTGCTTCCGCCGAGACAGGGTATGACGGTAGGCCCCGTTAGATCACCGTGGATGCATTCCAACGATGCTCTACACCTAGTCTGCGATATGTCAAATGGAAGGCGTGCCTTTCCATACTGACAACCGGCACAGATACGACCGTCATCGTGGGATGAAAGACTAGGCAGACCATGCACTAGGCCTTTCACCGCCATAGCGTTCAGCTTGTCCATCCCAACATGCCCCAACCACTCGTGCTAGATAACATCGCTATCATTCACCCTCATCTTGTCAACATAAGAACTTGTCACCAAAGCGAACAAGTCTTTCACCCTCCTCCCAACATGAGTAACATCGACTTTCACAACTGAAACGTTCATGAGAAACCTCACTTCTGTCGAGCCGAACAGAACGTGAGACTCAGCATCCACCGCATTGGTCACCGAGAAGAGATTTTTCTTCATCCCGGGCACGTGATACACACTTCACAAAGTGAGTGGCCCCTATTATTGCCGAAGTAAACCGATCCCTCCTGCTCCACCGCATGTACAGTATCATCAACAGTAATAATAGCAGCATTACCTTTATACTTCTGCAGAGACGAGAACTTGGACACGTCCCCGGTGAGGTCATGACTACACCCGGAGTCCACGATCCAGTCCTCCTGATAATCAATGGAGAAAAGTGCCCGGACACAAGTGCTTGTCATGAAAGCACTTCCCCATCCTTCATGCCCAGGCTTGGACTCAGCCTCCTTCTCTGCAGTATGGCCTGGCTGAAGTTTAACCCTGCAATCCTTGCGGATGTGACCAAGCCGGTTGCATCTGTAGCACTGAGGTCCGCCCCGCTTCTTCCCATCGTCAGCCTTACGAGTCTTGCTCCTATCCTGCTGTGATGAAGAAGACAGACCATCGCTAACAAGCGTCTTCTTCTTCCTGTCTCATCTCTTCTTCTTGCTCGAGAGGAGAACATTGCCGACTCCCTTTGAGACCGACACTCCAGCCATCTGCTTTGTCATGCTCTCCTGTGAAGCCAACAGGTTCTCGAGCTCTAAGAAAGATGGCCGATTGACCTAGCCCTGAACAAAAATGATAAAGACCACATATTCCTTCCGCAATTCGCGGATGATGTGTCTTTTCAACTTCGCCTCTAAGATAGGCTCTTCCGGGTCCAGTGCCAAAATCTCAGCGCAGATGTTTTTCATCTTTAAGAAGAAAGATGACACTGACAGGTCCCCCTGAGTGGCCTTAACAACTCATTCTCTAAGAACTATAGTCGGGCTACGTTCTTCTTGTTCAGCATGCCATCCAAGGCCATCCAGATCTCAGCTGCCGCCCGACAATCAATAATGTGGTTGAACAGCTTCAGTGAAACAACGCGTTTTAGAGCGAATGCAACCTTAGCATCTGATCGCTTCCACGCCTTCACCGCCTCAGCATTGCCTCCGGTAGCGACCACTTCTTGCTGGTTGTCCCCACTGACAACCTCCCACAGATCCTTGCCAAGAAGGTAGCTCTCCACGCACGACCTCCAACGTTTGAAGTTGGTTTGCGTCAAGAGCTCAATCTCAATCCCTTAACCACAACCGAAGCGGGAGCTGACTGAGGTCGTAGGAACACTCAACCACAATCGAAGCCAAGTAAAAGACAACAATAATAGTAGCACAAGAGTTTTCAATTGAAATTAACTTCTTTTACAGGGAGAGACATATATTGCAAGACCTGATTTTACAATGTAAACCAGAGAACAAAAAAACAGCAACAAGAAGTATCCGCGCGGACAGATTCCTGAATTCACACAAGTCGTCTACACGCCAGCTGAATCCACCGAGGCCGCCGAAGCTGCCTATCCGCGGCTAACCGCGCGGACTGTTGTTATTGAAATAATGAACCAAGAACAAAACCCGCTGATTGACCGGGTGAACTGCTCCGCTTATCTGCAACCTTGAGGAAGAGATGAAGCCGTGAAGACCGCGACCTGCTGCTTAACCGCTGACTGTATCTGCGAACTGTTTCACACCAATTTCCAATAGTCGTCTGGTGTTAGCCGCACAGCCTGCACAGAACCAACTTCCTTAGTCGCAGCGTTTAGAAAACCGTAACCGCAAAATCAAGCGCGAGCTCGTTGTTACTGTTTACTGCTTGTTTATCACGTGCCGAGGGGTCCTTTTTATAGATGTGAGGAGGAGTGTCGTCACCACCTACACCGATAGGATAACCGTCCATCAATCCTGTCAACTAACAACTTGTATTCGCCAGGTCGCGCCTATCAATAATGCCGGATAGACGACCAGTTCGCCAACCCTGTGGACACTGCTACAAGTCCGCACATCTCGCAGCCCGTGACTTGGACAAAATCCGTCCAGCCAATACTGTCGAACTCGGCGAAATCCAGAGCAGTCCGCAACTAGGCAAACTCGGTGAGTTAGGCAACTAGCTGGACTTAGTCCCCCATACCAAGTCCACCAAACTCTGCGGTCTCCAATCGTGGCCGCGCCACCTGATACCAAGATCGCACCTTACTGAACAACTCAAGTCCGTCACCATGCGGACTGCTCCATCAGTCCGCGCGACCTCCAGGCAACCTGTCCGCGCAACTGTGCCAAATCCACGATCTAACATCCAGATCGCAAGCACAGAACCATGTCGGACACCGACGAGCTCCAGAAGAGTCCGCGATATCAAACCTGCCGGACTCGACGAACTCCATATTAAGTCCGCTACACCTGCAGTCGGAACTTGTCAAAATGACCGTCCATACCAGCGAACTCAAATCTTCCTCGCCCGAGAAGGCACTAGCGACCTGGTGGAAAGCCACCCTAATCCGCGATATCTGTCTGTCTTCTTGCGTGTTAGAAAGTAGCGAAAAGAAGCGAAAAGTAGAAAACAAGCGGATATGCTTTTGAATAATTGAAACTTTATTATCCAAAAAGGTATCTATTACAATGGTATGCCCTCCTTTATATAGAATGGAGGAGAGATGAGAGAATACAAATAAGAGATGTGGGACTAAAATTTACAGGACTAAGCGGACTATACAAAACAAACCGCACAAGCCGCGCGGTTAGATAGCAGGGCTAACCGCACGGCTACCACCAGAGAGGAAGAGAGACCGCTAGAGTAGACCGCCAGACCTCCCGGCCTCCAAGCCGGCTGAGACAAACCGCCAGACCGCGCGGTCTTCAACCCGCCAAGACAAACCGCCAGACCGCCCGTCACCAACTTCAACACTCCCCCTCAAGCTGGAGCATATATATCGATCATGCCCAGCTTGTCGCAGATGTGGAAAAAGGAAGCGGACACCGGCTTGGTGAAGACATCTGCCAACTCGTTGTCGGAAGTAACAAAAGGAGTGCAAATCTGTTTCTTCAATATTTCTTCCCGAATAAAATGACAGTCGACTTCTATGTGTTTTGTTCTCTCATGAAAGACCGGATTTTTGGAAATGTGTATCGCGGCCTTATTGTCACAGAACATAGGAAGAGGATAGTTGTAAACCTCTCCTAAGTCAAGCATGAGAGCCCGCAACCACTTCAACTCACATGTAGTCGATGCCATGCTGCGATATTCCGCCTCTGCACTGGACCTGGAAACGACAGACTGTTTCTTGCTCTTCCAACTCACAAGATTGCCTCCAACAAATGTGCAGAAACCTGAAGTCGATTTGCGGTCCCCTTTGTCATCCGCATAGCTTGAATCAGAGTATGCTTCAACCATAAGGTGACCATTTTTCTGAAATAAGAGTCCTTTCCTGGAGCAGCTTTAATATACTCTAATATCCTCAGAGCAGATTGTAGATGACACTCCCTCGGAGCTTGCATGAACTGGCTCACCTTGCCAACAGCATAGGAGATGTCGGGTCTGGTTACCGTGAGATATATGAGCTTGCCCACCAGATGTCGGTATCTCGTAGGATCGGAGAGAAGAGGTGAGTCATCTGTCCAAGTTTTGTCTTCTCCAACAGCCATAGGACAACGTGCAGGTTTAGCACCAGTCAGTCCTGCCTCCTATAAAGATCAAGAGCATACTTCCGTTGTGAAAGGACCATGGAGTTGGGCTTTCTAGAGATTTCAATTCCCAGAAAGTATTTCGGGGAGCCCATATCCTTTGTGACCAGATGTTGACGAAGGTGTTTCTTGGTCATCAATATCCCTTCCTGGTCATCGCCAGTAAGAAGAATGTCATCAACATAAACCGCAAGAACAACAAGACCAGAGACGGTTTTCCGAACAAACAAGGAGTGATCTGCTGAGCTTCTTGTAAAACCAATGGCCGCAACAATGCCACTGAACTTGTCAAACCAGGCACGAGGACTCTGTTTGAGGCCATAGATAGCCTTCTTTAGCCGGCATACCCGTGTCTCCCCCTGAGCAACATACCCAGGAGGTTGCTCCATGTAAACATCCTCCTGCAGATCACCATAGAGGAAGGCATTCTTAACATCTAGCTGCGAGATGGGCCAATCCCTGTTGACAGCCACAGAGAGAAGAACCCGAATAGTGCTGAGACGAGCCACGGGAGAGAAAGTGTCAAAGTAATCAATCCCATAAGTTTGGGTAAAACCCTTGGCAACCAGGCGAGCCTTATAACGATCCACACTGCCATCCGGGAGAAACTTCACCACGAAGACCCAGCGACAGCCAACAACATCTGTGCCGAAGGGAGGAGGAACAAGGGTCCAGGTACCCCGTTCAGTGAGAGTAGCAATCTCCTCATCCATGACAACTTTCCAATGAGGAATAGTAAGGGCCTCCTGGTAGGAACGGGGGGTGGAAGTGACCGAGATAGCCAGTGCAAAAGCTCGGCGAGCAGGGGTAAGACGATCATAGGAAACAACTGCAGCAAGTGGGTGTTGGGTACAGGCCCGAACCCCTTTGCGAAGAGCAATCGGGAGATCCAGGTCAGCAGGTGCCTCAGTATCCGGCGTATCCGTGGTGGAGAGAGCTGGCCCGGGAGTAGAGAGAGATGACAGCGGAGTGGAGGGAGAAAGCGGAGTAGAGGGTGGAGAGGAGGAGGATGGGGAAGACGGTGTAGTGGGTGGAGCGGGCGGAACAGTAGTGGGAGCAGAGGGAAGGGATGGGTTGGTATGAGAAGTAGGAGTAGGAGGGGCAGAAGAGGAAGCGGGAGAGAAGTAAGAGGCATTGGCAAAGAAGGTGACATCCACAGAGACAACTTGCTTGCGGGTAACAGGGTCAAAGCAGCAATATCCTTTCTGAGTGGGAGAGTAGCCCAGAAAGACACATTTGGTGGCACGTGGTGAGAGTTTGTCACGGGTGGCAGCGGGAGAGTGCACAAAAGCGGTGCACCCAAAGATGTGTAGAGGAAGAGGAAAGGGATCCTTGTCTGGATAAAGAATGGAGAAGGGGGTAGCACCGTGGAGAACTGTGGAGGGAAGGCGATTGATGAGATAGCAGGAGAGGAGGACAGCATATCCCCAATAGGAGCGAGGAACATGCATGTGAGTCATCATAGTGCGAGCAACATCAAGGAGGTGACGGTTTTTGCGTTCCGCCACCCCATTTTGTTGGGAGGTGTAGACACAACTTGTTTGACGAAGAACACCATGGTGAAGACAAAAGGAGGAGAAGACGTGGCTAAGATACTCCTTAGCATTGTCAGAACGAAGGAGTTTAATAGACGTATCAAACTGAGTCTTAACCATAGAATAAAAAGAGGTCCAAACAGAGAATAGCTCGGAGCGATCTTTGAGAAGATATACCACGTACAACGAGAGAAAATCATCAATGAAGGTGACAAAATAGGAACTACCCCGACGATGGTGAGGTTAGGAGCGGGTCCCCATATGTCAGAGTGAACGAGGTCGAACGGACGGGAAGAGCCTCGACTTTGCGTTGGGGGAAGGAGGAGCGGTGATGTTTGCCAAGTTGACATGCATCACAGTTTAGTGGAGGATGATGAGGAGGGAGGTGCGGGAAGAGCTGGCGGAGAATTCGGGGAGGAGCATGTCCAAGGCGAAGATGCCATTGGAGAAGATCTGTAGAGGAGGAGGAGAAGGCGGAGAAAGCAGAAACGTTGTCGAGGAAGTAGAGGCCACCACTCTCAGTCCCGGTAGCAATCGTCCGTTGGGAATCCGGATCCTGAAAAGTACAAGAGCTAGGGGTGAATATGACAGAACACCGTAGTTGCTTGCATAAAGAAGTAACCGATAATAAGTTGCACGGAAACTTGGGCACATAGAAGGTATCAGCCAGACAGAGAGAGGAGTGACTTGAACCATGCCCGTCCCATGGACCGGGGAGGGAGATCCATCAGCAACAATGACCGGGGGCAAACGAGCATGTGTGTCAAGAAGAGAGAAATATTGAGGATTTCCTGTCATATGATTGGTTGCACCAGAATCGATGAGCCATCTGCCGTGAGTAACAACATGAGCACTACCAGAAGAGGTGACCACGGAGGCGGACAGGCCTGAGGAGGGAAAAGCCATGGAGGCAAGAGAGGAGCAGGCCGCGACGATAAGAAACAAGCCGCAAGAAGAGAAAAGAGCACCAAGCCGGGCGAACAGCAACAGGTCGGGCGGCTAGGAAGGCCGCTACCAAGAAGCAGAGAGAAGTCGCACGGCTTAAAAAAGTCGGGCGAACAGAGGAGAACAGGTCGCACGGCAAAAGATGAGGCCGGCGCGACTAGCAAGCAGGAACGGGTAGAGGGGAATAATCAAGTAGCGCGAACAGCAGCGGCTAGCAAGAGGTCAAAGGCACAGCGGGGAAGAGGTCGCGCGGACTGAAAAGGCCGAGCGAACAGAACAGAGGAGAAGGGCAGGTGACCGCGACCAAGATGCGGGTGAGAAAGGAACAACCCGCACGGTCAGGCAGATCACAGCAGCAAACCGCGAGTATAGGGGCAAGCGGATATGGGGAAAGCAGAAGCGGACAGGGAGAAGAAGTCCGCAGCGGGGTAGATACAAGCCGCAAAGACTCGGAGATGCAAGAAAGAGCAAGGAACGCGGCGAGAAGGAAACAGGTCGCTGCGAAAAGGCACCAGGAGAAGAGAACAGGAAGCAAGCCGCGCGAACAGGGCAGCGGACAGAAACAAGCCGCTCGAACAGGGCGGCGAACAGAAGAGAAGGCAAGTCGCGAAAGAGGTCGCGAATAGCGGAAAACAAGCCGCTAGAAGCAGAGAGCGCACAGAATCAGGAGGAAAAGACCGTGTCCTCTGATACCATGTTAGAAAGTAGCGAAAAGAAGCGAAAAGTAGAAAACAAGCGGATATGCTTTTGAATAATTGAAACTTTATTATCCAAAAAAGGTATCTATTACAATGGTATGCCCTCCTTTATATAGAATGGAGGAGAGATGAGAGAATACAAATAAGAGATGTGAGACTAAAATTTACAGGACTAAGCGGACTATACAAAACAAACCGCACAAGCCGCGCGGTTAGATAGCAGGGCTAACCGCACGGCTACACCAGAGAGGAAGAGAGACCGCCAGAGTAGACCGCCAGACCGCCCGGCCTCCAAGCCGGCTGAGACAAACCGCCAGACCGCGCGGTCTTCAACCCGCCAAGACAAACCGCCAGACCGCCCGGTCACCAACTTCAACATTGCGAACCAGAGAACCTGCGAACTTGGCGACCTCCAAAGGAGTCCGCCACTACCCGCGGATAAACAAACTTATCCGCCCGGTTACTCCACCACAGTGCTTGCTGGTTCAGATCATTAGAGAAGAGCCACATCTGAAACCGGCTGCCCGACTAGGATATCCGCCTCTGCGCGGTCTCTGCGGTCTGTGCGGACTGCCTAATCAGTTTGTCCTACTTCCACCACTTCACACTTCAACAATTTCAACACTCTCCCTTGAAGTGAGAAATGGAAACCAGCCCGAGCAACTCCCGCAACCGAATAAACGGCCCCTTCAGCAACGACTTGGTAAAAATATCTGTCACGTTGTCCTGACTCTGCACGTAGTCAACCATCAAAGATCCCTCCAACACCTTCTCCCGTATGAAGTGATACCCGATCTCGATGTGCTTCGTCCGTGCGTGACAAACTGGATTATTCACCAGTTTAAGAACACTCTCATTGTCGCCGCGAATCAGAGTAGGACGCTGCACCTTCTCATGGATGTCATCCACTAGCAGCCTAAGTCAAATGGTTTCCTGAGCAGCCAAGGCCGAAGCCTTGTACTCCGCTTCAGTAGTGGAGACGGACACCGAATCCTGCTTCTTACTACACCACGAAGCTGCCCCCGATCCCGTGAAGAAAACATAACCAGATGTCGACATCCGGTCATCTGTATCTCCCCCATAATCAGCATTTGTGTAGCCATGCAGACAAAAGCTCGTGTCCCAACAATGCAACTCTTAGTTTCTTGCCAAGAAATATAAGCACAACACTAGGGATGCGGAGCAGAGATGAGGACGAATTTTGGGCATGTTCGGGGATGATTCGACTCCGTAGATGCGTTCGGATTCGCGTTGCGAATCGATTTCATATATTATTTCACTATGTTTGCATTCATTTTATTGTATTTGGGTAGCCTCACATCCGGATAATCATAGTCGTCGATGGTGAGATGCCCTAATCTTCTCATTATTATAAATAGACCTCTTAGGGGCTGATTAGAGGCATTGCAGATTTTGGAGATATTGAATCCCAGAATTCCGCGATCATCCCACGGTACCGACTCCGTGGAACCCTATGTGACGATTCCTATACTTGTACCTTCTTCTCCAAGGTAACCCTTAACCATAAGCCTCTCCCCCCCCCCAAACCTTCTCCCACAGCTGCCCAAACCGCCCCAAAACAGCCCACCGTTGGCTGTCCAGAATTCCTCTCTTCCTTGAAATCCACTATTCAAAAATGAAAATTTTTATTCATTTTATATAGTTTTTTCCCCTTGCCCTCCCTCCACCGCCGGTTCTTCCATAGCCTGGAGCCATCGCCGTCCCTCCTCCAATCCCTCTCCCATCGTCCCGGACTTCCCCAAACAGCCGGACCTTGGCGGTTTTTGCCTTCCCACAGCAAGCGGCCAGCCCCAATCCAGTCGCCGCCAGCCCTCCTCCCCCCTTAATCCCTCTGTCGCCGACCTCCCTCCATCCTCCAGGGCCACCACGGCCACCACCGCTCCTCCCCCATTGCTTCCCTCTGGCTGCAAGCCGACAGCCACCCCTCCCTCTCCCTGTGGAGCCACGCGACCCCCCCTCGCATCAGATCTAGAGTCTTCTGTCCAGATCCAGCCTCCCCACTATTCCCCACTACATTTACAGCCCAGATCAGTGCAGAAACATCGGATCCAACCCCTCCCCTCCCGAGTCCTTCTCTACCTAAGCCAGATCTATCCATTTCCGGCCAGTTTCCGACCTCTGCCGCCGAGGACAGACACCTACGTTATTTCCACGTCATCGGTTCCACATTAGATCGCCGTATAAACGCATCCGGCTCTGGAATCTTCAGTGCCTTGGTCAACCCACTATTTGGTGAGATTTCGTTGTACTGGATTATTGTTTTCAACATATTTATATTGGATTGGATTTTATATTTGTTTTGGAACTTTTGTATGGTAGTTGTTTGTTTTAGATTATTATTGTGATTTGCAAGATTTATTCGCCACGCGCTCTTACTTTGACCCTCCATGTGGAGAAAAGGCTAAGTTTGTTTACCTTAATAAATTATTTGTGTGTTACCGTGACTTTTGTTTGTGTGAGATATTGAAATTTATTATATAATTTAGATACACGTTGTCAGATTTGCATAACATGTAGAGTTAGGTCGCCGTTTTTCCGCCTCCTATAGATTCATCTTGCGTCAACTAGGAGCAACTCAGAGTGGCCTGCTAGTTCAATGTATGAAATAATGCATGATAAAAAAAATATCTATAAGTATATGGAAAATGTATAGAGTAAAAAAATATGTTTCTAAATTAATTAATGACATAGAGTTGGTGTAGTATGCAAAGCTTTGATATTACTTCGAGAAAATTTATAGTACCAATCCGAACACCACAACCAAGGTTAAATGTAAGCATGATGTAGCCTCACAAAAATATATATTTTAAAAGACTATATATATGTTGCGGTCCGTTGAAGAAAAATTTCATGGAAAGATGTAACCCTATTATAGTTTGGATGAGACTCATTTAAAAACATCAAATGATGGAATATTGTTATGCGATGTTGGCGTTGATGGTAATAATAACATGTATCATATTACTTATGCTGTTATGTTACAGAAAATATGAAGACTTGGTAATGATTTTTTAGTCTTCTAATAGAATTTTTATGTATTGAAAATACTTACACGTTGTCAATAATTTCAGATAAGCAGAAAGGGAAAATGAAAGCCATTGGGGAGTTACTACCTAATCTGAAACATATTGTGACGTATGTATATAATAATTTCAAACAAAAATAGAGAGACATACAACTAAAATATATGTTATAGAAGGCTGCAGATTTCAATAATGAAATGAAGAAGTTGAAAGCGAGTGATAAAAAGAATAATGAATGGGTTAAAGAGAGACAAAAGACATTACGTGAAGTCTCATTTTAGTATTTGACCTAAATGTAATATGTTGTTAAATAATTTTGTGAAGCTTTTAACAAAGTGATTCTAAAAGCTAGATATAAGCCTATAATAACAATGCTAGAGTCTATAAGGGTGTTACTCATGAAGAGTCTTCACATGCAAAAAAACAAGATATTCAAGTTTAATGATGAGATATGTCATTCCATACAATTACATGTTAGTATGGAATGATCATCATAAATTTAGAGTTGACAAGTGAAAATGAGATAAATGGACAATTGATTTGAGCTCGAGAAGCTGTAGTTGCAGGCAGTGTGATCTAACTGGCATTCCTTATGTGCATGGAACATCATGCATATTTTACCGAAGAGAAAATAGTGAAGACTATGTTGAACATTGATATAGAAATTATATGTTTATGAGGGCATACGAACACTTGTAAATCGCATAAAATCACATAAGGAGTGATCATTAGCGAAATTGAATCCAATAGTTCTGTGGTGTAATATTCACAAGAAGCCTGCAAGGTCATCACAACATGCTAGAATAAAAGAGGATGACTTAGAGGGCCAAAGATATGGAGTAAAAAGATAGGATGACGTACACGTGCTTCAACTGTATGCAGGTAAGGAAGAAAATGTGATCGTAAATTTAATTGTTGTGGAGTTGATCACGATCTTTATGTTGCGGAGGATTGCGATCTTTATACTATGGTGACATTATTTTGCACTAATTTAGCTTTGTTGTTTAATCTGTACTTGTTTAAAATTTGCTTTGGATTTTCAAAATTAGAGTTTGTTATGGATGTGAAAATGTACTTTAATTTGGAGTTCAAAATTCTGCCCTCGATGCCTATGGTGTTAAAATGTATTTGGATTTAGAATTTATTATTATGTATAACCCGTAATTCGTCGAGACCAGAAATATATAAAGTGAAGATCTTGGCAGACTCCAGCTCGTCATCCCTATTTCGGCAGACTCCACCTCGTCATCCTGATCTCAGCAGGCTCCATGTTACCCCAAATCCTGCGACGGAGGACAACATCAGACGTTATCAAACAGGTCATCCAGGTGGTCACTTCGAATGTCCGCGGACACTCTCCGGGAGGCTACTCTGGCTCCCGCAGATGGGCGGTTACTCAGGGTACCCGCTCTATTGCTTGGACACTGCGGTGGTCGGCCCGAGACCGAGTGACCCCTCAGAGGACAGTTCGAGGATCCGGCCAAAAGGTCGCGACGGGCATTGTTCCTAGGCCCATGCGCATTCCCCTCTCTAAGATTTACTTAGGCGGCACCGCACGGTTACGTGCGTCGCCCACCTCCCCCCCCCACCCCACCCCACCCGGCGCCGCCCGACACTTTGTGTACCTCGGGCGGCTGCGCATTTAATGTCATGGTTAATGAGGCATCAAATTTCCGTCGTTTTGTGAACTGTTCGAGCAGCATACCCTCAAGTATAAATAAGGACTATGAGTGTTCGAACGGGGGAGCGGACTTAGCCTAGAATCCAGGGGCGGATACAAGGGGGGGCCCGGGCCCCCCCAAGAAATAAAAAAAATCAGAACTTCTGCTGTGTAATCATGTTTTCTGGTTCTTTTTGGTACCCGCCAGCTTGTTTTTCTGACAAAAATAAAAAAAAATCAACCTGCCCATACTGCTTAATGCTGACACGGAAGTCTCCATCAACCTTCCTCCCCGAAAAACATATATATATATATATATAAATATATATATATAAAGCATAGACTGCGGTTCTTAGAAAGAACCGCAGTCTATGCATATATATATATATAAATATATATATATATATTTATATATATATAAAATGCATAGACTGCGGTTCTTTCTAAGAACCGCAGTCTATGCTTATATATATATATATATATATATATATATATATATATATATATATATATATATATATATATATATATATATATATATGGCTGAATAGAGTGCGGTTCTTAGAAAGAACCGCAGTCTATTCAGCCCTATATATATATATAGGGCTGAATAGATATTATACGAGCATGTATAACGTATGAGCTGTACGGGTAAGCCATTTTGGTGGTCAAGATGGTCTCAAATCGAAAAGTAATCAACACGAAAGTTGTAGATCTCGGCGAGACGAACAACTTTCATGTTGACCACTTTTTGATATGGAGCCGTCTTGGTCCTCGATTTGGCCCCGAAATCGGGGGCGGCGGAACAGTTTACTGTAGCAGTTCCGCCGCCCCCGATTTCGGGGCCTAAATCGAGGTCCAAGACGGCTCCATATTAAAAAGTGGTCAACATGAAAGTTGTTCGTCTCGCCGAGATTTACAACTTTCATGTTGGTCACTTTTCGATTTGAAATCATCTTGACCCCCAAATTGGCTTGCCCGTACGCCCGCATCTAATGTTTGCCCGCACAGTATACACATATATATATATATATATATATATATATATATATATATATATATATATATATATATATATATATATATATATATATATATATATATATAGTATAGTATAGACTGCGGTTCTTAGAAAGAACCGCAGTCTATGTTTTATGAATATATATTTATATATATAAATATATATAAGAATAGACTGCGGTTTTTAGAAAGAACCGCAGTCTATTCGTTTATATATATGTATACTTATATCCGCTCCAGCCTCCAGCCGGCCCTAAATCTCGGCGACTGCTCCTCTTCTCCTGATTCTTGCTTGGCTGCTCCCCTTTCCATCCTTTCGGAATTTCGATTGAGGCTCGCTGGTCGCCGCCCGTCTCGCCGAGTCGTAGTCGATTCCGATCGAGGCTCGTCGGTGCTCCTCTTCTCCTGATTCCTGATCGAAAGCTGGTAACTTAACAGATTTTTTTTCCTTGACGAGTGGAATTTTCATGTTTTTCAGTTCTTAGTGGCAACTCATCACTTGATTCTTTTATAGCTGAGTCTTTAATAGTTTTTTATAGCAAAGTCTTATATAACAGTATGCTCACTTGATTTAAAAGATTATTTATTTCCAACTGGAATGCTCGCTGAGGAAAATGCTCACAAGCCTAATTTACTCTGTACATTATCAATTTTTGTGTTATGTTTTGGAATGGTTTTGTGATTAATATACAATATTACGTTATTAGGTTTTCATGAAAAAGGTAAAAACAATTCACTCATTTTTCAATAAGAAATCCTCAAGTGAAATCGACACACCTACATCATCAGAGCAAGTTAATGTTGATTCTCCGTTAGTTAATGTTGATTATTCCCCACTTGACCACAATTCACTCGCTTTCGAGCGTGATCCTGGATTACGGCCTCAAATTTGGGAGTATCCTCTAAATCAACAAGATGAAATGCGACGATCATATCTTAAAGCTGGGTCTTATCAACACAAGCTTCAAGAGTATCCATCCTCTGGCGAACATCATCGAAGATTTCAAAGTTCCTGGTTCGAGAGATTCCCATGGTTAGAGTATTCTCCTGCAAAAGATGCCGCATATTGTTTGTCGTGCTATATTTTCAATAAACAGATCCCTGGTCGATTTGGGACAAGCTCGTTCACAACTGAAGGTTTTCGAAACTGGAAGAAAGTCAATGGAAAGAATTGTGCTTTTTTAACTCATATTGGGAAGGATCATTGTTCTCCACACAACATTGCAGTCCAAGGTTGTGCAGATTTAATTTCTCAATGTCAACATATAGATACAGTAATGGAAAGACAATCTTCTAAGCAAATTGTCATGAATCGATTGCGGGTCGGAACTTCAATTGATGCTTTGCGATATTGTGCATTCCAAGGTATTGCATTTCGAGGTCATGATGAAAGTCAAGAATCAATTAACCGCGGTAATTTTGTCCAAGTGATTAAATTACTCCGAACTTATAACAAGGATGTTGATGATGTTGTATTAGAAAATGCCCCGGGAAATGCTATGTATATATCACCTCTTATTCAAAAGGATCTTCTTTCTGTTATGTCAAGAATGGTGCAAGATATTATTCGTAAGGAAATTGGTGATTCTAAATATTGCATAATTGTCGATGAATCCAGAGATGAGTCAAAAAGAGAGCAAATGGCTATCGTGATTCGCTTTGTGGATATTTATGGCTTTGTGCAGGAAAGGTTTTTAGATCTTGTTCATGTTACTGAGACAAGTGCACAGACTCTTAAAAATGAAATTTCAACAGTTCTCTCTCGTCATAATTTGAGTATTCAGGATATGCGTGGTCAAGGATATGATGGTGCAAGTAACATGCGAGGTGAATGGAAAGGTCTAAAAACGTTATTCCTTAATGAATGTTCACAAGCTTATTATGTTCACTGTTTTGCACATAAACTTCAGTTAGTACTTGTTGCAACATCAAGAGAAGTGAAGACAGTACATAATTTTTTCAATGAATTAATATATATTGTTAATACTGTTGGTGCTTCCTCCAAACGTAATGATCAATTGCGATCTGCTCAAAAGGAATACTTCGATCACATGATTGCTCTATGTGAAATTGAAACGGGCACAGGAGCCAATCAAATTGGTTCACTACAACGACATGGTGATACTAGGTGGTCATCTCATTTAAACTCTGTTTGTAGTGTTTTAAATATGTACAATGCCACGTGCTATGTGTTGCTTGATATTAGTGAAAATGGAGGGACATCTGCTCAGCGTGGAGATGCAGAAGCAGCGTTTAGAAAAATGGGAGTATTCGAATTTGTATTTATCTTGCATTTGATGAAAGAAGTTTTGGGAATCAGTGACGTTTTATGCAAAGCACTGCAACATCAATCTCAGGATATATTAAATGCTATAAATTTAGTTTCGACAACAAAAGCTCTGATTCAAAAATTGCGGGAATCTGGCTGGGAAAAGTTCTTAAAGGTTGTGAACATATTTTGTGAAAAAATGAAGTCGAAATACCCGACATGAATGCTCAATTTAGTAATCGTCGGTTTCGAAGTCTACGTGATATCATTACAGTGGAACATCATTTTCGAGTGGACATTTTCAACTCCACAATAGATTGTGTGTTGCAGGAGCTCAACTCAAGATTCAGTGAAAATTCTATGGAACTACTTCGTCTAAGTATGGCTTTAGATCCAAGTGATGCATACAAATCTTTCAATATTGATGATATATGTGCCCTTGCAAAGAATTTCTATCCTAAAGATTTCAGCGAGCATGAAATTTTTGTGTTGAATACTCAGTTGCAACATTATCAGATTGATATTTCTTCTCACAAGGACTTCAAGAATTTGCTTACAATTTCCGAGCTTTATCAAAAATTGGTGGAAACGAAAAATCGAAGACCTACTATCTTATTGACAAAATTATCAGACTCATTTTAATTCTTCTGGTATCAACAGCAACCACAGAAAGGTCTTTCTCTGCTATGAAACTGGTAAAGACAAGACTTCGCAATAAGATGGAAGATGAATTTCTTGCTAATTGCATGATTTTATATATTGAGCGAGAAATAACGGAGAAAATTAACAAAGATTGTATCATAGATGAATTCTATGAAGTGAAAAAACGTCGTGCACAATTGAAGTAACATATATGTGGTTGTTTGTAACTTTTTTGCTCATTGAAGATATATGATATATTTTGTGATTTTGTCGAAAAATTGTCTATATATCTTTTGTATTTAAATATTTTATTTAAAAAAATTGGCTTCCTGACTGGGCCCCCCTTAGCCAAGATTCCTGGATCCGCCCCTGAGGGCCTAGAACCTGCCCTATTGTAGGTGAGGACACTAAGGTCCCGTTTGAGAGGGCTTTTTTTCTCCCTTCCGTTTTTTGGAAAACATCACCATCCATAATATTGTGTTTATTTTAGTGACTGATGACTTTATAAAAAGTCAAAATAACTTTTTTTGCATGAACTGTGTTTTTCGCTGATAGAGAAAATAAACACAATATTATGAACGGTAACATTTTGCAAAAAAATGAAAAAGAAAAAAAAACCATCCCAAACAGAACCTAAGTCTCTCAGTTTTCTCATCTTTTATATTCTTGTATTCGCACATACCTACGGGTGCTCGCGTTGCTTTTGTAATCTTCTCCCGATATAATCTAAATACCTGCCGCAAGAGAGGCATTCGCCGCGGCGGGTAAGTTTGGTGTTCGTCGCTGCCAGCGGCAATCTATTTGTTATGCCTCGTCTACCCGACTCTCAAGTGCTAGTAACCAATCGCTTGCGAATACCTTTTTCCTCTACCGACCACCAGGTCCTGGGATAGCGCGCGGAGAGTTGATGAAAATTTTTGCTCCAACACTCCAGCTCGTCATCCTTCCCTTGACAGGCTCCAACTTATCATCCTGACCTCGACAGGCTCCATCTCGTCATCCTGATATCGACAGACTCCATCTCGTCATCCTGACATCGACAGACTCCAATTCGTCATCCCGACCTTGTTCAACATTTAGCCCAGTTGAATTCACCCCGTCAGGGACGACTATTTGCAGACCATGTACCCCATTTGGAAGGCACGTTGGCGCTCCCTAAGATTCACTTCAGACATTTCCGTGCCTTTCTTGTGCCGAACTCAGTTTGTCTTAGGAAGAGAAGTTTCTATAAACTTTTGGGTAAGAGGTGGGACCTCCACAATGCTGCTTGAGGTCCGGATTACAGGAAGTTCGGGCGCTTTTCAACTCTTCAACTCGTTTTAATCTCAATTTACCAGGGTCGATCAGTCCAAATTAAACATTGTAACCATTTTTTTGTATCAAACAGTTATGGATGTGAAAATGTAAACAATGACAAGATCGAGTGTAGAGGCCTTCACTATGTATATTTTTTTGGGGCAAACAACAAATTTAAAAAATATGGGTCACAAATCACAAATTATTAGAATTCAATGTGCAAATAGCAAATTTATATAATTTGGGATATAAAGTGCCAAAACGATCATATTTGGTGGTGCTCGGACATAAATACCCTAAAATTTTAACATGATCCAAAGTATCATATTTGATGTAATTGGGGTGTGGTGCAAAGTGCAAACTTTTAGGTGAGCTTGGGGGGTGCATCCCATAGTGCCAAAAAGCTCCAACAATGAAAATGTTTTTTTTTAATTGAATCAAAAATCTAAACAAGGCTTATTATTGTGAGATGATGATTCATACCGGGGGAGTATTATTCCGCGCCTCTTTGGCTAGATTGGAAGCGAACATCCCCTGCGCTTTGCGAAAAATACAGATCTGCGCCGTGAGATCATGCCGGAGTTCCGGGGTCGGAAGCAGCCTCTCCAGCACCGCGAAGAATTCCTCTTTGACCATCCCTAGAAATTTAACTTCGGGATTGTATTGGATGCTCGGATTCAAAAATGCTCCGGCGGCGTGAAGCGGCGAGTGCAGCTGATTCTGCCATCTCCTGTCCACAATGTCAAGAAATGTTTTGCACTTAATCTCATCCATGATGTAGTAGGTTCTGATGGATTCCTTGGCCCTCGTCATCGACTCGTATATAGATCCCACCACCGGCTTCCCTCCGGCGACATCCCTTAAAACCTTCAGCAGCGGCTCCGACACGCTGGCGATCTCTTCCACACCTCTCCAGAACTCGATGTCCTCCACAATATCAATGCAGGATAAACTGGGAGATCTGTTGGAATACGAAAACGTGGAGTACTCCGGGCTGTTGAACATGTGCTTCAATCTGGACCTCTGCCGCAGCAACGATTGCAGGGTGAGGAAGCTCGACGTCGGCCTCGTGATGCCGGATCGAACCAGCTCCTGCCCTCCGGTGAACTTCATCATCAGCTCGAGAACGCGGGCGTTGTTGTAGACGAATCTGGTCACGGTCTGCGCCTGCAGAATGCATCTGTTCACCCAATCGATTCTGGAGAAGTCGTCCAGGATGAGATTCAGGCAGTGAGAGGCGCAGGGGGACCAGAAGATTGAGCCGTAAGACTGCAGGATGTGATTTCCGACGCAGGCGTAGTTGAGAGAATTGTCCATGATCACCTGAACGACGTTTTCGGGGCCGAAATCGTGAATTACGGAATCGAATAGATCGCAGAGGCATCGGGCGTTCTTGAAGTATGCCGACGCGTCGACGGATTTGTGGAAGAAGGTTGCCAGCGGATACGAGACGTAGAAATTTATCAGAGCTCTGGATTTGTTGTCCGTCCATGTATCGGCGATGATCGAGCAGCCGGTGGCCGACCAGTCTTTCTCCATCTCTTTCACCTGCGAGCTGACTTCGGATTTAAGCTTCGGCAGCCAGGCGGTTCTCAGCGCGTCGACGGTCGGTCCGCCGAATCCCGGTCCGCCGAGCGCCTCCAGCATAAGCTGGTACGAGGAAGAACGCGCGACGCTGAAATCCAGCTTGTTTTCGAAGAAAAACTCGGCTATGCAGCGCTCGGCGTCGAGAGGGGACGCCGTCGGCCTGACCACCGTGGCGGCGCAAGGAAAGAGTTTCGCCGCCGCCGCCGTCTCGGCGGGGACGGGTGGTTTGGGGCTCGATACAATTCCGGGTGGCTTGGCGTCGTCGAGGCGTTGTTTTTTGGCGTTGGAGGCTTCCTTCTTCTCCTCCTCCTTCATGGCGATGATGGATTTGACTCTGTCGGTGACTTCGTCCCTGACCTTGCTACATGGATGCACGCCTTTGCTGGGAAGGCGCGACAGGTGGAATTTCATTCTGCTGATGCCGCCGTTCAAAACTTTGAGGCAGAATTTGCATCTAACTTTGTTGCCTTCTAACCTCTCGCAATATTCCCAGCATACATCTTTCTCTCTCACCACTGCAGCACTAACATCACATTGTTATCATAGAAATTGCATTTTCATGTGAAGAGAATACCAAGGCCCCTTTTGGCGCGATGTTTTTGGCGGTGGTGGCGGTCATGAACATGGGGGTTAAATCGTCACTCGTTAACGTCCACTTAAGGAACTTCATCCACTTTTATGTTCAAACTGATGATGATTGTTAGTTGATCCTTAACGAATGACAGATTTAACACATGCGTTTACGACCGCCATCACCGTGCCAAACGAAGCCTTTATGACCGTCCCCAAGAAAAAAAACTAATTCCTTAGGTGAGGTCGCGAACAAACGTTCATAATCACCGTGTTCACCACCGTCATGTCAAACAGAGCCCATGTAGGCAAAAGATAAGAAGACACATGGGGTTCAAAAATTCAAATACAAATACTTTCAAAAATGAACACAAGATAGTGATGGTAGTAGAGACCAGAACACTAGTAAACTGGAAGAAGTGGTAAAAGAATATACTCACTAACTTGTGTCTCTGTCCACCTTGGGGCCTGCAGGAGAAGTTTGAGGGGGCATTGTCAGAAGGGACTGCTAAAATGGAGAAAAGTGAGATGTGCAATAATCATTGAATTAAAATGTATGGCTGATTGTCCAGATCTTGCCCTGGATTTTGCATAATTGCAGGGGATTTTCCTCTACCTGTTGAATTTACAAAATCTCTCGTCTAAGTTTGCAATGTTACAGTACTGAGTGCACCCCCCTCCAAAAAGGTGGTAGAATTACGAATGTAATTATGCAGAGTCCCAGGAGGAGGTTCCGATAGTTAGCACTTAAAATGTGTAACCCAATGCAGCATGACAAAGGGCATTTCAATATTTGTATGAAATTCAGAACGACGACATTGTAGGAACAAGCCCGTGGATACCCTCTCATGTCAATGTTTTTTGACACAATTTGAGCTGAAAATAAAGCATACCCTTAGGCTTCGTTTGGGGGGACTTATTTTCACCGGTCAAGCGTTACGACCGCATGAACCGGATCTTAATTAAGGTCCGGTTCATGCGGTCGTAACCGTTTGACCGATGAAAACAAGCCCCCCCCCCCCCCCCCCCCCAAACGAATTAAGGTCCGGTTCATGCGGTCGTAACCGCTTGACCAGTGAAAATAAGTCTCCCCAAACGGAGCCTTAGATTGCCCAAGTTGAGGTAGAGATCAATGGAAACATGTACCGCAAAGAAAAACATAGCATAGAAGTGCAGGATATTACAAGCCATCCAGTACAGAAACTTAAAACGGGCGAAGGGATCACATACAGACTAACAGTAGGGCTGATATCCAGTAGACTTCGAGCTTGAGGGTCCGTTTGACAACCCAGCGCCGCTCCGTTCCGGCGGGAACGAGCCGGAGAGATCTTGTTTGGACAGGTTTTCCCGCGCCCTTTGAAAACGCCCGGCGTGAAAGGGAAGCAGCCGGCGGTTTTGGCGTTGGATTGCCGAGCACCAGTTCGCCGTTCTCACCGGGCGTTGTCTCTCTCCTCACCGGCGTGCCAGCGGGACGGAGTGCCAAACAGACCTGAGTCAACTCAAAAAAAGAAAAGAAAATTGTTCCAGTAAGATTGAAAATCAAAAAGCGGACTCGATTCTGCTTACAAACGAATTGATCCAAACTATTTTGAGCAAGCAGAAAAAACTCGATATAAATTTTGTTTGGACTAGAACTTGAACTGGAAACATACACACGGGATTACAAATTACAAAATACAAAAAACAATTCCTTTAAGAGACGGGGCAGTAGCTCACAATGTTACACCATATCAACTATTGATTAAACAAATATATGACCGTTGAGTAACATAGAATTGAGAGTATGGAAATACGTTAAAACAGAAATCCCCATGAGAATCTAAGAATTGACACAAATAAACAGGCAACAAAAAAATGATTAGACAGTTACATTGTCCCATCAGAAAATGAGGAAAAATTCCACATGGCAGCCTAAGAATTTTCACAATCAAATAGTCGTAAATCAAACTGGAACAACATAGAACAGAACCGCTAGTGAATTAGTTTGGTCAGGTTTAAATTGTTCTCCCCTTCAAATCGAACTTTTTAAAAAGGGAGAATGGAGCTTCAAGAGTCAAGTTCAAAGGTGACGGCGTGCCACGACCAACGCACGTATATTCCCGCAGGAGGCGGTGATCGCTGCCCAGACGGGCGATCGGAGCCCGTAGTCGCGTCCGGATAATCGTCCCGAGTCTCTTTTGTATTTTATGTTTTTTTGTTCTGAGATGTATTTAACCCCCGATCGACCCAAACAATCTTAGCCATCCGATCGGGGTTATTTTGTTTCTGATGTACTGTGCAGTGATGGGCGGTTTCACTTGCGGTTTTTTACTTAGGGTTATATAACCCGACAGTGGGAAGGAGTGGAGGTATCGTGGGTTTCGCATTTTGGAACCGCCGGTCATTTTCTCCAGGAGCGATTCCTGGATCTTCTCTCGCTGGTGCGACGCCAGCGTCCCGCCCCTCCCGCCTCTGCCTCTCCCTCCGGTAAGCCGCCCCCTTTCTCCTTCTCCATTCCCCGCTCCCGTGCGCTGCAACTTCGCTCGAAGCCGTCCGCTTCTCCCTACTTACCCGCCCACAGCCCCTGCAATTTACCCGTTGGCCTTACTCCCGTCAAACCTGCAACCCCACGCCATCTACTTCTTCCCTGCGCCTACACCCTATCGTTTCCTCCACCGCCTGAAACATACCCCCACCTCCTCCACTTCCCGGTCAGCCCAACAACTTTACCCCTTCCTCCCCACCGTGAACTCCACTTACAGCCACCCAACCCTTCCCTGTCAGAACCAGCACCCGCACAACCCAGTTAACCCTTAAACCCCCTTTTTCCTAGTCTCCTTGTCGTGGACTCCACCCTAACATTCAGCCAATATCTCATAACATCTATCACACAGTCCTCCCTAAATCATTACCGACATTACACCCTAATTCCAGCGCATTTCCTTCTTGCTTCAGCCTTGGATGCTCCCACTAACAACCGCCGTCGCTCGCACGTGCCAATTGTGGTATAAGGTCTGTTCTTTATTTCGGTAAAACTTGTGTTGTGCTGGATTGTCACTTTATTATGCTATTAGTTCGTTTGTCGTAAAATTTGTAGGACTTACTCTGCTTGTGCTTGAAATTTATTGCGCCTCGTTTGTTTGCGAACTTAATATTTTGTCCTCCTTATATTTAATTAATTGTATCTGTCGAGCCTCTGCTGATAATCATATAATAAAATTATTATGTGCTGCAATTTTGGAGCGGACCACTGTGCACTTTCATAACACCGCATTGCAATTAGGTTTGCATTTAGAAATCCCTTTTCGAGTCGACCTGCCACTGCATCAAAAGGGAGCCACCGGTTCGATTTGAAACCAGAATAGAGTCAAAATTGTGTCCCAAACAGCACAACCGGTCTAGTTTCCTCCGGTTTGAAATTGGAATGAAGCCAAAACGGTGCCCCAAACAGAGCCTAGGTGTTTGAAGATGGAGGGAGTGGAACATGCATAGGCCTAGTGAGAAAATGAAGTTCTAGGCTACAACAACTAGATTTCAAAGAATCTGCAACGCAACGAGATCGCGAGAACTTGAAAATCTATCCAATATATATGATACCTAAAAATGAAATCTAAAATCCTCTACATAGGCTAGAGAAAACAAGCAAAAACATTAACTTGAAGATCCTGACATCATCTTTGACTAGCGTCGTTCCTGCGATTTAGGTCAGCCATGAAGAAGATGCTCGAGGGATTTTGATTACAGGTATGGCTATATATGATAGTTTAGCCACAAATTTGAGTGAATCTCCAAGAATATTAGGGTTTTGTCAATGCTACCATTATCTTTGTGATGATGTAATTGTTGAACGGGGGCCGGCCCACTCATTTGAGTATCCCGGGCCGCTCCTGTGTGGACTGCAGTTCACCATGTCCCAACCCCTCTCCACTGCCCGCGTGCAACCCACGACAAAACCGGGAGGCTTACCTTGAACGGGCCACGTGGCGGGTTGTTAAGGTCGGCGAGGCGTTGCGCTTGCCCGACCTCGATTCCCTGACTTCCTTTATGCGCAGATGAGTATGAGGAGTGGTGTTTGGCTCCTCATAAAGAAGGTCGGGGAATCGAGGCCGGGCAAGCGCAACGCCTCGCCGACCTCAACAACCCGCCACGTGGCCAGTTCAAGGTAAGCCGCCCGATTTGAGTTTGGGCTGCACGCGGCCAGTGGAGAAGGGTTGGGATATGGTGGACTGCAGTCCACACGGGGCGGCCAGGGATACTCGCATTAGTGGGCTGACCCCCGTTCAACAAAAACCGGTTTTTGTTAGAAGGGGCGTGCGGCGGTTCAACCCACCTCGCAAGGTATCCGCCTGTCCGGGCTGCCTTCCTTAAACTCTCTTAGAGGGCTACAACCCAACCGACCCAACCCCTCTCCATTAATGTTCTCATAATAGCGAGTTGTTGTCGCGGAGCCTCGAACCCTAGACCTTGATAAGAGGCTCTCCAAACAGCCCTCCTCACTCATCTACGCTGCATCGTGGATGAGTATGAGGAGCGGTGCTAAGCTCCTCATAAAGGAGGTCGGGAGATCGAGGTCGGGCAAGTGCAACGCCTTGCCGACTTCAACAACCCGCCACGTTGCCAGTTCAAGGTAAGCAACCCGGTTTGGGCATGGGTTGCATGCGACTAGTGGAGAGGGGTTGGGGCTGGTGGACTGCAGGCCACACGGGGGAGGCCTGAGATACTCACATTAGTGGACCGGCCCCCGTTCAACAAAAACCAGTTTTTGTTGAACGGGGGCCGGCCCACTCATGTGAGTATCCCGGGTTGCCCCAGTGTGGACTGCAGTCCACCAGCCCCAACCCATCTCCACGTGTCGCGTTCGGCCCAAGCCCAACACCGGGTGACCTGCCTTAAACTGCCACGTGGCAGGTTGTTGAGGTCGGCGAGGCGTTGCGCTTGCTCGACCTCGATACCCCGACCTCCTTTATGAGGAGACTAACACCACTCCTCATACCCATCCGCGTTGCAGTTTAAGGCCGACCTCAACAATCCGCCACGTGGCAGTTTAAGGTAGGCCAGCCGGTGTTGGGCATGGGCCGAACGCGACATGTGAAGATGAGTTGGGGCTGGTGGACTGCAGTCCACACTGAAACGACCCGGGATACTCACATGAGTGGGCCGGCCCTCGTTCAACAGTAACAACATTAAAAGATCATCACGTCAATAGGCATTGGGTGAGGTCAGTATCCAATTGAGCTTGTTCACATTCCCAATTATATTCAAAATGTACGGTAGCCATTAGAAAATTAGGATTTTTGTGTGCTGTTCAACTACCCTGAACTAACTAGAACTCGTTCAATCACTATTCTCATGAACATATTTTCCTCAGACCCCTCACTTGAGTGTTGGGTGCTACTTCAACGCGCTACTTTCCTTCACAATTAGGCTCAATTTGTTTGAGTTTTTTTCAACATTGCATTTTAAAAAAATGCAAATACTATTTTTTTGATCATTTGAATAGCCTATAATTGAAAATACTAATTTCTAAAATGTGATTTTATGTCTGAATTCAATCATAGTGAAAGAGCTCTATTCAAAAAACAATCTTTTATTCTCCCTCTCCAACTGCAACCACCCACCGAAACAGCCCCTTAACTGATTTCAATCGCTTATGCTCTATCTGTTTGAACATTTTAAAAAAAACTGATTTGAAAACCCCCAACTTGAAATAATTCATTCTCCCAAACGTCATTTTACGCCCGATTCCAATTGCGGAGAGGGAGTTAAGTTCACGAATATTGTTTTATCTTCATCTTCAATCCCTCCATCTCCAACTGCCACCGCCACCGCCACCGCCCGCCCAAGGTCCTAAACAGGCCCTCCTCATCCTATTCAAAAATGATACACTAGGAGAATTGAAGTGTCCTGGCTCTCTTCACATCACTCTGCAGCGTCAAGAACTTATGTGCATCCTCAACTTTGGCAGGCAGTGATAGTTGATGCTGCACCTTCGTTCGCTAGCTTTTAACATTAACCCCTTCCTGTTCAAATCATATTCAAAAGTTCCTCCTAAATGTAACTGTGCGTAAACTCGGCAATCCATATTTTATTGTCTTTTTAAGTATGTTTTTATCTTCCTCCTAATAAATTCTTAATTCTAGGGTTTGCTGGCATATGATTAGTATAACTTATATTGTTTACTTCAGAACTTGCTTCTATCACACTGATTTTCATCCCCAGGCCGAATTGCAAGTCTTCTGCCGGAGCAATTCTGATGGGACTCCCGGAGTTTACATCTTCTTTCCGCTCAATCTGAAGAGCTCGGCCAAGCAATACACTCGGTATTCGTGATAAACATTAACAAATCTTAAAAACGTATGCAGATTAGAGAGTATAACAAGCAAAATATTGGCAACCAGCTCTTCGAGTCTCCACCTAAAGCCATGTTTCCCGAGGTCTAAATAGAACTGTCAAGAGAAACAAAACGCAGAGAAGGGGAGGGAGAGAGAGAGAAAGAGACCTGAAAAGGGTATGGGAGCTCAATTTATCAGCGGTGCAAAATTCCCCGCCCGAACCCGCGAGATCTCGTCGGCTAGGGTTTTCTGGTCCCTTCCCGATTTCTTGCGTCCCGCTGTGGAAGGCATTTTTTTTAATCCGAAAAAAAGAACGCGATAAATTGCCGCGACGGGAGAATATTCTGGAGACGTGTGCGATGGATGGGTCTCTGATCGATTAAACCAACGGCAGAGATGAAGTTCTCCTTTCGCGATATGTACAGCGGGCAGGGCAGACATTTTTTTTAATGACGATCTGCTTTCTAGAGAGAGCTTCAGAATTATTAGCTAAATACCGAGTTTTTGTTTGCCCGTATAATTGTTTACTGCCTGTATTGTATATTGACGGGTTTGCCCTTGGTTAGGGATGATCTGGCAGGTGTAATTATTTTTTAAACTAAATAATACTTTTTACGATATGAGTTGATTTTTATTGCTGAATTACAGTTTTTGCTAATGACGTTATGTTTCTTTTCTAATTTCTGGTACCTTTTGAAAATATGTCTTGTACAAGCATTTTTAAAAAAATACGTTGACATCTACAACTTTCGTGTTGAACATTTTTCCTGAAAATGTATGTACAATGCGTACTTTGAAAATACACCAAGATTTCGCTTCTTTTAGAAATACATCTTGTACATGCATTTTTAAAAAAAATGTTCAACACGAAAGTTGTAGATCTCAAGGATACGGATGTAGAGGCGAATGTAGAGACTAATAACAAATTAACAATCACCTTTTTACTACTAAGCCTTGAGGCCCTTGACCAACAACAGCTGACAGATCTCTCCCAAAAAAAATATTGTTAGGCGGATTTTACTTTGAAGCCTTCGTTATAATTGCCGGTAGAAAATGGAAAGCAAAAAGGGGTAGAAGGGTATGGTAATTTTACTGCTTAAAAATATCACAAAACATTGGACTTCTATAACCAATAGGTAAGTTACTGTGTTACTTATATTATTAAAATAGTCATAAGTGCTAGAATACTAAACATTATAATTAACTGTTACATTTAAAATTAGAAACATCACACTTAATACTAAAAAAATATTATTTTATTGTCAATGTTGATTTATGTTTTACATTCCCTCTAAATCGGCATTTTCCGTGATGCCTATCTTCTTCCCCAGCCGGCTTCGCAGGTCCATTGCCACCGGCCTGTAGCAGCGGGTTCTGTTCGCCCCCACCAATTCTTAAAATTGATATATTTTTAATTATGTTATTTTTTTTAATTTCTTAAATTTTTTTTATAAAATTATATTTTTTGTTGCAAAAGTTATATATATATATATATTAAATTATTTATTTAATTTCTTTAGTATAAGTTTGAAGAAATGAAAAACAAACTTTTTTATTATAATTATTATATATATCTATTTATCGAAAAAAAAACAGAATTAATAAAACTTTTAAAAAACATTCATAAAACCGTATTATTTATAAAACGGAAACATTTATCTCTATATAATAATATTATACAGACGGAAGCTCCGGCTAGGCGAGGTTGAAATACAGAAGTGGGCTTCGAGCAGGCGGCTCCGAGTTTGACGGGGCCTTTTATTTTGGTGATTGTTATTAGCACTATATTTTTGGATATATAACTTTCGTGTTGGACACTTTTCCTAAAAATGCATGTACAAGGAATATTTTCAAAAGACGCAGAAAATTAATAGTAAAAATTGTACGAATATCCAAAAGTGTAGTGCTAATAACAGTCGCCTTTATTTTTTGTCTCACATCATCAAATTTAATTGGTAAATTGTCTGTATATTACTTATTAGTTTGATTTGCAATAACTGAAATATATTATTATTAAGCTGTGCCGCTATATTAATTACATACCATGACATATTATTAGTATAATTATTTATAGCGGGCTGATATTTCATGAAAATTTTTCACTCGAAGAATAAAATTATAATTTCAAGTTATAGAGTGGGTTCTATAAAATTTATAGATTTAAAACACCCTACTATCATAGTTCTAGAAGCTTTATAAAAATATAGACGGACGGTCTTAATTGATTGGATGGTATGTCATTGATCGAAAGGCTGTGATATTATGACCGAACCGGATGGAACAATCTGGATTGAATGTACATGATATGCATCATAAACAATTTTTTTGTATAGTATATATATATATATATTTATGAGCCCGATACTGTCATTGGGGTGCGGGCAAAGCCCGCCATCATGAGACAGATATTGTCGCGCGGGGCATAGGGGCGAACCCCAAGCGGTCACGGTTAGGGCCACCGACCACCGCCAGTGGTGGGCCCGCCAGACCGCCTCCGGCCTACCCCCCGCCGGGTCGGCGACGCCGTATGAGGGGTTTTTTTTTAATTGTCAGCAACAGCAGAATCGTCTCCATGCTTCACCCAGAATGGTCCGAGGGACAGAGCAGCGGCAAGAGAGGGAAGAAGCAGCAACAAGAGAGGGAGCAGCCCTGTAGCAAATCTTTTTTAATCTTTTTTTTGTTATTTGAGGAAGATGAACAGTGGCCAGCTGGAGGGGTAAAATGGGCAGATCCAATGTATTAGGATGACAGCTTGGCACTGTATATAATATATAGGCAAAACCACCAAATCAATCCCACAACTTTTGCCGCTTTATGAAATCAGTCCCACAATTATTATTTGTTTGAAATAAGTCTCTTTTCTTTACTTTATAGCTGATATCAGTCCCACATAAATTTTCTGTTAAGTATTTGTGGGCAAAACAGTAAAAAACCATTAATTTTAAGAATAACCTAAACCTACTCCAGGCGCTGCCCTCATTTCCCGATTAAAAATATAGCTGCCCCTTTTCGCGATTTATACTGGCGGTGCTGCCCCCAAATCACCATTTCTCCCTCCTGGCAGTGCTGCGCCCATATTGTCATTTCTCCCTCCCGGTGGTGTTGCCCCAAGATCTCCATTTCTCCCTCCCGGTGGTGCTGCGCCCTGATCGCGATTTCTCCCTCTGGACGCTGCCCCCATTTCGCCGTTTTTCCCTCCCGGTGGTGCTGCGCCCAGTCGCCCGAGTAAATGCTACGTCAAATCCCTCTTCCTTCTCCACTTCTTCACTCGATTCACTACCTTCTCATTGCCTTCATTCGATCTCTTCTTCTCCGTCCTCTTTTTGTTAGGTCTATGGTTCAGTCATCTAAACGTGATCTCCAATGTAAATTGCCCTAATCATAATCTTTTCAATTTTCATCAATTTTTACTGTCCGACTGTGAGCAGTTACGATTTTTTTGACATCATGAGATCCAGTGGGGTTGTCTGATGCCATGAGAACTCCATCACATTTTAATCCATTTTATGTCTATATTATGATCTGCCTGATGTATTTAGCATTTGGAGGTGTAAGTGATTTATACTCCGTTTGGGGGGACTTATTTTCATTGGTCAAGCGGTTACGACCGCAAGAACCGAACCATAATTAAGGTCCGGTTCATGCAGTCCTAACCGCTTGACTTGAATGGTGAAAATAAGTCCCCTAAACAAAGCCTTAGCGTCCGTAGAAAATCCATGAAGCTAGATCGTCAAATCTTGTTGTTAAAATTGCTGTATTAGTGAAATTTTAGTTGTTTAACGTATACATTTGTCTAAACAGACGTGACCTGTATAGTGTTTGATTGCAAAAAAGCTATTAACTGCTTATTGAAATGTTATATTCAAATGTTATATTCTTAAAATAGAGTCCCACAGAGGTTAGTCCCACAAGAAAATTGAGGGACAGATTGTCTAAAAAAGGAGCAAAATTACAGTTTTTGTTCTAAGAAGTTAGTCCCACAAAGAAATTAGTATGAAATTACAGTTTTGTATAAAATTACAGTTTTGTATAAAATTAATGTTTTTGTGAAAACCCACAAAGAAATTACATCTTGCTCCATATCTTGTGAAAACCCGCAAATCGGGAGGGAAAATGTAGATTTTAAAACAACAGTGACCTCTTGTGGACTATTATCAGCTAGTGTATAAAATAAAATTAATGTTTTATTTTATACCTGTTTGAAATTTTGGTTATTCGTTCTAAATACAGTTATTTTAAAATTTTAAAATCAAAAGAGGCTATTTTGTTAAATTTTAAGTTTATGATCATGAATTAAGTTGCTTTCCATTAGTAATTTCCGTTAACTAGGACTGATTTCAGCATTTTGGTAAAGGTGAAGACTGATTTCTTACTTTTATGACTTGAGGGACTGATTTCATAAAGTGACAGAAGTTGAGGGACTGATTTGATGATTTTGCCTAATATATATATATATATATATATATATATATATATATATATATATATATATATAAAATTCTTGTGAACAAATGCTGGAAATAATAATAGTAAAATTTGAAGGATTGAATCATGCTTTGCAAATGAGCTCAACAGAGCAACTCCTCAAGATCAGTATTGCAAATCTCACACAGATTTCTACACAAAAGCAATAACACAATATTTCCATAATATGTTTTCGCTCCGGAGCGACTAAAGAGGGGGCTGTTCGTCGATTGGATACAGTAGCGAAGGTGACAGGGTACCTGAGATTGGCTGCCGCCGGCTCATGGCTAGCCCATGGAATATTTCTGAGTCCAGCTCCTTGCAGTTGTCTCATATTTGTTCCGATCCGTCTTGTACATGTGCGCGATCTCCGGAACCAACGGATCATCTGGGTTCGGATCCGTCAACAATGAGCATATCGAAAGGAGAACCTGGACTCATTCAACAAGTTCAAATCAGCTTAAGTTGTAATACAAAACTAGAAGACGACAAAGTGGATTGGAAACCAAACCTCAATTCATCCAAAAACTAAACTTGTTCATAAAACCGGCTCCCCATTTTCCGAGTTACAATGACCAAGATACCCCCAATTCTTTTTAAAAATAGATGGACTAATGCGAGGGTAAAATGAGAAGCCCCAATGTTACCCCCAAAGAAAGGGTAATCCTTACAAACAGTAGTAGTTAAAGGGGTCCCTCGTGCACAATATTCGGCAGACGATGCTAATATTTCGGCAGTTTCAAGCATTCCTAGTACAGTGTCTGTGGTAGTTCAATCACAACATAATTTTCTACCATATCATATTTAATTTTTCTCCCATTTATACTCTTCTAATTTATTAAATTTTTTATTTATTTTTTTCTTTAATCTGTCCTGTTATATTTATATTATATTTTAAATAATTTTAATTTTGTTTAATATATTTTATTAAATTTATTTGTTTTACTCTATTTATTTGTATTTGTTTTAATGTAGACTTTGTAGATAATGATTTAATAAAAAAATTTGCTGGAGGACTTCCAATGAGTTTTATGGCAAAATAATTGTGCACGCGCACGTTACTTTTAGTAGTGCCCACTCCCATGGAAATGTTTTTTGATGAGCGTAGTGTACCATTTTCATGGTGAGCGAATAAATAGACAGGGCCCACAAAAATTTCGCACCTCATAGTTTTTTGTACAGACTTCCCTCCCCGATTTCCCTCCAGCTGACCTCGTCTTAGAAGAAATAGAGCGCCTTCTGATTCAGCTTCTCCTCTTGCTTCTCTGATTCAACTTCTCCTCCATCCCTGAAGCCGACCTCGTCTAAGTTGGAGAATCCACCTCCGCTGAAGAAGTTACAGCTCATGTTATTTCTTCGCCGCCCTGAATCCCAATTTCCCAATTTGTCAAAGCAGGAGAATCCAACTCTGCTTCGTCCTTCCTGCATTAGCTGGAGAGAACACTGAAGGCTTGAACACCTCTGGAGTAACTTCTGACATGCCTATTAGGAAGGTAACATACTTCATTTTGTTTTTCAGTTGAATGCGTGAATTTTGTTTGAATGAGTCGTTCTTGCATCATGTTTAGGGTTGAAAACAAGACATCCATCTGGAGTTTGTCCTATATTGATTTATTATGTCATTGTGTGTCCAAACTTTTTCCTAGCATCACCTGAATTTAATCCTATTTCTAAAAAGATGTTTTTTTTATCCTTCTAAATTCTTTTCCCCGGGCCAATACCTTGTTGTTTTTTCAACTGTACATTCTGATGAACATGCTTACACAATGTCTAAAGAGTATGCACATAAAACTGGCTTTAATGTGCGCAAACAAAATATAATATATTGGACACATACTAGGATTGTTAAGGGGAGCAAGTACTCATGTGCAAAAGTCGAGTTGAAGCGCTTAAACCAAAGATAGATGAGCAGAAGTACTACAAACTGGATACTCGCACTGAATGTTTAGTCTGCTTGAATTTCAGTGCCGATAGAGAGGGTAAAAATTATGAGGTAACAAGATTTGTAGAGCAGCACAATCATCCACTTTGAAAGATGTCATCCACTTGTTGAAATCTCATCGAAACATATCCGACGTCCAAATCTAAAAAACCTAGCAAAACGATTCAATGATCGCTTCTACTACGAAAGCTCCACCAACAAAAATATTCCGTCAAATTATATTTGTTTAACATGTAAGTTGTATCAAATATAATAACATCGCCGAAACAATCATTATCAATTATATATGTGCATCCATCCAATAAAAATTAGTAATCTGACTCAACACTCATCTGCTTGGATAGCATAAGAGAACATGCTAACTACCCTTTTTCTTTCCTGAAATAATTTCAACAAGTTTAGGGAGTCGCTGCTTTCTATTAAGTATTCTTCTTTCGCCTTGAACATAACTGTACACATCAGTCTTACAAAACTCAACATTTTCAAATCCACCAACTTCATCAGCTAGGAAGGTGTATGTGTCGACTGTTCTGATCCCCAACTCTCATCATATTCTTGAGAAGATTTTTTTGGACATCAGATATGTTTCAATGGGATTTCAACAAATAGATGTCATCTTCCAAAACAAGTACATGATTGTGCTCATCTACAAATCTTGTCACCTCCCAATTCTTACCTTCTGATGCATCCGTGGACGCATCCAGATGAGCTGTGTGTGTGTGTTTGTTATTGCAGTTGTACTCTTATCATATGTTTGTTATTGTTATCAGTGTTGGTATCATCGTATCGCATCTTTTTTTTTTGTCGCGGCGTGTTGGATTGACCGACCAACTCGACCTTAAATGAAATAAGTCCGGTAGTTGTAGGCGTTAGGAATCAAGCGCAATTTTATTTTAATTGCATGAGAGGAGTTTTCAAATTCCTGATTTAATAATAAATTAAATCAGGATTAATTGAGGAGTTTCCAAAATTTAAACCCCCCTTGATTACTCATGAAATCTCTTGGGCTCCCAAAAACCCCCCTCTTTATTTCTTGGCTTTGCAACCCCCATAGCATTGAAGGCTACTGCTTAAAAATCAAGCCTCCTTCCTCCTATTTAATCCTAACCTATCGGGTTTGAGAAGGGGGCGGGCATTAAGAAATCGGGAGAGACGAAATCGTCGTCTTCCCCGGTTCCATCCCGCGACCAACCAGGCGCCGATCTCCCTTTCTATACCTTCTGCCGCAGCCATTCCTCCTTCCCGCAGAGGCCGAGCCCCTTCTGAAGTTCGGTCGACTTCGACTCTCCTTCCCGAACTTCCTCCGGCTCCGATTTCTCCGCCTCCTCCTTCCCGACAAGGGCAGCGTCCGGGGATCCAGCAACCTGCACCACTCAACTTCCCTTTCTCGTTCCCCTCTCCTGTCTACCGCACCCGCAGTCTTTCCTCCTCCAGCCACCCCCACAGTACCTCCATCCTATCCCCCCGTAACTCCAAACCCGACCAGCCTCTGCCTCCCCCCTTCCTATAACTCCCTAAAACCGAACTTGCACTGTCCAGTCTCTGGTTTTCACTACACCCGACCAGTCCAACCACTGCATCCCAACCAGTCCAAGGCTCCAACTCTCGTGTAATCCCCGTTTCTGGGAAATCCCCACAGGTATACCTATCAGCTCCTCAGTATTAACTTCTACTCATGCAAATATTTTATTTGATCGAAATTGTTAGCGCTTGCAAATTCTAACGGCTCCTACTATCAATAATTTCTTTCACACCTAGAACGATTAACGTTATTATTTTTTTTCTTTGAGCTGACCGCTTGCGTGATAACTCAATCGCGCGCTTGGGGCCGACACTAGGTATTCGAGTCGAATCGTCTTGAGTGTAGACTTGGCTAACAAAGTCACCCCCCTTTTCCCGGGAAAATCGCTGCTAAGTCAGTTACCACCAAATCGGGTTGCATCACCTTCTCTATCGGCACTGAAATGCAAGAAGGCTAAACATCTAGTGCGAGTGTCCAATTTGCAGTATTTCTTTTACCCATCCATCGTTGGTTTTAAGCGTTTCAACCCGGCTTTTGCACATGAGTACTATTATCCTTTAACAATCCTAATATGCGTCAAATATGTTATATGTTGTTTGTGCACATTAAAGCCAATTTTATGTTTTCTCTTTATACATTGCATAAGCCTCTTCATCACAGTCAAAAAAACAACAGGGTCCTTGTCCTGAGGAAAAGAATTTAGAAGGATGAAAAATAACTTTTTTAGAAACAGGAACAAATCCAGCTGTTTTAGTTGATGCTAGAAAATAATCTGGCCTGACAATGACACAATAAATCATACGGCAGTAAACTACAGCCAGATGTTTTATCTTCAACCCTAAACATGATGCAGGACCGACTCCACATTCAAACAAAACTCACACATTCAACCGAAAAACTAAAGGAATATGTTACGGATCTTCCATTGATTATCTTATATTATTATTAGTTTATTATTATTATTATGAGTCGAGTCGTTGTATCGAGTCAGGTAGCATTTAGGTGTTTTAAATAATTATTTTTTGTTTGTGTTATTTACTATTATGCCATCAGCGCCTATATGAAATCCTTTGGAGGGTCATGTAACTCTTATGCAAAATATTAATGAAGGTTCTCTTTCTCTCTCAAGATTCTCTCTCTCTAGTTCTTTTCATCTCCTCCCTCATTCTAGGGTTTACCCCTTGTATCTCCTCCTCCTTCCCCCACAATTACCAGCACGTAACAACTTGGTATCAGAGGGACTTTCCTCCCCTCCGATCGCCGTTCCTGCTGGTCGCAGCCACGCCCGTAACATCCCGCAAGCAGCGATAGATCAAAAAAAAAGAGAAGGCCGGACTGTCTCTGCTCGCAACCACGCCCGTTGAAGCAGCAACGCAGCTTCTTCCAAGCCCTAGCCACACCGCTCAACCATTTCTGCGCTCAAATAGAACAAAAATAGTCCCGATCCGCCTTTCCCAGCCGATCCATCCGCCAGCACTCCTCTTCCTTGCTCGCAGCAATCGACGACCTCCGTCGTGGTTCCGACTGCCGGGGCTGCAGGCACTTGCGTGAACAGAACAGCCGGTCGTTGCTTCAGCCCTCGCGACAGAGAAGCCTCATTCCAGTCCGCCGCCTGCAACATCACCTCCAACCATCTTCTTCTTCTCTGATTCTGTACTGGAACAGCACCGCAACTATCCTCGTCGACACAGCCCGCTCCTCTTCATTCCTCGAGCCCCCTGCATCACAGCCCGCTCCTTTTCATTCTTCGAGCCCCCCGCAGCACAGCCCGCTCCATTACTCCCTGGATACCAAAAAAGATTTGATCCTTATTTTTAATTTATTAATCAAATTATTTTGATTAATTTATTAAAATAAAATCAGATTTTGATTTTATGGATGCACCATTAAGCGCTGCCGAGGCGGCCTCCGCTCGTGCGTCTCTTGAGAAACTTGAGGCGACCCTCGCCGCCAATACCACACGTTTTCTGGAGGATCTCGCTCGACTTTTCGGGTACCCTCTTTCCCCGAATTCGCCGCCATCCTCACTTTGGGGCTCTGCTGTCAACCTTTCGACGCAGCCTCCACCTCCACCCCCACCAACTCCTCTCGAGCAGTCGCCACCACCACCCTCTACTTTTGTGGCCATCATTCCGCAGTTACTGGCCCTGGCCACCGCGCCGCCTCTTTGGTCGGTTATTACTCCGTCAGCTCCACAGGCCGCGCTTCCACCTCCACTTCGGACCTCAGCTCTGACGACTCCAGAGACATTGTCGGCTCTTGCTCCGTCGGCCCCTGCCACGCCAATTTCGCCGGCCGCTTCGCCGCCTAGACCACCGGCACTTGCTCCACCGACCCCGACGGATCCATTCCTGCCGCCGCTTGTGGGCCCTCCGACTTCCACGTGGCTGTTGCTATCAGCCCCTCCAGCAGGCCAGACGATGACATTCCATCTGCCGCCCGTTTTACTGATGGCGTCACCACACCTCGCCGACGCCACTGCCACCGCTACATGTTACCGCGCCTTATTCTGGAGGGAGATCAAGATACCCGATGATCTGACCACCTGCATGGTGCACGAGCTTGAGGACAATCACATTTTGAAGGACGGATGGAGTGTTACGGGTCCTCCATTGGTTATCTTATATTAATATAAGTATTATTATTATTATTATTATGAGTCGAGCCGTTGTATCGAGTCAGGTAGCATTTAGGTGTTTTAAATAATTGTTTTATGTTGGTGTTATTTACTATTATGTCATCGGCGCCTATATGGGGGCCTTTGGGGGTCATGTAACTCTTATGTAAAATATTAATGAAGGTTCTCTTTCTCTCTCAAGATTCTCTCTCTCTCTAGTTTTTCTCATCTCCTCCCTCATTCTAGGGTTTAACCCCTTGTATCTCCGCCTCCTCCCACAATTACCGGCACGTAACAGAATATTACATTGTTGGTAGGTATGTTGTCAGGAGTACTCCAGAGGTGTCCATATTGTTAGTGTTCTCTCCAGCTAATGCAGGAAGGAAGAAGCGGGGCTGGATTCTCCTGCATCGACGAGCCGGGATTCGGGCCGGCAAAGAAACAACCGGAGGAGCTGTAACTTCTTTAGCGGAGGTGGATTCTCCAGCTTTGATGAGGTCAGCTTCAGGGCTCGAGGCGAGATCCGCTTCAGGGATGGAGGTTCAGGCTAGGAAATGACGTGGAGAAGTAAGAGGAGTTGAATTAGAAGGCACTCTATTTCTTCTTTGACAAGGTCACAAAATATTTGTGGGCCCTATCTATTTATTCGCACAAGATGAGAATGGAAAATTTCCCCAGGATAATATGCACTACGGAATGCAGCGTTGTTTGATAGTGATGTACTTCTCCATTCTCTCCATGATCACACTACGGAATGCAGCGTTTGGTGAAAATAAGTCCCACCAAACGGAGCCTCGGTGAAAATAAGTCCCACCAAATGGAGCCTAAGACAGTCCATATGGATCACCGGCCCATTATCACACTGCCTGGGTCTAGTGTTGACCGGGCAGATTTTTCGGACCTAGATTTTTTTTTTGACACACTTATCGACCTCCACATCTCATCCAGCAGCCCCGCTCCAGCCATTGAAAGCTACGCTCTCAATTCAGCGGATCCCTCTCCAGCTGCTGACCCCTGCTTGCTCCATTCATTGAGCCAAGCCACAACCATCAATTCCACATTGAAGCCACTAGTCCCTGATCTCGACAGTCCTCTCTTCGCAAAAGAAACAAGTACACTGCAGCAATTGATTTTCCAACCCCACAAGGATGATCCAACAGTAAGAGTTTCCTTCCGATCTTTAGTACAAGCACGGATTGAAGAAATGGTGGAATCTTATGCTGCGAGCTCCTTCTTGCTCCCTCTCCCCAGTCCGCTGCCCGCTACTCCTCCCCAGTCCGCTGCATGCTTCTACTTCGGTCCGGTCCGTGCTTTCTCCTCGCTCGGGCCCTCCTGATTTAGCCTGCCGCGGGCTCTCTCCTCGCTCGCGCCCTCCTGATTTAGCCTGCCGCGGACTGCCCCAACCGCTGCGAGCTCTGCACTCGCGGACCCTTCTTAGTCCGCCGCGACCCTTTTCTTCTTCGCGAGCTCCAGTTCGCTGCGAGTTCTTGCTTTTGTTCGTTGTGGGTTCCTCCTCCGGTCCGCTGCGAACCTTCTCTTCTTACGGACTGCTCCAGTCTGCCACGGCCTATATCAACTCGCTCCTTGCAGAACACTTCTCCTTGTCGCCGCGACCTTCCTCTTACTCACTGCGACCTTCTTCGTCGCTTGCGATCTGCTTTGTCACCGCGATCTGCTCGTCGCGACCTGACCTAGTCGCCGCGACCTGCTCTAAGAATATGGGTTCTTGCTCCCCCTTTCCTTCTTGCGGTCTGCTTCAGTTCGCTGCCGCCTCTCTTTCTTGCGGGCTCCGCTTCAGTCCGCTGCCCGCTGCTTCAGTCCGCTGCTCCGGTCCGCTGCCGCTATCTGCCATGACATCCAGTGACTCAACTACAGCTACCTCCTCTCTGACCGCTCGTGCTGCTACCTTGCATTCTGAGGTCCGTGATGAACTTCGCATCACCACTATCTCTCTCAGCGGGAAGACAAACTATGTCGAATGGGCTCATTCTGTTCGACGTGTTCTGCAAACTAAGGGTTTACTCCATCACCTTACTCGGGTCAAACTTGATGATCCCTCAGATGACTGGCTCCGCGATGACGGTCGAGTCCAATCTTGATTGCTCAAACTCTATGGACACAGAGTCTTACCGGATGACAATGTATTACGAAACAGCTAAGGAAATGTGGGATGAGCTGCACTCCCTCTACTCTGGCCGGGATAGCTTACAACACCTCTTCGACATCATCTCTGCTCTTCAGTCATTGGACCCTTGCACCACTGGCGATTTAACTTCCTTTGTTGCCAAGACCAGAACCCTGGTAGAGGCCTGGATACATCACCAACCTCCCTCTGCAGACCTTGCTACTCAACGGGCACAGAAGGAGGCTGTTGGGATCGATATGATGATGGCTCGTGTTCATAGTCATCTTCACAGCATTCGGGCCCAGATTCTCTCTTCTCCTACAACACCCTCTCTGTCTGATGTTTGCTCAATGGTGCTTAAGGTTACACCTCCTCCCGAGGCTCCAGCCACTTTTTCTCCGGCTTTGCTTCAGCAGCCCCTACTCCCTACTCCTGCTCCATCTGGCCGAGGATCTTCTACTCGGGGAGGCCGCTTCACGTCTCGTGGTCGGGGACGGGGTGGTCATTCTACTCTCAAGTGTACTTACTGCGGTCGTGATGGCCCCCTTGAAGCTATCTGTTATCGTAAACATGGTTTACCCCCCATCTCTCCGCTCCTGCTGTTGCTGCTGCTCCTGCTCCTGCGGGCCCCTCTCCCACCAACCCCTCTTCTACTGCTCGGAAGGATATCAATGACCTCCGCCTACAGATACTGCAGCTTCAAGGCATGGTCAACAGTTCGTCTGGCTCGGTTGCTTCATTCTCTACTAAAGATATCTTATGTCTCTCCTACAACTCTCAGTGGATCCTGAACTCTGGGGCCACCCATCATATTACCTCTCAGAAACCTCCTCAGTACAAACACACTGAGTATCCCAAGTTTATCACTGTGGCCAATGACGATACTACTCATGTGTCTGGAGCTGCTGATCTGCAACTTACTCCTACTCTCTCCTTAACCTCGGTCCTTCATATTCTGGGATCTCCCTTCAACTTACTGTTTGTTAGTAGCCTTGCTCAAGATTTTGATTGCTGTCTAATCTTTTCTCCCTCTTCTTTTGTCATACAGGATCGTCGAACACAGACTATCATTGGTAGATGACGGCTGTCAAACGGACTTTATCTCCTGGACACTCTTCCCACTTTCACTCTTTGTTGTAACCTCCGTCAACAAGCATCGTCGTCTTGGTCATGCTCCTCTTCAGATTCTCAAGAAGGCTCTTCCGGATGTCTCTTTACAGGAATTTTCTTGTGAGTCATGTATCTTTGGCAAGCAGCATCGTACTTCTTTCCCTCTGTATGTGACCGGAGTAGTACTCCGTTTTCTTTAGTTCATTCCGATATTTGGGGTCCTTATAAACTACACAGTCTTTTTGGTTATCGCTACTTTGTAACCTTCATTAATGACTATTCACGCCCCACATGACTTTATTTACTTTGTGATCGTACTGAGCTAACTTCTATTTTTCGTGCGTTTGTTATTGAAATACGTACGCAATTTTCTACTACCGTACAAACGATTCGCATTGACAATGCTCGTGAATACACTAGCAGTAGCTTCTCCAACTTATGCACCGACTTTGGGAAAATTCATCAAACTTCGTGTGCGTACACACCACAGCAGAATGGTGTGGCCGAGCGGAAGAATCGTCATCTCCTTGATGTCACTCGGTCACTCATGCTTCAAATGCAGGTTCCCGTTGAAAATTGGAACTTTGATGTCTCTACTGCTTGTTATCCTGTTAACTGTATGCCCTCCTCCGTTCTTAACTTTGCTTCTCTCTTCAGTCTCATGTTTCCTTCCAAGTTCCCGTTTTCTCTCACGCCTTGCACATTTGGATGTGCCTGTTATGTTCACTCTCTCGGACCACCAAGTGACAAACTTATCGCCCGCGCCACCAAATGTGTATTTGTAGGCTACTCTCGTACCCAAAACGGGTATGTTTGCTACTCTCAATCAACAAGGTGCTCGTCTCCACGGATGTTACCTTTGCTGAAGATGAAAACTTCTTCTCTCACACCTTCACTCTACCACCTCAGCCCACAATTCCTCGTCTGGCTGCTCCCGCCGCATCTCTGTCTCTCACTTCTTCCGCTCCTCCAGTACCAACTTCACCACCTCTCCCTCCTCCACCTACCCGTGTCTACACTCGCCGCTCGTCCAGGATTGCAGCCCGCCAGCAGCCCCCTACTACGGATGCTCTTCTGCGCCTTGACGATCACGCACCACCCTCTACGGCTCATCCCATGGGAAACTATGTATCTCAACATTGCCTCTCTCCACCTCTTCGCATTTTTGTCCTCTCTCTTTCTACTATTTCCCTTCCTAACTCCTTGCAGGATGCTCTACAACATCCGGGCTGGTGTGCGGCCATGGACAACGAGATGACAGCTCTCTGGGCTAACCAGACTTGGGACCTTGTTCCTCTCCCTCCTGGTCAATCTTGTGTTAGCTGCAAATGGGTATTTACAATCAAACATTCTTCTGATGGAACAGTTGATCGTCTCAAAGCCCGTCTGGTGGCTCGGAGGTTCACTCAGCAACATGACCTCGATTACGACGAAACGTTCTCTCCGGTGGCAAAACTGAGTGCTGTACGGGTTATGATCTCTCTTGCTGTGCACCGCCAATGGACCTCATTCATCAATTGGATATCAAAAATGTCTTTCTCAATGGTGATCTTCAGGAGACTGTGTATATGCACCAGCCACCTGGGTTTGAGACCACGGGGGAGTCTCGTGTATGTCTTCTCCAGAAGTCTATATATGGTCTCAAACAATCCCCTCGCGCTTGGTTTGATAAGTTCAGTAAGGTGGTTCGCGAGATGGGATTCACTAGGTGTTCTGCAGATTTCTCTCTCTTTACTCGTCATCAAGCAACATGGACAGTTCTTCTTGCTTATGTTGATGACATTTTGATTACGGGAAACGACACCATCGGGATACAGAAAATCAAACAACATCTGAACTCCGTCTTTCAGACAAAATATTTGGGCAATCTGCGATACTTCCTTGGACTTGAGGTTGCAAGGAGACCTGATGGACTAGTCTTATCTCAGCGAAAGTACTGTATAGATCTTCTACAAAGTGCGGGCTACTCGGGATGCAAACCTACAGATACTCTGATGGACGTGAATCATCAGCTGTCGAATCAAGACTCTGGGAATGACCGTCCTGACCAATCCAGAGTACTATCGACGCTTGGTGGGGAAATTAATCTATCTCACAGTTACGCGACTTAACATCTCATTCGATGGAGTGGTAAGCTGATTCATGCATACTCCTCAGACTTCTCATCTCTGAGTCGTCGAGCGGATCCTCAGATATTTAAAGAAGGCTCCTGGACAAGGACTTGTTTATAAGCCATCGGCTTCTTTATTTGTTGTTGCCTACTCTGATGCGGACTACGCAGGGTCTCTTGATGATAGACATTCCACCACTGATTTTTGCACCTACCTCGGTGGACATCTTATTACCTAGCGCAACAAGAAACAGACTGTTATTGCTCGCTCGTCTGTTGAGGTTGAATACTGCGCTATGGCAGCGGTCGTATCTGAGTTCACCTGGCTAGAGGGCCTCCTCAGTGATATGGGTCTCACACTCTCCTCTCCTGCTACCCTGCTCTATGATAGTCAAGCTACCATACATATTGCCAAGAATCCAGTGTTCCATGAGCGCACAAAGCATATTGAAGTTGACTGTCACTTCGTTCGAGAAAAGGTTCAGTCAAAAAATATAGTATTGGAACATGTCTCGGCCTCCGATCAAATTGCTGATATTTTCACCAAGGCTCTCTCACGGACTTTGTACTATCAGTTTTTATTCAAGCTTGGCGCTTATGACTTGTACGCTCCAGCTTGCGGGGGAGTATTAAAGATAAAATACAATTAGCTCATTTGGGAGGCCCATGTGTATTGGCCATGTATAGCTACTTTAGTCCCACATTGTAAATGTAGATATCTCTCTCTATCTACCTCTATATAAGTGTATGTATTCCTATACTTTGATAATATATACAATTTTGAGCGATTTTCTCTCTTCTGTTTCTCTCTTCTTACAACAGTTTAACAAAGGAATAGGAATAATAATTAAAAAGAAGATGTAACCTCTGCTAGCTCAAAGGACCACCGGGAATTAATTGAGGGGAGTTTCAAAGGTGGTTGGCTTATATGATTTTAATGAGTAAAAGAGGGCATTTAAATGAGGATGCAGAGGGACACCGGATTATGCTATATTTAATTCTAAAAAACTTAATATAAATATTATTATTTTCAAAGCTTGCCTCAACTGTCACTTACCTAATTTGACGGGCCTTTGCATTCAGAGTCTCGTTGGTCGGTCACACCAAGCCAAACAAACATGCGCGGGTGACAAACGCGAAACAACATACATGCACTAATAACATGCGTAATAATAAAAATAAACGTGCGCAAAAACATGTGCGACACGCATAATAAAAAGTGGGAAATAAAATATGATGCGACTCGGGTTGCATCAGCACACCTAGCGCATGGATGACAAAAAATGAATCATATAGATTGCATCAAAATGTGGGATCACACTAAAAGGTATAGGGGTATGCCTCGCATTATGTTTATACATGACTTAAATGAGGGAAAGATATTCTATGACGTAGCACATTGCGGAAGTCTCCGGAAGAATAGAGAAAAATCTTGAAAATGGCGAAAGATTCCTTGAATCATGTTAGTCTTCTAGAAAGTCTTCTAGAAGATTCTAGAATCATGTAGAATGCTCTAGAATAGTATAGAATTGTGAAGAGATTTCTAAAATATTCTAGAAGAGTGTAGAATAATTTATAATTATGAAGGGTGCAAAACACAACTAAGGCCGCACCGCTCAAAGTTTGAGTGCAGGTTCAGCACTCTGTGACAACCTGCTCTGACAGCTTGGATCAGCTATGATACAAGCATCACAACAACAACTTAGTTTGGAAAGATCAGGGCTACTTTGTGGTGTTTTGTTATAGAAAACAAAGTAATCGCTAATATCACTAAGATGGAGATGTTACACATTAAAAGTGTATTGCCAATGATAACGAAGCTATGTAGGATGTTTTCAAATAATATAGCTTTTTTTCTCGTGTTTCTCCGGTCTCCACAAATCAAAATAACAATACATTGAATACAGATTCGGAGGAAGCAGCCCTACTATAGCATTTGCAGAAACGTAATTTAGTAGCTTAAACACGAACTGAAAAAATACATTAGAATGGATTCTCAAATGACACCTAAAGCGTACTTTTTATTGCTTTCACTAAATAACAGGGCATCAAAGCATGCATGCGGAGAGGATATGAAGATGGACAAATTATAATCTGTGTGAATATCTATAATAATTGGCTACTTGGTCCAATATCTAGTTATTTCAAGCAGAAAATAGCAGAGAGCAGGCATTTCCTAATACTAATAACACCATTAATTCAGAGATCCAAACTATTAAATAAGCAAGAAGGAAACTGAGTAACAAAAAAAAACAAACAAGCACAAGAGTAGTTGGCTAGAATAGCAATAACCTTGGATAGGGTCAACGCAGGACTCCACTGCTCCTTCAAAATGTCAAGGCAAATGCTTCCATTGCTATTGATATTAGGATGAAATACTTTTGTCCTAAAAGCTACCTACAAAATCCAGGCATATTGCTCACAAATTAATGCAGATTTAGACAGAAGCTTAAATGTATAAGAACATGGAGTAATTTGATGGGTAATGCAATATCCGACTTAACACTTCAACACCATAGAAAAAAAAAATTGGACATGAAAGAGCTTTAAGATTCCGTACGACCCTTCCACTTTAGCAGGTAAATTATTCAAATAATTTAGCAACAAAAACAATCAGTTATACTGGATGTTCATGTTAAATAAGAGGCTACTACCGAGGGACACGAGTGTCTTCACACAAAGGAAAATGGACCCTTTAAGTATGAAGACCTAAAAACTTAGAGACTGCTTGTTGGGTATGCAATCTCGTAATTCATTCTTCAAATGATCCCTTCAGAAATGGTGTTCATTCTCCAAATGATCTCCTCGGAAATAGTGGGAGAACACGAAGAGATGCACATGCATTAAGCTCCCAGGGACACGAAGAAAAGGACAAAGGTGAAGATGGCAGTAGCAGCTCTTGAGAGCTGGCGAGGGATTGCAATGATAGCACATTGCCAGTCCTCATCAGAAGGAAAAGGCACATGTGAAGTAGAATGTGTGCAGCTCTCGGTTGTGGGAGAGGATAGCAGAGAGGAGAAAGGAACACAACTCTTGGGTTTTGCAAGTGAATGACTAGCATTCTTCATGAATTAATAACCGGAAAAAGAAAAAAATAGCAAACGAAGAAGATACATGATGGGGATCAATAACCGTTTCGGCCGCATTATCGATGATGGAGAGCTGGTCACCTCTTGGTGAGACCCATTAGGTGTATTCGCGGGCAGAAGCATTGACCGGATCTTCGATCCGATTCCACGAGCATGTTCGAGTGATGCTTAACTATTTTACATGTATTTCCATTATTTTTGGACAATTATTTAGCAGTGATCGAACACTGGGTGTAATGGTCAATCATACTCATTCACACCGAGTTTCTTAGTTAATGTTAATATATATTTAATAGGATGAAAGAAAAATAGGAACAAGCGATTCTTCATTTTTTTCCAGACCACGGAGTATCAGAGGAAGGGGTGATGCGGTTAGGTCGACGGGGCGCGGACAGCGTGCGATGCGGTTATGGCAAAGGGTCGCGGACAGCGTGCGACGCAGGCGACGCGTCGGGCTGTGAACGACGGGTCCGCTGGTTCCGTTGCCGCCCGACGGTGGATTCCCCCGACTAGATCTCTCCAGTGCTCGTTCTTCTTCCTCCAGTGCGGGCTTCTTCGGTGTGCTTCTTCCGGTGCGAGCTCCCTCCCACAAGGGCTTCCTCCATTGCAGGCTCCAGGATATTCAGTGCAGGCTTCCTCTCCTCCGGTTGGGCGGTTGTAAGCCCGGCTGTCGACTGCTCCTTGTCGGTGACTGTACCTGGCGTTGGTGAACCTTGGAAGGAGAGATGGAGGATGTCTTCAAGAAGTTGGGCCCTACGGAGGTGGCCACGCTGTTGCGGGTGTTGGGTGCATCACACCGACTGGCAAAGTTGGGACTTCCACCTATTGATCTGAAGTTCGAAGGACCGACCACCTACCAAGGTTGGTCCCACCGCATGAAGAAAACTCTTGCCGCAAAGAAAGTTAGGGGTTTCTTGATAGGGGACTTGCAGACGCCAGACGACACCGCAAGGGGAGATGAGTGGGAGTCAAGTCACATGACGATGTTCATGTGGCTTCTCAACTCGGTAGTCCCATTCGATTGCCTCCATGGTGGATGACCTGGAGACGATCATGGAGCTTTGGGACAAGCTGAGGAGTACATATGATTTAGTGAGGAATACTCTGCGTGTCTTTAGGGAAAAAATGAAGTGAACATCCATGCTGACAAAACTTTTCTTCTCCATTGGACTCCAGCACACTGCACACGTACCACTTCTGAGTACGAGAGTAACCCACAAGGATGCACTTGATTGCCCTCGCATCAATTTTCCCAACACTCGATCTATTGTCCTTCACGTATTACCTGAACCAAATACCTTTAGTGGAAGTATTTCCCCATTATGTCCCTACAACTTCTAACACGGAGACTCTCACCCTAGAACTTTGGACGACATCCTGTTGATCAGTTGTGTCGTTGTCAACACCACATATCCTCACAAGCTCCGAGGGACCTTCATATGGAGCATCATACTCCTTGCCATCTTCACAAAGGGTCTGTTCTTCCTCTCCGTCACTCCATTATGGGTAGGTGTGTATACGCAAGAGGTCTGATGCAGTATCCCATGAGCAGATAGATACTCCTCTAGTGCCTTATTAGTGTACTCTATTCCATTATCCGATCGTTAAACCTTTCCCACTGCTTTGTACTGTGTCTGGACGTGCCTGTCAAGAGAGAGATCAATGACACCATTTAAGGAGAGAAGACAGTGCAGGAGTACGCCTCGACATTAGAACGTCTTTTGGTGGATTATGACCACGCTTCCGATGGAATGAGTTGCAGCGATTCACGATGTAGGGCATCCAAGATCATTGTGGAGGAGAGGACGATGAAGTTCCTAAAGGGGTTAGATGACCAGTTTGATCAGAGAAAAACCCTCCTTCTGTCTGGGACGAAGATTATGACACTTATCGAGGCCACCGAGGCTATGATCCAAGATAGGATGGTCGGTCCACTGCAGTGAAGTCCACACTAGCTGTTGTTATTGGTGATGAGAAGTGAAAGAACTTTATAGTTAAACGTGTTCGGGCTGAAGTAGTCCTGGGATGGGTGACCTCTCAGAATTTGAAGTTTGGGTCACTTGCATGTTACGCAACAGTATACCTTTTTGTTAGTCCATGTTTGACCTGAACCTAATCAACGAGAGGACCACAAACTCCAATTCCGAAACGACATCAACCCTTGAGATCGAGCCACGGGCTATTTTGATTATGGGCGGGACGACTACTATGATGGATACCCCTAACTTCGTAGAGGAGCCCCACATGTTGAGGATGACATCACTCAAACTATACGTATTGATGTTCCTACCTTCGACGACCACGAGCCACCTGGATCTGAAGGACTTTAGCGACTGACCCCATGAGATGGGCCAATAATTAAAGTGGACCAAGTGGTACGATATGACAGACGAGCATCGTGTTATATTCACTAGGATGAAGCTTATAGATTAGGTGATGATCTTTTGGACTAGCCTAGAGAGATCACTCAATCGAGACGAGTATTACCCTATTATCCCTTGGGAGGACATGAAGCGTCGATTAGAGGACAAGGGTCTTCTTGCCTCCTATCAGGACTAGTGGTTGGATTAGCTTTACGTGTTGCGCCTGTGCACGCTATTTGTGGTTCAGTATATGTCTTGATTTGATGAGTTGAATGTGAGGAGTGATCAATGTGAGGAGACTAGTGTCATTGTTTCCCTATTCCATCCTTAAATAAGGGATGACTTATTATTGCTTGAATATTGTAGAGTGGATTTATCAGATGACCCTCGAGTACGAGTAGTACCTTCGATTAAAGGGTACCCGTAAGATTTCCTCTAAACATGACAAATCCACCTTTAAGATGCCATCTCCGACTACTATCCCTCCTACTGGGACCCCTCATGTCCCTGTGGACATTAAGGGCAAAGCGGTCGCCACCGAACCTCCCACAGCCACCCGACCAGGAAACGTCCAGTGATATCGTTGCTCAAACAGAGGCCACATGGCGTTCGAGTGGCCCGCAGGATATTTACTGGTTGGGGAAGGTGGGCCCAGTGCTTAACACTGAGGAGACCACTAATGAGGAGATTCCCGCTACTATCGAGAATGATTAGGAGAGCGATTTTGAGCACTCCATTAAGGTGGGTGTTATTTGACGTTTCTTATACAACCCGCATACTAATGAGGGTTGACATCGGACGACGATTTTATTTATCTTCTTTTGCAGTGCAGACGGTCACTGCAAGCTGGTCATTGATAGTGGGAGTTGTGTGAACAATGTGGCCTAGAAGGCCTTAGAGAGGATGCAGGTGACTCCTGAGCTGCATCATCATCCCTACCATGTGATCAAGGTCGACAAGACGGCCATACATGTTACCAAGAGGGGCCTAGTTCCAATTTATATCGCATCTTTTGAGGACCTTGTTTGGTGCGCGTCATCCGGATGGATGTTGCCCATGTACTGCTAGGGAAACCCTGACACTACGATCGTGATGTCATGTGCTTCGGTCATTCGAATACGTATATATTCTACGATAAGGATCATAATTATTGGCACCAACCCAACCCAAGGAGAAATCCAAGGGCCAGGTTGCACCCACCACTAACATGAGTCATTCAGGTCGTTGGAGATTCCTAAGTTGTCCTCTAAGGTCCGATGTCTTCTCGATGAATACGTTGACATTATAAAGGATGACTTACTCGATAAGTTACCTCTTGTGTGACATCCAGCATGCCATATAGACTTGACGATGGGAGCTTCGCTCCCAAATATTCCACATTATTAGATGAATCCTAATGAGCATGCTGAGCTCAAGAGGCAGGTTGATGAGCAGCTGAAGAAACAGTTCATTTGAGAGAATCTGAGTCAGTGTGTGGTTCCAACCCTTCTCATCTAGAAGGACGAGAATTTGCATGTGTATCGATAGTATGGATATTAATAAGATTATCAAATTAATGACAAACATGCAAGTGATAATTTTGTCAAGCTCTGATATTTTAATGATCAAAATAAGAGTTAAGCATAAAATTAACATAACCGCACGTGAGCAAGAAGGGTAAGAGGTATATCATAGGCAGTGCATAACAAACAGTCGGAGGAGATTGGCTGAATTCTCCACACGAAGAAAACTGAGAGAAAAATCAAGGAGCTCGTCATCTTCCTAGTATCTGGAGTGACGGGGCCGAGAAAGAGGTACGTCGGAATCGTCCGAAAATGGAGGACTGGTCGTCGGAGCCGTATGTGGCGCTAACCGGCAGAGGCGAGTCCAGGCGAGGCATCCGGGAGTGGGAACGGGAGTGGCTTCGCGAAGGAGGGCAAACAGGGCTGGACCTTTGGGAAATAGAGAAATGAATTCTCTATTCCCAAATTTGTCCAAGCCGAGTTTCACGTTGGTGCTGGCAGCCTTTATAACAATATTCAACTTTGTAATTAGAGTATATCAAATGAAAGTGGCAGTTTTCATTTTTCAAAGTTGGCAGGAAGACTTAAATGCATAGGTGGGCTGGCAGTTTTTTAAAGATGAGACTTTAATGGTCAACAGTGGGAAAAGTAGGAGGGTTTTTGAAAAGAAGCTCAGCTGTTTTCTTTATTTATGGTGGCCGGTTGTTCATATAAAGGGAGAGAGAATTTGCTTTTAATAAGGATACAACGAGGGTAGTAAATAAAGGAGGTTTTAAAATGTTGAATACTTGAATGAAAATAAAGTGGCCTTGATTTAAGAATTACTTTAATTTGGTATTCCAATCACTTAATTTTAATTTAAGAAATTAAAATTTTAATTATAATTTCAAAAATTAAAATAAAAAAGGGTATTAAAAATTATTAATTCCAAAGCTTGCCCTAACTACCACTTTACCTAATTTGACGGACCAATTTATTTACGGTCTTATTGGTCAGTCAAGCCAATAAGTCGAACAAACTTGCACAAGTAACTTGTGCGAAACAAAAGATACAAGCGCAAAAATATGAGAAAATTAACTTGCGCGAAGACATGCGCTATCAAATAACATATAATATTGCAGAAAATAAAAATAAGATGCAGGTGCGACTCATGTTGCATCATTTACGCTGTTGTGCAGTCACTTAGATATCAGAAACTCCTCCCGCGGGATTTTTTCCTATACTCCGACCATAGGGCTCTGTGGTATCTTGACTCACATAGGAAGTTGGGGCATAGATATGCCAAGAGGCTCGAATACTTGTAGGATTTCCATTACATTTTCAAACACCATGTTGGTGTCAAGAACAAGCTTGTTGATTCTCTTAGTTGTCGTATTACTCTTCTTCATACATTTAGCCCTAGCGCGACTTATTTTGACTAGCTTTATAGGGATTACCCTAGTTGCACCAACTTTCTAGAGAACCCTTATCACATGAACTACACAATGAACGCTACACATCATTCTTTAAAGATTGTATTCCGGCTATTGATGGAGCACACATAAAGGTAATGGTCGCACTTGAAAATCAAGTGCATATATTGGAAGCATGACAATATACATTCTTCATGCATTAATGCTTGCGAGCTTTAGTAGAATTGGTGGGGATAAATTGTGTCACGCTGAATATGTTCATTAAGACCCGTTTAGGGTCATTTCTCATTATCAGAAGTTATTTGATACGAGCACGAGCAATCTCATCCCCAGACAGTAATACACATGGGTTTACACACGTCGTGCACGCGCTTCAATCTCGGTGGCGGCTATATTGTTGTTCTTGATCACCAAGAGAACAAGATGGAAGTTGATTGATAACAGATGAGAGAACAAGATAAGCAACTTTATGCATCTAGCAGGATATTACAAATGGGAGAACAAGACAAGCAACCCTCAACATCTAGCAAGATATTATTTAAATCCATTTTTTTATTCCAACCAGTGGAGATTGAGACTGATGAAAGGTTCATGAGTGATTTTGTTGAATGTTTCTCAAGGATATATATGAATGATCCTTTAAAGTAGGATCACATTAGTGTTGAGCATAATCCCAGGATTATTTGGTAAAGAAATGACAAAGAGACAAGGATTATTTGGTAAAGATGGATTATTTGGTAAAGAAATGACAAAGAGACAACGACAAAGTTCTAACTTAAATCCATGTACAATTTAATATTTTAAATTAATTAACCCAATAAATTACAAAGAGATTATTTGGTAACAAGGATTATTTGATAAAGAAATGACAAAGAGACGACTACAAAGTTCTAACTTAAATCCATGTATAATTTAATATTTTAAATTAATTAACAAAAAAAATTATACGGCGCATAACTAAAATAATGCACAGTGCATTGGTAAAGGCTTAACATTGGTAATAAGCATCATCTTAAAACTTTGACAATGAAGATTTGAGCTTGACTATTACTTGCTCTGGCTATGAAAGGAACTTGAGCATTTTTGAGACGGTATGTATTAATTTAGTATAATATAAATATTTATTTATAGTGTATGATTGTATGCATTATTGCCTTTTAAAATTTTTAGATACATTCTAAGAAGAGAAATAAATTCGACAGTGAAAGATTGAACGATCTAGTTTTTGTAAAGTTCAATACTTTGTTGAAGTCAAAATATTTTAACACATCTCGAGATTCTTTAACAATCAAGAGCTCAGATTCTGAGAAGGTATACGAGTAGATGGTGAATGTTGATGATGAAGAGGATGAAAAACTTCCTGGAGAGAGGTTGACGTGGGCATAACTTGGAGATATTGTTGACATTGATCTAGAAGTAGAGGCCTTTTAGAATAATGAAGAGCAATGATGTGACCATCAATAAAAAAAGAAAAGGGAAAAAGAAAAGTGTCTGAGAGGGACGAGAAAAAAATTCTGATTGTTGATGATTATGCGACAGATCAAGAATAAGATATGTTTGAAATTTAATTTTTAAATTTTGATGTTATAGATATAGCTGCAAACATAATATTTATTCGGAAACACGGTCTTAAAATTGCTATTTTTAATGTTTTACTTATCATATAATATCATTTGTATTTGTGTAACATAAATGTTTTATAGTAGTTTGTAAGATTTAGAAGTTCAATAGTCCTTAAATTATTAATATAACATCTATAAAATAAAAAAAGGTATTATTTATATTATATATAATTAATTAAATATTAAAACCCGATATATGAAATATCTCAGATATATAAAAACCGATATGAAAAACCCTAACCGACATGTCCCTGACATCTGATACTTGTAATCTTGCTCGCCAACTAGACTCTAAACTCTCATTAATTAATTAAATAATAGATAACTTGTGGGAGACATATAGGGTCTTGCACAGAGCTTCCACCTGAATAATACCCAAAGAAGACAGGCACTAGGTAATAAGCATCTCATTATGTCCAATTTTGGGGTTATTTCATCATTATTCAGCCTGCGTTGCCGAATCCATACTAGACTCATTCTCACCATAGAGGGATAAACTGTCTGTGTGGAACTGGCTACCTCTACTATCACATCTAGAGCAATGAACCTTATCAAGATAGGATGAATCGATGTATGAGATCGGGATTATTGTGTATGCAGGAACATGACTAGGAGCACAAATGGTTTGAGGGGTCATAGTGATGAACTGGTCAGACTTCTCTCCTATGACCCTAAAATAATGCTCACACTAATGGGCGAGGTGAAATATCTTATCAACAAATGCTAGGCGGTAGGGCATCAACTCTTAATGAATCTCGGTACAGAACCCAGATCGACACTGAGAATGGTCACAATGGGCTCCTAAATATTACTCCTTACTACTAGCTCATTGAATCGATTGATATAACTGATTAAGGAGCCGACTCCAATAGAATACAAGAAGATATTTATTTAAGTCGCAGTTCATTCATTTGACCATAAACTAGAGCGACTTTGGATTGTGCAATATTTTTCTCATTAATCACCCTAGATTCTGATGCAGAGCAGAGACGAAGACCTGCAATGGAGGAAGAGTTTTGGGCCCGTTCGGGACTGATTGGTGACTTTCCATATATGACATGCCCGGATTGACGATCGGACTTCGTAGATGTGTCCGGATTCGCGTTGTGAATCGATTTGATATATTATTTCATATGGGCTGATTGAGGTTATTGCAGAATTGGGAGAAAGATATTCCCGGACTCCCGCGATCATCCCATGGTGCCAACTCTGTGAAATCCTAGGTGACGATTCCTAGTCTTGTATCTCCCTCCCCAAGGTTTGCCCTAACCCTAGGCTCCTTATTCCCCCACTGAAACACTAATTCGCAGCCCCTACAACCGCCAAAACAGCCGGCTTAACTGTTGTCCAGGAAAAAAATCCAGTTTTCCATTCAATTCCACTGTTGAATAATGAAATTAACTGTTAATGTCCAAGGTATCATCAACCTCGAATCCACCGCCGGCCTGTTGTTTTCAATACTCTTGCAGCCGCCAGCCTTTTCCCCACCAAGACGCCGCCCCTGCTAAACCCTTCCCCTGCCGACCGCCTCCTCAAAGCCACATTCCCAACCTTCTGCCGACTACCCCTCCCCCCCCCCCCCCACACACACAATCCTCCACCGCCTCCCCCTCCAAGGCTCGCAGTCGCCGCCCCCTCTTGAAGCCTCACTAATCCAAGCCACCAGCTCCTATTTCTAGTGGATCCACTTTCTCACAACCCCCATTCTCTAGATTAGTCCAGATATGAGAATTTCACCCTCAATCCGTCATTCCCGCCACCCATACTTTCTTTTGTAACCCGGATCCGCCACCAAACATTGGATTCATTCATCTCTCGCCCAGATCTACCCATACGTGGCCGAATCTATCCATTTCAGGTCTGATTCCACCCTCCACCGTCGAGGACAGCCAACTACTTTGTTTTCCACGCCGCTGATTCCACCTTGGATCATCGTACACACATCTCCGGCTTTGGATTCTTCAGTACCATGGTCAGCCCACTATTTGGTGAGATTTAGTCGTACTGAATTATTATTTTCAGCATTTATTTATTGAGTTGGACATTTTATATTAGCTTGGAGAAACATTATCGTAGAATTTTGCTCTAGATTATTATTGTGATTTGCAGGGTTTATTCGCCGCGCGCTCCTGCTTTGGCCCTCCACGCAGAGGAAAGCCTAAGCTTGTTTCACTCTAATTAATTATTGTCTTGTTGAGAATTTATCTGCGTGAGATGTTTTAATTATTATCTAACTGTGATTTAATCCGTCGGGCTTTGCATAGCAAGTAGGGTTAGGTCCCCGATTTCCCTCCACCTAGATTCGTCATGCGTCATATTTTTCAGTTCTATGCAAAGATCATTTCCTTCACGAGTACGTTCACCTGCACCACCAAATACAGATACGCCTCCATGAGTTTTGACAATGTTGTTTGATCTTTTGAAACAAAAATTTCTGGTCCTAGAGGTATATTATCAACCACTTGACGTCCATCTGATATATCAACTACGCTCTTGTAATTGGGTCGTTGCGATTACGGGGTCAACAATATTACAACCACGGAACGTGGTGAGGAGCATTTGTGATGCGGAGTAGAGACACACGAGTTTTGGGCCCGTTTGGGGCTGATTTGACAACTTACCATATATGGCCTTCCCGGATCGATGATCGGACTCCGCAGATGTGTCCGAATCCACGTCGCGAGTCAAAAACATATATTAGTTTATTATTTTTGGTTCATTAATCATGTATTTTAGTGAGCTCTCCCACCGGCCAATTATAGCCGTTGATTGGGATGCCATAGTGTTTCTTTTTATTATAAATATTGGTCTAAGAGACTCAACCAAGTCATTGCAGATTTTGGATACATTGAAGCCAGGAATCCCGCGATCCCTTCCCGGTGCCGACGTCATGGAACCCTAAGTGATGACTCCTGGGCCTCCAAACTCCTCCTCAAGGTAATCCCTACCCCCACATTCATTTTCCACGCCTCAAACCTTCATTCCACCCGTTGCAGCCCTCCATTCCAGCCCCCGAAAATAGCCGGCCTGCTGCCCTCTTGCCGCCATGCAACCTGCCTCCTCCTCTCCAACCCGCCGCCACTACAGGGCCGCCGGCCCCCCTTGTCCCCTCTCCACTGCCAGCAGACCAGTCCTCAACCTCCCCACCGTCGGCTACCTCCTTAAAGTTGCCCTAATAACCCGCCGGCCTCCACCTCCCCCTCCTCCCCAATCCGCTAACTCCCCTTCGTGGATCAATCGTTCTAACAATCCTAAAATCCTAGATCCATCCAGATCTAGGGTTATAACCGTTTGATCCGTTATTTCCCCTACTCATATTTTCCATTTTTGCCCGGATCCAACCCTAAATAGCGGATCCACCCCTCCCCGGCCCGGATCAACTTATAGGTGGCCGGATCCGCCGTTTTATTTCCCGTTTTCACCGTTTGCCGCCGAGGACAGCCACCACCATCGTCTTCTCGCCACCAGTTTCATCTCTGATCGCCGATCTACATATCCAGACCTCAAATTCTTCAGTGTCTCAGTTCAACCCTCTACTTTGTGAGCTTTCGTGGTATTGTATTATTTGATTCGACATTTTCATTTAGTGATTTATCATATTTTGCTGTGATTCTTGTTTGTGGAAATTTGTTTTGGTGCACTAATAACTTGCAGGAGGAGACATTCGTCGCGCGCTTCACTTTGGCCCTCCGAGCGGAGGAAAGCCATTATAATTTGCCAAAATAAATATTTTTTCTATTTAAATATCTGCGTGGTGCTGAAAATTTACATTGCTTTAATTTGTTCGTTAAAATATCGATCCTTACATTGCATGTAGGTTTGAATTAGTGTGTCACCCTTGCTCTGATACCATTAAATTTTTTTCTAAAAAATGATGTAGGGATGGGCAACGGGTGCACAAAACCTACGACTCTAGGTGATAGTGCAAGAGTGATACGAATAACAAATATGAATGACTACTAATCTAATTACATATGAATGCTAGCAAATAACAAATACGAATGACTTTATGACAGACCTAACAAGATTGTGATGCAAATGAATCAACTGGCAAGTATTCTAACTCATAATTAATTAGTTAACAAATAAAATGTGTGCAAGTCATTCTAATAAGGGTAGCAGGCAATGATTGCAAACAAACTAAGATGCTAAAAATTAAATGTTGATCGAATAAAATAGAATTCGTACAATGCGAATAAATGAGACAAAATGTAAAGACTCGCAATAAATTCGAGCCAAAAAGGAGAATGGTAAATAGGTGGATTTAGTTTGGGCTAGGAGCAATGCGTGAGTACGGAAGTGTGGTTAGTGGGGAAAGGCGATATGTGATAGGAATTTGAGTGGAGGGAAATTTTTCGGCATAGTATTGAATGGTAGGGTGGACAAATATGACTGTAAGTAGAGATCAGGGAAAAAGGGAGGGGTTGTAGCTTTATTGGATGGTTAGGCGTGTTGGCGCATAAAATGCACCTCCACAGACTCACGCTTCGAGGGGGGAAAAAGACTGAGGATTGTCGGTTACTTTCAGTTAGAACGAGCGAACTAGAAAAGAGCGGATGTCGAGGGCAGTGAGACCAGATTTCCCCATAGCGACAAATACCACTTACTGCGGACAATGCTATTGAAATCAAAAGTGGTTATAAAAAACCATCTCAAAGGAGACTGCAGGGACCGTAAAAAGAGAAACTCGAGTATGCGGTAGTGAGAAACTGCACTTTGGAGTCGGGTTTGCTTGCCCTTCCCGGGGACTGCGCACCCCCTATTTATACTAGTGGGGGAGGGCTTGCTTGTACGGACAAGCTCTCTAATTACGAAATTTCCCTGGGTACCGGAGAATTGAGCAAGCATGAGAGGTTACATGGTGTGCTAGTAGCACTAAAAGAAGGCTAAAAATAGGTCGTGTGGACTGGCGGCTTGAGGGAGACTTGTTGACGAGAAGAACGACGTCAGCTGATCTGTCCACCCAAGCCACAAGAAAAGAACCGCGCCCAGGGGACTTTCAGAGATCACATGATTTCGGACAAACGTGATCCCGCACATTTTCAAGTTAAAGAGAACTTCGAAAATGTCTGATCTGGCCGCGGAGGCTGCGATACGTCTTTAATGTTGGAGAAAACTATAAATACCGCCAAGTGGGCTATAGATTGGGAATCACTTCTTCAGACAAGGGTCACTTCAACAGTTGCGATCACTATTCCTGAGCTAGCGCTGTCTGCGGACAAGAAATCCCTGATAACGATGTTTGAGGGAGATGTGCCGAAACAATCTTCCCCTCGGCATAAGAAGACGGTTGCAAAGAAGAGCGAACAGAAAAACCGCCCGCTGCGGGAAAAAGAAAAGCCTGCGGACAAGCCTGGCGTGCCTGCAGAGATCTCCCCAGATGTCAATAAATTGCACAGGACCGAGGTCAACATTGGTGTTGACAAGGTGAGCGCGCATTCGATACTCCGGCTGCAGCAGAGACTACTGAGCCTGCGAAGGACCCGCCCAAGAAGGATGCTGGCGGAAAGGTAGTGGATGCGCTGCTTGTGACGAATGAAGAAACCATCCGCAAAGGTTTGAAGGACCTCGCGTTTTCGGCGACGGCTAAAATAAAAGACCATCAAGTTGTTATTGATGCTAAAAAGGATAAGCAGAATAAAAAGCAGTCTGCTACAGAGACCAGCTTGAGAGAAAAGGATAAAAGGAATAAGAAGAACGAGGAGATCGCATCGAGTAAGGATTTCACCCCTGGTGGTGTCTCTGAAGAACACCTGAGGACTCTGGATGAGTCCATGCCAAAGGACAATCCTTCCACTATTGATGCTAGTGCTCTTTTAGCATTGACGAGGGCAGTTGTGATGCACACATTTTATGGTATGTAATAGTAATTAATGTCTGAATTAAATAATAAAGAAAATGATGATGTGTAACGAATTCAATTTAATACAGGTAACGTCCCCGATGATGAAAAGAGAGTTAAACAGTATTGACTCGGCGTCGCCATGAGCTGTGAATCGGCGTCGTGTGAGTTATGACGACGCATAATATTGTTGTATGTCTTGGTTATTTCTATATATATGTAGTATTTCAAGCATATGGCTAGCAGGTGGTTTTGTTTAATGGTGGTAAAATCGCAAGACTTGTTTTTTTTGTTATGTGGGCTGGCTGGTTCATAGCTGGCTAAGGGGTTTGGGCTGGTTTAGCCGGTTAGGGTTGGCTCATTTGTACTGAACCGGCTTCAGCGGTGGCTTTTGTCTTGCTCTTACGGGATAAATCCCAATTTCATGTTCCTGTTCTGCATTTGCGCTCTTTTCTCTGCTGATTGATGAAACCTGGTAGCTAGGGTTTTGTGAATTTCTTCTTCCCGTCGCCTGGTATGGGGAAATCGTATACTCCTTTTTTTTCTTCTACTTGTACGAGCCCTAAACGACTATGTTGCAGCTGATTTTGGGGATTTTGAACTTCGTTGGCTTTGGTGTGAGAAATTCCGAGTTCTTTTTAACCAGGTACTTGATCCATTTCATGCTTTTCTTTTATTTGAGGCTGGATTTGTGTGTTGGGTGTGCTGAGATTTCTACTCTCCTGTTTGGCCGGCTGTGCCCTAGTGTGGCTGCTGTTTTTGGACTGTTGGCCGGCTGGTTTAGTTGATTTTGCTGTGTCTAGATTATCTGGACTGTTGGCCGGCTGGTTTAGTTGAGTTTGTTGTGTCTAGATTATCTGGCCTGTTGGCCGACTGGTTTCATGGGTGGTTGCTGTTTTTGTACTGTTTGGCCTGTTTGGCCGGCTGGTTTCATTGGTGGCTGCTGTTTTTGGACTGTTTGGCATGTTGGCCGGCTGGTTTGGTGTTGGTATGGGTTGGTTGGTTTACTATTTTGGTTATGCTATGGTTTATTTGGCATGTGTGGGTGACCGGCTATATGAAATTTTGCATGCGTTGGCTTGAATGCGTCGGGTCGCTGTGTGAGATGCAATCTCGTGAAATAAAATGTTGTTGCCTTATATATGTACAGATATTGCGAATGATGGCATCTCCAAGTCGACGCGACGTCTATTCAAGACTAAGCAAGAAAAAGGAACGAGCCACGGTGAGAATTTCTTTTTTTAATGTATGCTTTACCTAAAACATTTCACTGATATACTGAAATACCATATGTTGTTTGCTATGAATGACCTCATATAGAGGCAATCAAGCAAGAAAAATTCTGAGGGGACTGATTAAAATAAAGAACTCATCATAAACTCATCATAAATAAAAATATGTGTCGACACATGAAAATGTTAAGGGGAAGGTAAAATGAATAAAACTGATATTATGTATTGAATTACCAAACCAGTCGAGCCGAAAGGTATAAACGCGTGTTGTACGTATTGGTTTGGAGACTGATGACCCCAAAGGGGTCGGGCCCAAAGACTGAAAAACGGAATACTGAGACTGATACAGAATTCATTGAATTACCCTTAATAGTGTCTATATGAAAATAAATAAAAGTCAAAAAGAATATTGTCTTATACCTTAGATTGTAGCAGATGTTTATACTGTTAGTTACTTATATTGATTTAACTGCAAAACGGATTATAGAACATGCTCTAAATTGTTTCATTAATGACATGAACTGTTATATATTGGCTTATTTATTTGCAACAATACTTATTTCTTATCTTGTTTATACCACTGTACAGCAGATTAAAAAGGTAAATTTTCACTTAGTCTTTATACAAGACTAACGATTGTATTCTCTAAATTTTTAGCAACTAGAGAGACATCGATCGGTCGTCATTAGAGCTCAGGTAGAAATTTACTGATTATTTCTTTTCTGGCCTTGCTATAGATTGTTATATATGTTTATGATACGTACTCGTTATGAAATACGTAAATCCATCTAAGTGTGGTTTCGATGAATGCACAGGAAGCCCAAGAGGCAATGTCTGAGGACAGTGCCTCGGGGCAGGCCCAGCAAGAGCTTCCGCAAACGATACCCTCACAGGCAGAGCAACAGACACCATCGCAGCTAATGGATCTGACACGGATGTTGGCAGAGGCTATTAAAATGGTTAGAGATGTGCCCCCTCCACCAGCACCGGAAGTGGCAGGACCGTCACAGCAGAAGCAGTTGGATGTCGATTTAAAACAATTCCTGGAGTTGAAGCCACCAGTGTTTTGGGGAGGGTTATCGTCCTTGGAAACAGAGGATTAGATCTCACGCATTGAGACAATACTGGAAGTCATGCTTTGTCCAGATGAACGGAAAGTGGGTTTGGTCACATTTTTACTGGAAGGAGAAGCGAAGCGGTGGTGGCTGAATGTGCGTGGCAGACTGGCGGGCCGCGCACAAACAAGTATTCCGTGGGCCACTTTCATTCAAGCGTTTACGAATTGGTTTGTTCCAGAATCAGAAAAGAAGTTATTACAGGATAAGTTTTTGCGGTTGGTACAGGGCCCTCGATCAGTCTTGGAATATGAAACAGAGTTCGCCAATTTAGCGTTTTATGCAGAGGCATTCGTGCCTACGGAGAAAGAAAGATGTCGACGCTTCCAGGAAGGACTGCGAGATAGTATCCGTTCGATTCTGATACCAATGGAGATCACAGACTACGGGGCTTTGGTGAATAAAGCTCGTTTGATGGAAATTGATGCGGAGAAAACGCAGAAGCTGAGGGACTTTGCGAAGAAAAGATCGACGTGGTCGTCTTCCAGTAAGGAGTCCTCGAGCAAAACGAGCACCTCAGGGAAGTCAAGTGATTCAGGAAAGCGGTCAAGTCCCATTGAAAGCAGTGGAAGTGGACCAGCAGTTGAGCAACGACGTGGCAAGTGTGGCAAAAGCCACAAGGGGCAGTGTCTAGTGGGAAGCAATGTTTGCTACTTGTGCCGTCAGCCTGGGCATCGACAGAGGGAGTGCCCTCGTAACCGAGAAGGACAAAGAGTAGCACAGCAGTTTCCAGTGCCACAGGGTCAGAGGTTGTATCTGATGGGTCATGCTACGGGAGGTGAGTACGCAGCCTCAGCTTCTACTTCAATGCCAGCAGGAGCATATATAGAAGAACGTCAAGAACAAGAACGCCGAGTGCAGCCGCGGGTGTTCAATCTTAATCAGCAAGAGGCAAAGGCGGATGACACCGTTGTGACAGGTATTATCCCTATCGGTAACTATTTAGTTAAATTGTTATTTGATACGGGAGCAAGCCATTCCTTTATTTCGACAACAATATTGAATGCAATTGCGGCAAAACCATACCGGGTACAAGAGGTTCTGCACGTTACGTTACCAAATAACCAGATACTCACTGCACAACGAGTAATCATTACGTTTGCCCTGAATGATAAGCCATTTACAACAGATTTAGTGGTTCTTCCACTGATTGAGTTTGATATTATTTTGTGCATGGACTGGTTAACCCAACAAGAGGCAGTGATTGACTGTAAGACCAAAGAAGTATCGGTAAAGTGTGCAGATCAAAGCAGAATTACGTACCGAGGATTAGGTGAAGTGTCGAAAATGCTAATGTCTGCAATGAAAGCGCTTTCACAAATCTGGAAGGGCGGTCAAGCTATTCTGGTAATGGTGAAAAGACCTCCAGAAGAAAAGAAAGACATTACGACGATTCCAGTCGTATGTGAATTTCAAGAATTATTTCCGGAAGAATTAGTTGGACTCCCTCCAAAGAGAGAAATTGAATTTGAAACCAACCTCGAGCAGGGGGCTAGACCAGTGGCAAAGTCCACATATCGAATGGCGCCAAAGGAATTGGACGAATTAAAAATACAGCTACAGGAATTGATTGATAAAAATTTCATTCGCCCGAGTTCCTCCCCGTGGGGTGCCCCCGTATTGTTTGTAAAGAAGAAAGAAAGAACGTTACGCCTGTGCGTAGATTATCGTGAACTCAATTAGTTGACTGTGAAGAATAAATATCCTCTTCCTCGTATCGAGGATTTATTTGACCAACTTGTCAATGCTAGAGTGTTTTCTAAGTTGGATTTGCGATCTTGTTACCACCAGCTAAGGATAAAAGAAGAAGATATTTTCAAAATTGCGTTCAGTACCAGATATGGTCATTATGAGTTTATGGTTATGCCGTTTGGGCTAACCAATGCACCAGCAGCATTTATGGATCTGATGAATATGGTCTTTAAAGACTATTGGACCGATTCGTGATTGTGTTCATTGACGATATTCTGATTTACTCCCCGTCAGAAGAACATGCTTGACACCTGCGATTGGCTTTGCAAACATTGAAAGAACATCAATTGTATGCCAAATTTTCAAATTGTGAATTTTGGTTGAGAAAGGTGGCTTTCCTTGGACACGTGATAACGGAGCAGGGTTTGGCCGTAGACCCCGCAAAGATCAAGTCTATCCTCAGTTGGCCGCAACCGACAACAGTGACGGAAATACGGAGTTTCCTGGGTTTAGCAGGATACTATTGACGTTTTGTAAAGGACTTTTCAAAGATCTCCTTACCGTTGACCCAGCTAACCAGGAAAAATATGTCATTTTATTGGTCGAATGACTGTCAGATAGCATTTAACATCTTAAAAGAAAAACTGACTACAGCACCGATTTTAACTATGCCGTCAAGTACGGAAGGGTTTCAGATTTATAGTGATGCTTCGTACAAAGGATTGGGTTGTGTATTGATGCAGCACGGAAAAGTAATTGCGTATGCTTCCCGACAGTTCAAAAATGCCGAGAAAAATTACCCAGTCCATGATTTAGAACTGCTGCCGTGATCTTTGCCCTGAAGATTTGACGACATTATTTATATGGCGTACGCTGCGAGGTTTTTACGGATCACAAAAATCTAAAATATATATAGTCTCAGAAGGAATTGAACCTTCGACAGCGTCGTTGGTTAGAATTTATCAAAGATGCAAATCACTCCACTTGTTACACCGAAAATCAAGCGAGCCCAGTTGTCTCAACTACAAATCAGATATACATTGAAAGATAGAATTAAAGAAGCTTTGCCAAATGATCCGTTTCTCGCTGAATTGCAAAAGAAAGTACAGAAAGGAGAGACTGACAAGTTTACAGAACAAAATGGGCTATTACTTATGAACGGGCGATTGTGTGTCCCGAATGTGAACAACTTACGAAAAGATATATTATATGAGGCACATAACACCTCGTATGCAATTCACCCAGGACGAACAAAAATGCATCATGACCTGAAGGAGGATTTCTGGTGGCCTGGTATGAAAAAGGACGTAATAGCGTATATTGCATCCTGTCACACATGTCAACTGGTGAAAGCAGAACACCAGAAACCTGGAGGATATTTGCATACCCTACCTATACCAGAATGGAAGTGAGAAGACATTGCGATGGATTTTGTTTTCGGTCTTCCTCGCAGCAAATTGGGGCATGATGGTATTTGGGTAATTATTGATCGCTTAACGAAGAGCGCACATTTTATTCCAGTACGACAGGATGGACCGCCCGAAAAGTTGAATGATTTGTACATAGATGTTATTGTAAAATTGCATGGGATTCCCCGATCCATTATTTCTGACCGCGATGGTCGCTTCACGACGGGAAACTGGAGATATATTCACAAACGTTTGGGGACAAAGTTATTATTCAGCACAACATTTCATCCCCAAACAGATGGACAGTCGGAGCGAACAATCCAGTTCTTAGAAGATTTACTGCGTATGATTGTATTGGATTTAAAAGTCTCCTGAGAAAAATATCTGACATTGGTAGAGTTTGCGTACAATAACAGCTACCAATCGTCTATCCAGATGACACCCTTTGAAGCATTGTATGGTCGACGTTGTCGTACACCCTTAAGTTGGGCTGAAGAAGGGGAGCGAACACTGTATAACCGGGAGAAAATTGATAAATGACATGAAAAAGTAAACCTGATACAACAACGAATAAAGGTAGCTCAAGATCGGCAACAAAAATACTATAATGCCCGTCATCGTCTTGTGCAATTTCAAGTCGGTGACCAAGTATGTTTGAAAATCAGACCATTCAAAGGAGTTACACGTTTCCGACGACTTGGGAAATTGAGTCCGCGTTATGTCGGACCTTTTTCAGTCATTGAGCGGGTAGGTGATGTTGCATACCGCTTGGAGCTACCAGCAGAGTTGCAAAGGTTGCATCATGTATTTCATGTGTCAGCAATACGAAAGTATGTTCGTGACCCTGAAACGATTGTTGCAACCACAGATATACAAATTGAACCAGACCTCTCTAGCCCGACGGAACCATATTAGATTATAGAGCGGCAAACCAAACAGTTACGAAATCGTGACGTGAATTATGTGCTAGTTTGGTGGAAGGGTCACCCGAGGCAAGAAGCGACGTGGGAACGTGAAGATGCTATGCAGAATCTTTTTCCTGTACTGTTCGATAATATGGAAGAATGATTTTTGGGGACGAAAATTATTTGAGGGGAGAATTGTGACGCACACATTTTTTATTATGTAATAGTAATTAATGCCTGAATTAAATAATAAAGAATATGATGATGTGTAACGAATTCAATTTAATACAGGTAATGTCCCCGATGATGAAAAGAGAGTTAAGCAGTATTGACTCGGCGTCGCCATGAGCTGTGATTCGGCATCAACATGAGCTGTGAATCGGCGTCGTGTGAGTTATGACTATGAAACTGTTATGTTATATGTTGTGGGCTACTTAATATCTTTTTGGCTGTTATGGATGTGGACGACGTATAATATTGTTGTATGCCTTGGTTATTTCTATATATATGTTGTATTTCAAGAGTATGGCTGGCAGGTGGTTTTGTTTAATGGTGGTAAAATCGCAAGACTTGTTTTTTTTGTTATGTGGGTTGGCTGGTTCATAGCTGGCTAAGGGGTTTGGGCTGGTTTAGCCAGTTAGGGTTGGCTCATTTGTACTGAACCGGCTTCAGCGATGGCTTTTGTCTTGCTCTTACGGGATAAATCCCAATTTCATGTTCCTGTTCTGCATTTGCGCTCTTTTCTCGGCTGATTGACGAAACCCGATAGCTAGGGTTTTGTGGATTTCTTCTTCCCGTCCCCTGGTATGGGGAAATCGTATACTCCTTTCTTTTCTTCTACTTATACGAGCCCTAAACGACTCTGTTGCAGCTGATTTTGGGGATTTTGAACTTCGTTGGCTTTGGTGTGAGAAATTTCGAGTTCTTTTTAACCAGGTACTTGATCCCTTTCATGCTTTTCTTTTATTTGAGGCTGGATTTGTGTGTTGGGTGTGCTGAGAGTTGTACTCTCCTGTTTGGTCAGCTGTGCCCTAGTGTGGCTGCTGTTTTTGGACTGCTGGCCGGCTGGTTTAGTTGATTTTGCCGTGTCTAGATTATCTGGACTGTTGGCCGGCTGGTTTAGTTGAGTTTGCTGTGTCTAGATTATCTGGCCTGTTGGCCGGCTGGTTTCATGGGTGACTGCTGTTTTTGGACTGTTTGGCCTATTTGGCCGGCTGATTTCATTGGTGGCTGCTGTTTTTGGGCCGTTTGGCATGTTGGCCGGCTGGTTTGGTGTTGGTATGGGCTGGTTGGTTTACTATTTTGGTTATGCTATGGTTTATTTGGCATGTGTGGGTGACCGGCTATATGAAATTTTGCATGCGTTGGCTTGAATGCGTCGGGTCGCTGTGTGAGATGCAACCTCGTGAAATAAAATGTTGTTGTCTTATATATGTACAGATATTGCGAAGGATGACATCTCCAAGTCGACGCGACGTCTATTCGAGACGGGGCAAGGAAAAGGAACGAGCCACTGTGAGAATTTCTCTTTTTAATGTATGTTTTACCTAAAACATTTCACTGCTATACTGAAATACCATATGTTGTTTGCTATGAATGACCTCATATAGAGGCAATCAAGCAAGAAAAATTCTGAGGGGACTGATTAAAATAAAAAACTCATCATAAACTCATCATAAATAAAAATATGTGTCGACACATGGAACTGTTAAGGGTAAGGTAAAATGAAAAAAACTGATATTATGTATTGAATTACCAAATCAGTCAAACCGAAAGGCATAAACGCGTGTTGTACGTACTGGTTTGGATACTGATGACCCCAAAGGGGTCGGGCCCAAAGACTGAAAAACGGAATACTGAGACTGATACAGAATTCATTGAATTACCCTTAATAGTGCCTATATGAAAAGAAATAAAAGCCAAAAAGAATATTGTCTTATAGCTTAGATTGTAGCAGATGTTTATACTGTTAGTTACTTATATTGATTTAACTGCAAAACGGATTATAGAACATGCTCTAAATTATTTCATTAATGACATGAACTGTTATATATTGGCTTATTTATTTGCAACAATACTTATTTCTTATCTTGTTTATACCACTGTGCAGCAAATTAAAAAGGTAAATTTTCACTTAGTCTTTATACAAGACTAACGGTTGTATTCTCTAAATGTTTAGGAACTAGAGAGACAGCGACCGGTCGTCATTAGAGCTCAGGTAGAAATTTACTGATTATTTCTTTTCTGGCCTTGCTATAGATTGTTATATATGTTTATGATACGTACTCGTTATGAAATGCATATGTATATTTCCGCTGTACCTGATTATATATACAAATATTGATATTGTTAATTGTGGCGGACAATCGGGTCGTTACAGTAGTCCTCCGGAAGAGAAGGAGGGCAAAGAACTCCGCGACTCGACGGACAAGTCCGTTGAGCATAACCTTGTCGGGAAAGAAACTGGCAAGGAGGTTGATGCGGAGGCAGCGACAGGGAGGTTGAAGAGGGCCAAGGCTGCAAAGGCCGCTATGACATCTAGTACCGCGGGTGGAGCAGCCAGCGAGGAGGCTTTGAACAAGGTCGTCTTTGATCGCCTCAAGGCCGCAGATACGCTGAGGACAGGTAGGGTTAGTGTGGACTCTAGCAAGAGACCGTCACTTGAAATCCCTCTAAAATTTTTTGAACCCTTCAAGCCTTCTAAACCTTCCAAGTGGCCAGAGGTTGTCATCATCTCGCTAGATGGGACCATCCCGATCAGTCAAGAACAGTTGAAGCGGAGCGAGCAACCACATAAATAAAGACTCGCGCGTATCGACACTGAAGCGAAAGGCTCCTTCCAGCCCAGTTTTAATTGTGACGACCGCGGACATAAGTGAAATTGTGGAGAGTTCATGATCTCGCGTTCTCCATTAGATAGATATAAAAAGTATATCCGCTTTTGCCTACATTAAATATTATATTATTTAAGGAATAAAACTTTTTCACTAACCTGATTTACCTGACCACAGGCACAGTGTCTGCGCCTCCGCCTCCCCTTTCCCTGGTGAGGATCTTGGCTCTGCTGATAAAAGAGAGAAGAGAAGAAAGGGCCAAGGAGAAATCCTTAGAGAAGGAGGCGCAGTCTATTGTTGACCGCATTAATCGCATGGATGAGGATATCTGGTATTACCGGAATAAGGACTCCTTGAGTACTGAAAATGAGAAGTTGAAGAAAGGCGGCTTGGCCTCTTCGAAAGCGCTCCATCAATCGCTGTGACTAGGGTGGCCAGTTCAAATGCATCTTCTAGACGAATGTCAGAGCCGACTATCGTGGACATCCCTCTCAGACGAATTGAGAGGGATGTCAGGCGAATTCACCGATCTGTCCACATTGCGACCTGTTATCTTTCAATGGCTTTTACCTTTATCAACCAGGTGCACGATGATGTGACTTATGTGGGAAAGGATCAGCCGCGGAAATAGACTTAGGTCGTAAAATTCTTAATATTTATTATTTGGACTTGTAATATTTATATGTCAGACATATTCTTGATATGTGGACACTGCGGATTGTTGTTTACACTTTATTCTTCTGGAAAATTTGCTCTGTTGAATTACTCATTTTTGTTTTAATGTTGCGGTTTGATTTATCATGAACTTATTGACGATGCTTGTGTTTTGTACTTAGGATGTTTTGGAATGGTTGTCTTTGTTTATGCAGTTACTCTATAGAGTCCGCGCAATTAACCTCCGCCATCAAAATTCTATAAATAATGAATCTTTCGGTTCACAATTCACTTTTTTTTGAATGCGTCGGAAGCAGAAATCAAGGCGATCAAAAAGACAGTGTTCGCGCGAGCAAGCGCCGCAGAGTCTTTTGTGATTGTCGAGCGGCGGGAAGAGTTTCTAACTTGGAGTTCAGAAACTTTTTGAAGAATCATATGGAAAATACTCAGTTTGTTACGCGGTAACCGCGAGAAAACGAGAGGATAAATACTTAGTATGACAATGAGATCGCCGTCCCGATTGACCACCTTGACCTAGAATGGAGGTTCCCTATCTTTTTGGAGGTTGTCGAAATCTTTAACCACTATGGGGCTATCCCGGCACAGTTACCGCCAAAATCCATAGCATCCATCTACTCTTTTGTAATTTACCTGCGGGTAGAAGGTGTCCGCTTCTCTTTAGATTTCTTTAGAAAACTCTTCCTTGTCCACTCTCTGAAGGAAGAGAAGAGAGTTGAACAACTCAAAAGACTTTTATACTTCGGAGCTAGCGAGCTGAAGGTCTTGAACCTGTCGAACAAGGTCCATAATTGGATGGATAAATTCATGTTCTTCCGTGGCGACTTTGGCGGGCTCAATACCAGACCGCAAACCCACGAGGGATTTTTCAAGCCTTCCACCCTTGGGGAAGTTGAGCAAGAGGTCATCAACTTCCTCGCGAGCAGAAGCCTTTGATATTGTCTACTACTTGCCCAATGACGATTAAGGCAGCTCATCTCTAGCGGATAGCCGATCACAACATTTTTTGTTCTTTGATTTTTTAAAATTTTCATTGTATTTTTATTTATTTAAATGGATACAACGAACGGAGAATTGTGACCGTTCGTCGCCCCTCTTGGTCTATATATAGGAGTAGAGGGTTCCATAGATTGAGATTGAAAGTTGAAGCAAAGAAGCCTTGTTTTTGATCATTCGATGCTGAAGCTAGAACTCCCAAAGTGTGAAGCTTGGACGTCCCATCAAAATCCTTGTCGTCGGCCAACATCATCCCTTCCTTTCCCCTCAAAACCGAGCCCCACCTTATCACCAGCTGGCCTCCCCACATCGCAACAATACAGTTGGAAGCCACGATCCCCCTCCCACCTCCACCAACCGGCAACCCAAAACCATCCCTCCAACCACCATCCAACCACCCTTCATTCCCCTCCACATATACCTCCAAAAATAGCCCCCATCTCCTCTCCAAATCCCCTCCATTTTCAGGAGATCACCGAAAAACATTCCCCGGCAACCTCTGGTAAACCACCACTTCCCTTCAAGTTTCTAACGTTTTCAGTTTTCCAGAGATCGCCGGAAAATACCTCTGACCACCACCTCCAGCGTCTACCTCCGGTCAGCCACCACCCCACCATCCCATAATTACCTTAACTACCTCCCCACTACTCCACTAACTCCAGCTCTCCTTAAATCTAGCCTTCATTCCAAAATTCGCTCCACCACTCCCACTTCCACAGCCTCCCAACAATTCCTCTAAGCATCACGTGGATCCACCTCTCAATTGAACCCCACTCCCCCTCACTCAATCGGTTCCCTCACCTCCCACACGCCCAACCACACATGAACCTCCCCTCTACTCCCAATAGAGCCCTTCCCTCTACTCCAACCGGTCTCATAAGCCTACAATTGCAGCCCCTCGTGGAACCACGCCTTCAACCTCCCCGCACTCACTATACAAAGTCGGCAACCCCTCTACCTCCCTCCCCAAAGCTATCCAACCCCTTGCCGATCCCCCCTCTTCCTCTCCTTCCACCCCAATCTCATACTCACAACAACAACCCTCTTTTCCAGCTTCAGAAAACTCAATTACAGCCCCAACACTTGTTGTTCAGCAGCTCAGTGTTCTACCAGGAGGATGGAATTCAGTCCACTACCTGCCCCGACTCCAAGAGATCCCTCCAAGCTCTTTACTACTTTTGGCGTGTGATTTTATTTGGTTTGAAGTCAATTGTAATTGTTGAATTAAGTGTTTATTTTCTACTTAAGGGATACGTCATTTGTAATCGTTATTTCAAGCTTTTGAATCATTGTGAAGTTTCATTTACTTATCTATTTGGTTTTTGAGAACTTTTACATATAATGATGACACGTGTTTCCTAGCTTGTCTGCTTTACCTACAAGACTGATTTAGTATTTTAATTTATAAAAGAAAATATTGCAAGTAAACTAAATTGTCGGAAATGTGTCTGCATATAGAAAATACTCTTAGCCTTTCTAGGTCCTTACCCAGCGCCAGGTACCCACCATGCACACATGTATTACTCATAAAAAACATTTTAAAATAGGACTATACAGCAAATAAAATATATAGGCATGTGGACTAGACATATTGACAGGTTAACCAGCTTATTTGATGTAAAGCAGCATGCTATACCTTGGGCGGTTTGAATGGATAATCTGGGGGGAAATGAATATTGACTAGAAAAACTCCCCCTGCATAGGGACTATCTTGGGGACCCATAATTGTTGCTTGCCAGTGAAACATGTCTTCAGCTACAGGCCCTATGAGGTTTGAAAAGTTTCAAAAAATTGACCATGCTGATTCCGGCATAAATTTTGGATTTAAAATCACAAAAAAGTTAAGTTTATAAATTGCTTTTACAAAAGATGCTGAATATTTGCAAGAAAAATCAAACCTTTTCATAAGAAAATAGTGAACATGGTATGCAATTTTTCACTGAAAATGTACATGACATTAAATTTAGTGCCACAGATTATCAAGAACATATACTAAAAGAAACTAGTTAAGTTATAATTCTATTGATTTTCTGGAACATCAACGGAGAGGAGAAAAAGTAGCCAGGAACAAGCCAACAACTTTAACACATGATTTCTTACGCAAACATTGGTAGTGTACTTTCATCAAATAAAATAGGCATGATAGTAGAAACAAGGGGACATCTTCCATTAGTACTATTATACATTAATGAATGACAAATTGGTAAAGATATTGTGGTAATACACGTGAAAATATACGAAAAGCGAAATAAAATATAATTTTAATAATGTCTCAATTGTTGGAAACATATAAGTATGTGTACACTTTATAGGAAGAGAGAGAGAGGAGAAGAAATCTCAATCTAAGATAGTATAATGGGCAGGGTAAGGCCGAGGTGAGAATAAAAGCAACTTGCCCAGCAGCAGCAGCATGTTTTAATTCCAACTTTTTCAATTGAAAGTTCTCCCGAATAAAATGACAATCACCTTCAATGTGTTTGGTCCGTTCATGGAATACAAGATTCTTGGCAATGTGTATCGCAACTTGACTGTCGCAAAATAGTGGCTGGTGAGTAAAGTTTGACTCCTAAATCACTTAGGAGACTTTCTAACCATGAAATCTTAAACACAACTGCTGCAATTGAACGATACTCATCTTCAGTAGATGAACGAGCAACCACAGACTGTTCTTGTCGCGCCAGGTAATAAAGTGTTTTCCAAAGTAAGTACACAATCCACTTGTGGAACGTCGACCATCTAGGGAGCCAGTATAGTCAGCATCAGAATAGGCAATAAGAGATAGAGAAGAAGAAGAAGAGAGTTTGTATGCAAGTCCTTGTCCATGAGCAGTCTTCAAATATCTAAGGATGTGCTGGATGGCCTGGAGGTGAAATATCTATGGAGAATGCATGAATCGACTGACGACTCCAACAACAAATGAGATATCAGGTCTTGTAACTGTAAGATAAATCAGCTTTCCTAAAAGATGATACGATGTGGCCGTCGCATGCTATTATTAGTTTATATATCTCATGGGCATTATTGTCCTTTGTATTTTCCCCACTCGCCTATATATATGAGTGTTAGTTTTTTTTAGAGGGGCACTTTTTGAGTCACGACCCGTGGCGAGCGCGCCGAGCACGCCGCAACCGTGCTTCTTCAGATCTGAAAATTACAGGAAAATTCAGGATGAACGAAATTGCTTAACATTTGCATTAGAAAACATTTTACATTCAGGAAATTGCATAACATTTCCAAATTTGACCCAAACAGTTCTTTTTATTAGGAAAACAAATTTCACTCAAAACTCTGTTTTGTATCCAAACAACTTTTTAAACAAAACTCTGTTTTTCAGAATCAGCACTTTTTCTATCAGCAACAGTTCATCAGCAGCTTTCCATCAGCAACAGCCCAACCAAACGGAGCCTTAGGGTTTTGGCTCTCTTAGAGAGTGGAGTGTCAAGGAGGACCCAGTCTCCGGATGCTTGGCGAGAACTTGTTTCTCGATTGTATCTTGTGTTTAATGCAATGCAATTTCAATTCCTAGATCTTGATTCGGCTGCTATGTATCATCTGGTCCGACCTGCCCTCGATTAAGGTTTTACCGAACCCTAAATCAGCCGCCTCTCCTCCTTCCATTCTGTAAGTGCGGCTTCCGGCCCACTACGGATCGCAGAATCCGCTAGGGATCGCGTCTGCGCCGCTGCCTCCTTGCTCCGCCCGCCTCACTGTTCCATTCTGGCCCACTACGGATCGCAGAATACGCTAGGGATCGCGTTTGCGTCGATGCCTCCCTACTCCGCCCACCTCACTGTTCTGCTCTGGCTGCTACGGATCATGTTTGTTGTGCTCAGGATCGCGCCGGTCACTGTTCCGCACGCCGCATCTCACCTCTACGAGCCGATCTTCAACTCCGACAGCTGCTCCAACCGCTCCAACGCCACCAACTTCTTTCCGCAGCATTTCTGTCGAGTCTAGCGCCGTCAACCTTCGTCAGCACACTTTAAAAATTGGCAACAGGGGATATTGAGCTAAAGAAAGAAGATGATGAAGAAAAGAACTAAGAATCAATCCATGAAGAATGTTATTGGAGATGATGATGATAAAACTCGGGGAGGGGGGAGTTTATTGCAATAAAGAATTTTAAGAAAGAGACATCGGTCGTTCTAAATAAAGAGAAAAATGACGGAGAAATAAAAAAAACTTAGAAGAAATGAAGGAGAGAAAAAACATTGTTGATTGAAAAGTATGAAAATATGTATCATATATTAATATCTTAATTCATATTATCTTGATAACTCAGGCACTCATTCTCAAAATAGAAATAGAGATTGGAACTCACCTATACTAATCCAAGAGGGAGCCAACTATAATTGGATATCAGAATATTTTTAAGATTTTTTATCATTAGGGAATAAACTCCTCCATGATGGAGTGCAACAAATTGACGGCGCGCCACGACCGACACATGTATTCCTGTAGGAGGCGGTGATCTGCAGCCCTGATGGACGATCAGAGACCGTGGTTGCGTCCGGATGGTCGATCCGAGTCAAGTTCATATATGACTTTTATATTTTGAGATATATTTTGCCCCAATCGGTCCGAACGGCGTGAGCCGTCCGATTCTGGTGGTTTGATTTATTTTATAGTTTTTATTATCAGTTTTAGGGCTTTAAAAGAGGCGGCGGATGGATGGAGAAGGCATCGTGAGTTTTTGGAGAAAATCCCGAAAATCCTGCGGTCACGGTTCGGTGCGACGCCGACCCCCTTCGCCTCTCCTCCTTCCGGCGCGACGCCGGGAAGCTCCTCCGCCTCCCTCTTCCATTCCGGTGAGCCCTCCATCCCCTTCTTTCCTGTCCAGCCCGTCTCCTTCCCCTCCGGTTGTAGTTGGCGGAAGTCGCGCCCTGCTTCTCTACAAACGCCGCCCGACTTTTCTTCACCACCTCCTCCACCGCCGGAACCCTAGATCCGGCCTTTCCCTGCCTTCCCCGTCCAGTCGCCCCACCCCATTTCTGCATTCCTCCCTGTTCAGTCCAGTAAGCCCTAAGACAACTGCCTTTCCTCCCTTCCCGTTGAACCTCGTTGTCACCCTTCCCCTGCAAACCCGACATAGGACAAGTCTCCCGCCTACTGCATCAGAAATCAGCCCATACACACTTCTCCCCACTACTCCCGTTATTTCTACAGCCCAGATTTCCCATACTAACCCCCTAGATATCATCACCGTCCTCCCATCAGCCTGAAATTCATTTCTGTCATCCATCACGCCTTCAGCCTTGGATGCCCGCCAACAACCGCCGCCGCTTACATGTGTGAATTGTGGTAAAAGTTATTTCATTTTATTGTTGTTTATTATCAGCTACGCATATTATGGTCGATGTTTAGTACACTGTGTTATGTGATCATTTGTCGTACTACTTGCAGAGTCTATTCTGTGCTCGCTTGAAATGAATCGCGCCTCGTTTTGAATTGTGAACTTTGCTTGTTTAATTAAATCAAAGTTTGCTAAAGTTTGTGCAAATGCTAATTTTGTATAAAATTAATTACTTGTTGTAATTTTAGCGGATTACTTGTGCACTAGCATTACACGTCATTGCATATAGGGCTGCATTTAGAGAGTCCACCATGAGTCAATCGACCTGCCTTACCAGTGCATCACAAATGTATTCACATTTAAACTTGTAAGGATAAAGAAGATGAAGACCGCCTTATTTTCTAAAAACAAAACGAAGGAAAAGTATTTGTGAAAAAATTGAATAGGAAAGACCATTTAAGAAAGAGAATAAAAAATCAGCTAAGAGCAATGATTCTGGGGGAGCACGCTTTATAAAGAATGTATTTTTTATATTTGTAATGTAATGTTTATCATCAGATTTTTTGGTAAGGTTTTTTCCTAATCAAATAGGCGGAGATTGTTGGAAAAATCTATGACTTAATGGACCAAAATAATTTATACTTGATGATAAAATAAGCTTATCGTAGAAAGAGCTCGAAATCTTGTATATACTTCTTGTGTATTAAAATACAAGGAGAGAATACAAATATATAGGAGAGAAAAGGAGATGGAAAGTCCTATACAAGATGTGAGACTAATGAGAGAAGAGGAAAAGAATCAAATACATGGGCCCAATAATAGGCCTTTTTACATGGGCTTTTCTAACACTCCCCCGCAAGCTGGAGCGTACAAATCGTATGCGCCAAGCTTGGACAAGCACTGATAGAAGAGAGTACTAGGAAGTAGAGCTGTCACGGTTCCGGTTCGGTTCCGGTTCTACTAAAACCATAAACCGAACCACTAAGGTAACGGTTCTTCAAATTAGAACCAAAATCTTATTTGATTTGACCGGTTTCGGTTCTGGTTCCGGTTCCAGCTTAGTTTTTGGAACCGTCGTGTCAACGGTTTCGGTTACGGTTCAACAAGAATCAAAATCAAACCGGTCACTATCGGTTTGGTCCGGTTCCATGCGGTTCGGTTCGGTTCAAATCGGTTCTAACTAAAACCAAAATCAAACTTGGAGGAATGAAATAAAAACAGACTGCAAATAGTAAAACTCAAAACTACATCAAAATAGAAATAATTATGTTGCACACTTCTCGACGGAGTTTTCCACGATCGGCATTGCCAAAATGGACTCCAAACCGCAACAATGTTAAAACATATCATATGATTTTTATGCGGTGAAGTTTTGTTCGGTCCAAAATCGACTCCCTTTAGTGGAATTGCGGATTGGGTTCAAACTGCATCAGCTTCACTCGTAATAGTTAGTATAAATATTATAGATAAATTATAAAATAATAACAATATGATAATAATAATAATAATAATAATAATAAACGGATCGCGGTTCGGTTCTACTTCGGTCCGGTTCGGATCGGGTCTAAAAATCTTGAAACCACTTGAGCCTTGTATGTTGCGGTTCCAGTTCCGGTTCCGGTTCGGATAATAATATGTAAGAACCACACCCAGACCAATGTTGTTCACGGTTCCAAAATTCAAACCGGAACCTGAATAATTTGAAAACGGTTCGGTCCGGTTCTTTGCGGTTTCGGTTCGGTTTGCGGTTTTCAGTTTTAAGTGACAGCTCTACTAGGAAGGGCCTTTGTGAGGATGTCCGCAACTTGTTCCGTCCCCGGAACATGCTTCAGGTCGAGTTTCTTCATTTGAACCTTTTCCCGTACGAAGTGACAGTCGACTTCAATGTGTTTGGTTCTCTCGTGGAATACTGGGTTCTTGGCAATATGTATGGCAGCCTGGATGTCACGGAGGAGGAGAGCTGGGGAAGGGAGTTTTACACCCAGATCAGTAAGAAGACCTTCAAGCCAAGTTAGTTCAGAAACCACCGATGTCATTGCTCGGTATTCTGCCTCGGCGGATGATCGAGCAACGACTGCTTGTTTCTTGCTTCGCCAAGTAATCAAATGTCCTCCAAGATATGTGCAGAAACCACTGGTTGATCGTCCATCATCAAGAGAACCAGCATACTCGGCATCGAAATACACCACCAACATTGGAGCTGAAGATGAGGTTTTGTAAAACAGACCTTGACCGGGAGCTGTTTTAAGGTATCTGAGAATGCGTTCAACAGCCTGAATATGAGATCTTTGAGGGGTATGCATTATCAAATGACAATACCAACAGCGAAGGAAATATCTGGTCTGGTTACCGTGAGGTAGATCAACTTCCCAACGAGACGACGATAGTATTCTGGGTTCTGGAGTAGGAGATCAGAGTCAGATGCCTGAGCGCACAACTTGTTATTTGCATTCATTGGTGTGTCAATTGGCTTATAGCCTGAGTAGCCAGCATCTCGAAGGAGGTCGAGGCAATACTTCCGCTGAGAGAGAACGAAACTGTCTGACCGTCTGGCAACCTCAAGGCCCAAGAATTACCGAAGGGGTCCCAGATCTTTTGTTTGGAAAATTGTACTCAGGTGTAGATTGACCTCCTGTATACCTTTCGAGTCATCTCCCGTAATTATGATATCATCCATATAAACTAACAGAAGAACAGTTCTCATTGTTCAATGACGAGTGAATAGCGAGAAGTAAGCCGAGCTGCGAGTAAAACCAACCTCTCGAAGAGCCTTACTGAATTTGTCAAACCACGCCCGAGGGGATTGTTTGAGACCATACAGAGCCTTCGTCAGTCGACAGACCTGAGACTCCCCCGTGGTCTCAAACCCAGGAGGTTGCTGCAAATAGACCGTTTCTTGGAGATAGTCATTCAGAAAGGCGTTCTTAATATCGAGTTGGAATAAAGGCCACTGGCGATGGACAACCACGAAGATGAGGACTCGAACGGTGTTGAGTTTGGCAACCGGAGAAAAAGATTCGTCATAGTCGAGCCCCTGTTGTTGGGTGAAGCCACGAGCCACCAGACGAGCTTTTAGGCGGTCAATCATTCCGTCAGCAGCATGTTTGATAACATAAACTCATTTACAGCCAACCAGTGTGTGACTCGGAGGAAGGGGTACAAGAGTCCATGTCTGATTGGCCCAGAGAGCAGCCATTTCCTCTTCCATGGCGGCCCTCCATCCAGGATGTTGTAGCGCCTCCTGCACAGAGTTAGGAACCGAAATCGAAGAAAGAGAAGTAGCAAATGTGTGGAGGTGAGGAGAGAGGCGATGCAAAAATACATAGTTTGCCAGAGGATGAGCAGTGGAGGCAGGTACCTGATTAGCAGGGCGCGGAGTAGCCGAGGTTGAGGCCGACTGCAGAGGGGCAACGAAGTCTGACGAGCGATGAGAGTAGACACGGATGACAGGTGGCATGGACTAGGCAGGAGTCGGTGCTGGTGGTCCCAGTGGTAGAGGGGTAGTAACGGGAATAACATGCTATGTGAGGAGTGGTGGTAGAGGTGCTGGCGTGGAAGGAGTGGGTAAAGGAGCAGAGAAGAACGGTTGATCTTCCCGGAAGGTAATATCAACAGAAACGGAAAGCTTGTGGGTAGCAGGAGAGTAACATACATATCTTTTTTGTGTACGGGAATAACCAACGAAGACATGTTTAGTGGCCCGGGGGTCCAACTTCTCCGTGGATGGCCCCAGGTGGTGGACATAGCAGGTGGAGCCAAAAACCCGAGGCAGGAGAGGGAAAGCCGGAGTAGAGGGAAAGAAGAGGCTAAACGGAGTAGCATAGTGGAGGACAGAGGAAGGAAGACGGTTGATCAAGAAGCACGCAGTAGAGACCGTAAAGTGTCAATAACTTTTGGGAACATTCATTTAAACATGAGAGAGCGGGCAACATCAAGAAAGTGTCGGTTCTTCCGTTCGGCAACGCCGTTTTGCTGCGGTGTGTAAGCACATGATGTTTGATGAAGAATCTCAAATTCAGAGCACAAGATCGCAAAGTCATGGCTAGTGTATTCCCGAGCATTATCGGTGCGTAATGTTTTGATGGTAGTGTTGAATTGCGTACGCGTTTCAAGGATAAAGGCCCGAAAGACACGAGGAAGCTCGGTACGATCACGTAGTAAGTAAAGTCACGTGGTTCGAGAGTAGTCATCAATAAACGTAAGGAAATAGCGATAACCAGAAATACTAGTAACTTTATAAAGACCTCAAATGTCTGAATGCAATAAATAAAAAGGAGCAGTGCTCCGGGTACAATGTGCAGGAAAAGAAGAACGCGACTGTTTGTCGAAGATACAAGACTTGCACTGAAAAGGATGAAGAAAAACATCTGGAAGAGCCCGCTGGAGTTCCGGGAGAGGAGCGTGGCCAAGACGTCGATGCCACTCACTAAAGGAGTCAGAAGATAGGATGGTTGGATGGTCGTCGAGAAGGTAGAGCCCGCCCTGCAGTGTTCCCCTACCAATGGTAGTGCGCGTCCGCTGATCCTGTATGAGAAAAGAAGAGAGAGTGAATATGACAGAGCAATTTAGATTATTTGTAATGCGACCAACAGAAAGTAAATTGAACGGAGAGCTCGGAACATGAAGAGTCGAGCGAAGGGAGAGCGAGGGGTTGAGGACAAGGTCAGCCGCTCCGGAGACGGGGATCGTTGCCCCATTTGCCACAGTGATAGACTTGGGATGCGGAGAATCCGTGTACTTGGGTGGCTGTTGCGAGGTAATATGATGAGTGGCACCCGAGTCCAGAATCCATCGCGGTCTGGTGGATAAACAAGCAGTACCTGCGTCGGAGGCGGTGACGATGGAGGCAGAGGGAGGGGTTAGCAGCCCTTGGAGTTGTTGGAGCTGGAGACGAACAGCCTCAAGGTCAGAAGGAGTGGCAGAGGAGGTGTCCGCAGCAACCGCGGCTGTCGGACGAGGAGGATAACCAATCTTCTTATAACATGTCGCCACATAATGACCGTCCTTGCCGCAGTAGGAACAAGTCGGCCGACCTCGACCACCGCGCCCGCGGCCCCGAGAACCCGAACGGCCACCACGAACGGAAGTAGGGTTGGGCAGTAAGGGAGAAGGGGTGTGTTGAAAAAGGACCGAGGGCGGAGGCGCGGGAGTATCAGGAGGCGGTGAAACCCGGAGGAGCATAAAGCAGACATCAGATAAGAAGGGTATAATGGAGGAAGCCAGAATCTGAGTGTGAATATTCTGAAGGTGAGGCGGGAGACGAGTCATCATGATGGAAATACAAACGGCCTCTTTCTGAGCACGGTGAGTAGCATGGTCAGTGGTAGACGGTTGATGTTGAATCCATGCCTCAGCGAGAGTCTTTGCACGAGCGACAAACGAGGTCATGTCTGAGCCCCACCCCCCGTGTCGAGAGCCATAAGATCGATGAGGATGTCATGGAGATGTTGAAGGTTGTCTTTACCCGAGTACAGGGAGTGCAATTCATCCCACATAGCTTTGGTCGTTTCACGATACATGGTCATCTGATACGGTTCGCCGTCGAGGGAATTCAGGAGCCAGGTCTGAACACGGCCATCATTGCGAAGAAATTTGTCGGTTGAAGGAGGAGGAGCTTGCGTGAGGTGATGCAAGAGGCCCTTGGCCTGAAGAACCCTGCGAACAGAGTGAACCCAAGGGAGAAAAGTCTTCTTCCCGGAGAGGGAGATAGTTGTAATCCGCAACTCATCACGAATTTCAGGAACAGGTGTCAGGTGGTCTGTAGAGGGGCTAGCCGCAGTGGAGTTGCTAGAAGTCATGGCGGGGAGAGGAAGCAGAACCGGCGGACTGCAGAAGCGGACTGACACAGGAGCCCGCGGGGAAGGGAGCGAGCAAGGACCCCGAGGGGCAGGTCGCAGCGGCTAGGGCAAGAGGAAAGGAGGAGCAGGCCGCAGCGAACCGGGGAAGTCCGCAGCGAGTAGAGAGGCAGTCCGCAGCGAACCGGTGTAGTCGGCAGCGAGTAGAGAGGACAGACCGCAAGTACAGGAAGGGAGCTCGCCGATTGGAGAGGCAGCAGACTGGAGCAGTCAGCGAGCAGGGAGACCGCAGCGGATATGAGCAGTCCGCGACGAGATAGACCAGGAGACCACGATTGAGAAGAGAGAGCGCGGTCTGGGCAGGGGTAGAAGCTCGCAAGGAGAGAAGGGAAAGTCCGCAGGGACTGGAGGACAGCCCGCGCAACGTGCTGGAGCAGGTCGCAGCGGACTGAAGCAGAGAGCAGGCCGCAGCGGACTGAAGCAGAAAGCATGCCGCAGCAGAGCAGAGGAGAGCTCGCAGCGGACTGAAACAGCAGCGAGTAGAGGCGCGCGAGATAGGAGAGCGAGCTCGCAAGGGAGAAAAAAACAGCAGCTAGAAGATACCCCGTGGCGGACTGAAGCAGGAGCTCGCAGCGGACAGGAGAGTGAGCTCGCAGCGGATAGAAGCAAAGAGGGATTGGTGGGCCCCACGGGCAGGGAAAGGAGGTTATAAGAGGCTTGAGGAGGAGGGTGAAACCACGGAAAGAAGTGGAAGCAGAGTCAGAGAAAGCAGGCCGCAGAAGCCTAGCGGCCTAGGGAGAAGAAGGTCGCGGACAGAGTACAGAGTGGCGGGCAGAGAAGCAGGTCGCGGACAGAGAAGCAGGTCGCGGACAGAGAAGCAGGTCGCGGATTGGAGCGGATAGGAGAGAAAGCCGCAGGTTGATCAGGAGAGGCAGACAGAAGAAAGGAGTCTGCAGGAGGAAACGAGTCCCTCTGATACCATGTAGAAAGAGCTCAAAATCTTGTATATACTTCTTGTGTATTAAAATACAAGGAAAGAATACAAATATATAGGAGAGAAAAGGAGATGGAAAGTCCTATACAAGATATGGGACTAATGAGAGACGAGGAAAAGAATCAAATACATGGGCCCAATAATAGACCATTTTACATGGGCTTTTCTAACACTTACATTTTTTGTTAGTACAGAGGTTTGAAAAACAAAAGGAAGAAATCGTCGACCAGAAGTCAGCAAATCACCAATTGCAAGCCTGAAGAAATTGTCGGTCATTGAATGGCATTAAATGATCAAAAAACTGATGTCTGTGTCGTGACTCTCCCGAGTGAACTCACTACACCGTAAGATATGAGTTGGTCTCAGAGCACTTGTGCTAACTGAAGGCTCGACCCTCTCCTAGGGAAATCCTTGGATTGGGTAGGACAATGCGACCTTGCAGCCCTTGTCGAAGAATACGCATATGTTGGACCATCCTTAACAAGTCATGTCCATGTCATATAGTCAGGGTATGCCTAGTAGTACACGTGCTTCGTCCATGGGAATGATGTCACACCAAACTTTGTCCTCGAAGGAAGCAAATCGGATGGGTACCATGCACCTCTAAGTGATCTGCATTGTCGTCTTATCTACACAGACGACTTGATATGGATGCAGGTGGGGTTCTGCATCTATCTTCAACCGTTCAAGCCCCTTTCGGACAATAATATTTACACAACTGTCACTATCGATGATGAGTTTGCAGGCCTCGCCTGCACTCGGAAAGTATAGAAGATAATGGTCTGCCTCACTTCCTCATCAGTGCAGGGAGCATGTAGTAGGCGGTGGATAACGTCCATCTCAAGTGCACGATCTACCTCATCTTCTGAAACTCTTATATAGTCAAAACAATGTCTTTTTCGGGCGGCACTACTGACTCAATACTAGGGTTTGGGTCCTCCTCAATAAGTAGATTCAGTGTGAGACATTGTACCGCCACATGACCTCTACCCTGACATCGATGGCACTGGATTCCTTCGGACTTTGGGGGCCCAGTAGTGGATGTGTTTTTTGTGTCAACGGGAGCACGATTAGGCATAGATGGACTAGGTCCCTGTTGGGGGACTCATATATGCTACTACTAGAATGCGGGTTAGGTCACATTGAACCTAAAGTATGCATGTATTACTCATATTCTAAGGCGAGCTGGCAGATCTGCTCAACCGACTCCAGATGAAGGGGAATGAGTTCCCAACAAATGTCAGTCCTTAATCTGTCCCAAAACCGGGAGGTTGTCATTATATGCTCCTCAGTAATATCACTCCTAAAGATAAGCTCATCAAAGTGAGTCATATAGTACGCTACAGAAAAGATTCCTTGTCGTAAGGCTTGGTGTTAATCTAGAAGTTGACTCTAATATGAAGGAGGGAGGTATTTTGCATTGAGATTTTTCTTTATGTCATCTCATTGGATGATGAGATAATAACCCTCTCTATCTAAGGAGAGTTCAAAACACGTCCAAAAAAAATTTAGCTTGCCCGTGCAATTTCATCTTAACAAATTGCATTCGTATTTCGTCAGGCATCTCGTATCAATCAAAATAATTGTTCGTGTCTAAAAATCAATCACTAAAAGCTTTTTGATCCAACTGAACATCGTAGGATGGGACATCAATACGAATGTGGGGCGTGATATCATCCTCACCAGCATGACCTCTTTGGGATTCATGATAATCCATATAGTCATCATCTTTACGTTGGTCGAACCGTGCGTGGGGAACAAGATGATCTCTATGAAAAGGATATCGGGGTTGAGGTCGTTCTTCTTGAGGAAGGTGGTGTCGAAAAACAATGGGATCTCTACTGGGATCACTACGACGCTCATAAGCTAACTCTGGGGCCCCATGTAGGGGAGGAGTGTGGACAAGAGGAATGATGAACATATGGTCAGGAAGTCCCTCAATGTCATGACGACCCTCACGTTGAATAACTTGTGGCCTAATGAATTCTTAAGGACGAGGGTTCCTAAGGGGATCTAGATCATCCACTCTAGTGGTGAGGATTCCAAATTGCTCCCTAAGGTCATCAAAATATGTGTCCATTTGATCGAAGCTATTACCCAAAATTAGCAAGAGGAGTTCGGTCATGCCCAAACACCTTACAACTATGAAGTATGCAAATGGCCCTAACTTAGCTTTGATATCAAAACTGATGCAGGGTACAGTCCTATCAGGGCTAAAGGATAATTTCAAAATGCATACGCAAATTCAAGAACTAACTTGAAATAATGAAATTTTAAATCAAATTATGCTAGACAGGTTACAGCTGATGAAGTTTAGCAGATAGGAAAATGTGTGCTATTATATAAGTGCGAGAGGGCACGTAATCAAATTACTAAGTAAATATGCACACAAAATTAAAAAAGTTTGGCAACAATAATTACAAACAAATATAATTAGAGCTAAAAATTGGCAAGACACCCAACTTGAAAACTAACACAACTATGACTTGCAGGGCTTGATGAGTATCTGGTGATCGGATGGCAGGGAATGATGCAATAAATGGAATTAGGACCTCTGGAGGGAACTTAAATTGCCGAGTGATGTTGATGCAGGGCGGAAAAAATAAGAACAAGTGCGGAGAGGCTATTTGGGATGGCCAGAGGCTAGCAAGAGGTGGGGGCTAGAGGAGGCTCGTGCAGTGTGGGGAAGCCGGAATGGGTGTTGGACAGTAGCTGGTTTAGGGAAAAGGTGGGATTTTGGGTGCAGGCCAGCTATTGAGGTGCAAGCAGAGGGATGGACAGCGAAATAACTGAAATTGGGGCCGAGAAATGGCAAGGGGAGGTTGAAATAGCAGTCTCAGGAGCTGGCAGGGACTTCGGGAAGCCATGGGTGGCAGACGAGCAGGGAATCGTTCAGGAAGAATTAATTACAGGACCTGTAGGTATTGTTGTTCCTCCCTGGGCAAATTCAGGAAGCAATTAGAGGGGCTGGGGTGATCTGGGGGTTGGGAATTAGAGAAGGAAGTGGCCAGCTGGTTGGGAATGAAAGGGATTCGGTTGGATGAGGGGGAAGTGGTTCAAAGTGAATGAAGTAGAGAGAATTGTGTTGGAGTAGGGAAATTGGAGGAGGGAGTGAATGTAGAAGTAGTCAGACAGTGGGGAGTTGGCTAGAGAGTGGGGATGGCGGTGGCTGGCCAAGGAATGGAGGGGGTTGCCAGAGGTGTGGTGGCATCTGAAGGTGGTTTACGATGATCGCCGGAAAACTAAATGGAGGGAAATTTAAGTGGTGGTGATGGAGGAATTTTAAGGAGGTAATGGTGTCTTGAGGGAGATGGTCGGAGGTTGTAGAATGGAGGCAATGAAAGGGAATGCATGTGACTGGCTTGGATGGGAGGTCGACTGGTATTCGAGGGGAATGGATGGAAGTGGTCAAATGGTAGTTGTGTGTGTGTGTGTGGAGGGTGGGGTGGAGGTGGCCGGCTAATCAAGATGGAGGAAAAGGTGTGGGCGGTCGATTGTGAGGAGAGAAGTGTGGGATGGGCAGCTGCGAGAAGAGGGGAGTGCAGTGGGCAGCTGCGAGAAGAGGTGAGTGGGATGGGCAGCTGCGAGAAAAGGGGAGTGTGATGGGCAGCTGCGAGAAGAGGGGAGTGGGATGGGCAACTGCAAGAAGAGGGGAGTAGGATTGGCCACCGGTCAGGGAAGAGGGAGGGGAAAACACTACCAAGCTTCGCACTTGGGTACGACTCTGACGCCAAGAGATAAAAAGTAGCTTTCTTGTTCAATTTTTTAATAACCACTCATGGAGCCCTCTCCCCTAATTTATAAACTAAAGAGAGGCAATGTTGCGGATGTCGGATGTCGGACACATATCGGTTTGAGTTTTTTATGTCGGATGTCGGATTGTGGGGGATATATCGAGGACATTTTAAAATGTCGGATTGTAATATTATAATTAATTAAATATATATTTCATAATATTTTCATTAATTAATTAGACGGTAATTATTTTAACTAATTAGGTGTAAACTAAAACTCATATGAGAAAATTAAACTACTAACAAGTGTTTAATCATATATGATTGGTGTCATTTGGAGTCATATTCTCACCAAATGCCCAACACGGATCTCAACCTACTGTGGAAGAAGTGTTAAGAATCTTGCTAGAACCTTATGATGAATTCAATATATACAAAAAAAATTATAAAAAATTTTGAACAAATTAAAAAAATATATGCAATATTGGGCCGCCATTATCCGCCATTTGCCACAATATTGGGACGACATGTCTCCCGCAATACTGGAAAATATCAGAATTATCAATTGTGGCGAAAACGTGTTGATTCCCCCTCAAAATGACATATCAGTCAACATGTAGGACATGTCAGCCGCAATCTACAAGCTTGAAGAGGGGCAACAAACGGTCATGATCCTCCGTTCGAAATAACTCCCAAAGTACACATACATAAAATGAAATTAAAAAGACAAACAACATAAAATACTCTGATCGGCGATCCACAAGTAATAAACGGTTCTGATCGTCATTGGGTATGTGGTCGGCACGAGTAGACCCTTACGGGTCGTCTGGCATGATCCCCATCAGGTCTCCCGCTTCGCTAGTCTTTAGTGATGAATATGATGAAGAGCAAAATACAATGAAGAAGAAAATTACAATTACAGTGGAGAGGATAACGAAAATTTAGTTTTTGCTGATGATGATTGGATAATATTGGACTGATGAGTAATAAAATATTTTAATTGTAAATGTCCTTTTTAAATTAATATTATTTTTATTGGCATTACATTGCTCATTATTGACATTAGTGTTGCTACATAAAAATTTTATGCTATGACTTGTTTGCATTTAATAGTTTAAGATGCTTTCTTCTATTTTTGTGCCCTGAATTCGTCCGGAGCGTGTCTGCACATTGCGCCTAAGCTCCAACATTCTTTTGCACTTTGTTGTGTCTTGGTCCTTTAATAGCGTAGATCGTGAAACCGGATATCTTGGAGTCAAACATGTAGATAGTCTCATAGATCATAGTTATAATATTAACAAAAACGATTCTTTTTATCATGATAAGAAATTGAAGTATCACTATATCAATGTATTGTGAGAAAGTTGATCTACCTGAATAATACTAGACCTCATGCATCTTTTATTGTGAGTTTGGTTAGTCAATTTATGCAATCTTAAACTCCATCACTAATGTACAAAACTATGTAATGTTGATTGGGCTGGATTTTTTTTTTTTTTTTTGATAGAAGATCTGCCAATGGGTTCTCTATCTTTATGGGGTGGCTATTTGGAAATGTTAAGGACAAAACAAAATATAAAGTTAGGGTTATTGCTTCTGACGCAGGGCGAATCTACAGGTGGTGGATGTAAGATGCCCTAACTCTACATGCAATGCAAAGTCCAACAGATAAATTAAAAATCAGCAATAAATAATGTAATCGCACGCATGTAACTTTAGCAATAGCAAAATAATTCAGTAGGGCAAAACAAACTTAAGCTTTCATCCACATGAAGGGCCAAAGCAAAAGCGCAGCAAATAAACCCTCCAAATTACAATAATAATCTAAACAAACAACTACTGTTCCGGAGATCCAAACAAACATGAAATCATAACCTCATATATTAATATTGAGAATTTAAGTGTCATACAACAAATAAATACTCACAAACTATGGGAGCTGCCTGAGGTGGTAGAGATCCGGTGAAGAACGGCGCAGTGGAGACGATCCGGAGGGGAAAGCAGAGTTGGTTGGACTAGATCTGACTATGGAGAGTGGATCTGGGTTGCAGGAGGATAGATCCAACACTAGGGTAGCGGGTTCGGGCTGCAGGAGAGTGGATCCGGTGGTTTTGGAAACGGGTCGGGACCGGTGGTGGTTGGATCTGGGCTGGAATACTCAGATATGGACAGATCTAGTAGAGGAGGGCTGTTTGGAGATGGTTCCACGGGATTGGGGGGGGGGGGGGGGGGTAGTGGCAAGACTGGTAGCTGGCTCCGTGGGGCTGGACGGGGCGGCTACAACAAGGGGGCGGCTGGTAGGGGGCAGAGGTAGCAAAGGGGCGGCTGGAAGGGACGACGGCAGCAAGGGAAGTGGCTGGAAGGTGGCGCCGGTAGCTGGATAGTAACCTGGAAGTGGGGTGGCTGTTGTTGGACAACAACATAGAGGGGGAACAGTTGCTGTTTGGAGAGGTATGGGAGAGTGGTAGGGGGGTTAGAGGTGGGGAAAAGGAGGTTAGGGTTAGGTATTACCTTGGGGAGGGAGATAACTATCTAGGAGTCGTCACATAGGGTTCCACAGAGTCGGCATTGTGAAAGGATCGCCGGATTTCGGAATTCTTCACTCCAAAATCTGCAATGTCTCTAATCAGCCCCTAAGCACTCTATTTAAAATAAAGAAGAGATTAGGGCATCTCACCAAACGACTATGATTGGTCGGAGGTGGGGTTACCCAAATACATCAAAATAAATGCAAAAAAAAGTAATATATGAAATCGATTCGCAACGTAGATCCGGACGCATCCGCGAAGTCGAATCATCGATCCGGGCACGACATATATGATAAGTCGCTAATCGGTCCCCAACGGGCCCAAAATTCGTCCTCCTTCGTGGGTCCACGTTTCCGCTCCGCGTCATTCTCCCCGATTTGAAAGAATTCATCTCCTGATGAATAGAGATCAGAATTCTCTCGATGTATGCTAGGTAAGACTCAAAGAGGTCCACCAGAGGTCGTTCAAGTGTCGTCGATGGGAAAGTATCCTCGCCAATCAACTCCCCCCGACTGAAAAGCTTTCATCTCCGATAAATGGAGATAGTCGTACTGAAGTAGAAGTCCAGGTGTGAGTCAATCAAGCTTTGTTGGTAGTATCCAGGTGTCATCAGTGTCTGGGCAGTCCCGCCAGCGTACCAAGTAACGACACAGAGACCCATCTATTGTAGGAACGTACTGGTGGGATTTGGTCACCGTAATGCTCTCAACGCTCACCTCACGAGTGGTGGATCACAGTGCGATCGGCAGTGTCGTCGGTGAAACCAAAGAAGACGAGTCCCCATGTGGGTGGGTGTTAGAAATGGGTGAACTGTGGTGACCATCAGATGTGGGTGGACTATGAGGGTGGTAAGGCAACAAGAGTGGAGGTGTGGGCAGCTGGGAGTCCCCACTACTAGGATCCACATACTCGCGAGGCTCGTAGTATGACGTCAGATCTTCAACATTAAATATCGGGTGGATACCCATACTTGAAGGGATATCAAGATCTTTGTTTTAATCTGTCTCATGATTATATAAGAATCCATTCTCCTAACGCTCAAACTTTTAGAAGGCCTCGCATGGAGCCTCACAACGTAGATTCTCAATATCACTTGCTCACCTTCATGAATTATCTGCCTTTGCCAATGAACATCCATATGCGATTAATAACATTTATTACCAGTATTGATTTTTTGTCGGACCAACTCACATAATACATGCAAACGATGAATAAATGACGCAACAGACTTATGTCAATGATACAAATGAAACACAACAGACGTAACATACTCTCTATGGGACAGTCTGACTTTGACTTGAAACCTATAAAATGAGGTAACCTATCAGGAGACTCTCTCGGTGGAGTGTAGAAAAACTCATTGAATGTGTAACGAGTATTCAGGTGACCATGTGAGACATCTACACTCAAAAACGAGCTCATAAAGAGTCACATGTCTCTCAGAGAACGTGACACATTCGGGGGCACAACAGGAAGTACGTATGAAAAGTCAGTGCGAATGCGACGACCATCTGAGTGAAAATCATGTACATCGACTAGAAAATATGACTCTGGAGTGCGGCAACTGGCAAGTATCCCTAAAAAGAAAAAACTCATCTGCTGGATCATCAGGTAGTTTGTCCTAAAATTCATAAAGAGTGCAGTGTGTCATAGGTAAGTCCGCAAAATATCAGGAGTATGCTCAAGAATACTTAAGGAAGACCCTACATACGTAATGCTCCACTCACGATCCATTCTCTGGGGTAAGACCAGAGATGATAACGAAAGGGACGTCAATAACTCGAAACTCATAAACGAGTGGCTCACCTGAATCTCATCCTCACCAGACGTGGTGGTTCATCAAGAAGCTCAACAAGGGGTTCGTCATAGAACCTGTCAACAGGGTCATGATCCTCCAGATGAGTACCAACGTAAGTGGTAATGTCCCCATAAATAGGTGAGATAGACACTACGAGATCAACACCAGGCTTTGGGCTCTCGATCATGATGTGACTCTGTTGGGAAAAACCCTTATGATTTATTTTAACAAATTATTTTAAGTGATTTTACATAGTAGGTTTATTACTAATAATGTATAGTAAGGGTAATTTGGTCTTAAAAGTTCTAGGATGTCATTGATATAAAGGACATAAGAAAGACATACTGAATATACGAGAAAATTCATAAATTACCAACATGCGTCGACTAGAAGTCGACGCAACTTCGACTAGAAGTCGACGCAACTTCGACTAGAAGTCGACGCAACTTCGACTAGAAGTCGACGCTACTTCGACTAGAAGTCGACGCAACTTCGACTAGAAGTCGACGCTACTTCGACTAGAATTTGATGCTACTTCAAATAGAAATCAGAGCAATTAAATTTGATAAGTCGACGACATTCAAAGGATTATATCGACGCATACTTCGACATGATATCGACGGAACGTCGGCCACAGATTTAATCTTACAGATAGTCAAAATTTGATGTTGTTTCTATTAGAGCTCGACATTACGTCGACTGAATTTCTTAACATAATTCATTTTGAGACTTCAATCAGAATTAATTCAAGAAAATGTTCGAATAACAGAATCTTGGAGACCTTAGAAGATGTCAAATTATATATATATGATGAGATACAATAGAAAAAGTAGAGGATCATGAATTATCATTGAATTCTTACATTAATCACCAACTGCAGACGATCAAGAAATTCATATCAGATCGCGATAGATTGATTTCTATAGAGAAAGTTTGGAAGATCATCATCAGCAATTGAATTTCTTCCATCAATCAGTCGATTGTTAGATTGTTGCTGAATTTGCAAAAAAGAATTAGTTCTTCTTCTCAATAGGAAATCACATCAGATTGAGAGAAGACTGGTAGCTGGCTCCGTCAATCAAGCTTTGTTGAAATCACATCCAGGTGTGAGTCAATCAAGCTTTGTTGGTAGTATCCAGGTGTCATCAGTGTCTGGGCAGTCCCGCCAGCGTACCAAGTAACGACACAGAGACCCGTCAATTGTAGGAACGTACTGGTGGGATTTGGTCACCGTAATGCTCTCAACGCTCACCTCACGAGTGGTGGATCACAGTGCGATCGGCAGTGTCGTCGGTGAAACCAAAGAAGACGAGTCCCCATGTGGGTGGGTGTTAGAAATGGGTGAACTGTGGTGACCATCAGATGTGGGTGGACTATGAGGGTGGTAAGGCAACAAGAGTGGAGGTGTGGGCAGCTGGGAGTCCCCACTACTAGGATCCACATACTCGCGAGGCTCGTAGTATGACGTCAGATCTTCAACATTAAATATCGGGTGGATACCCATACTTGAAGGGATATCAAGATCTTTGTTTTAATCTGTCTCATGATTATATAAGAATCCATTCGCCTAACGCTCAAACTTTTAGAAGGCCTCGCATGGAGCCTCACAACGTAGATTCTCAATATCACTTGCTCACCTTCATGAATTATCTGCCTTTGCCAATGAACATCCATATGCGATTAATAACATTTATTACCAGTATTGATTTTTTGTCGGACCAACTCACATAATACATGCAAACGATGAATAAATGACGCAACAGACTTATGTCAATGATACAAATGAAACACAACAGACGTAACATGCTCTCTATGGGACAGTCTGACTTTGACTTGAAACCTATAAAATGAGGTAACCTATCAGGAGACTCTCTCGGTGGAGTGTAGAAAAACTCATTGAGTGTGTAACGAGTATTCAGGTGACCATGTGAGACATCTACACTCAAAAACGAGCTCATAAAGAGTCACATGTCTCTCAGAGAACGTGACACATTCGGGGGCACAACAGGAAGTACGTATGAAAAGTCAGTGCGAATGCGACGACCATCTGAGTGAAAATCATGTACATCGACTAGAAAATATGACTCTGGAGTGCGGCAACTGGCAAGTATCCCTAAAAAGAAAAAACTCATCTGCTGGATCATCAGGTAGTTTGTCCGAAAATTCATAAAGAGTGCAGTGTGTCATAGGTAAGTCCGCAAAATATCAGGAGTATGCTCAAGAATACTTAAGGAAGACCCTACATACGTAATGCTCCACTCACGATCCATTCTCTGGGGTAAGACCAGAGATGATAACGAAAGGGACGTCAATAACTCGAAACTCATAAACGAGTGGCTCACCTGAATCTCATCCTCACCAGACGTGGTGGTTCATCAAGAAGCTCAACAAGGGGTTCGTCATAGAACCTGTCAACAGGGTCATGATCCTCCAGATGAGTACCAACGTAAGTGGTAATGTCCCCATAAATAGGTGAGATAGACACTACGAGATCAACACCAGGCTTTGGGCTCTCGATCATGATGTGACTCTGTTGGGAAAAACCCTTATGATTTATTTTAACAAATTATTTTAAGTGATTTTACATAGTAGGTTTATTACTAATAATGTATAGTAAGGGTAATTTGGTCTTAAAAGTTCTAGGATGTCATTGATATAAAGGACATAAGAAAGACATACTGAATATACGAGAAAATTCATAAATTACCAACATGCGTCGACTAGAAGTCGACGCAACTTCGACTAGAAGTCGACGCAACTTCGACTAGAAGTCGACGCAACTTCGACTAGAAGTCGACGCAACTTCGACTAGAAGTCGACGCTACTTCGACTAGAATTTGATGCTACTTCAAATAGAAATCAGAGCAATTAAATTTGATAAGTCGACGACATTCAAAGGATTATATCGACGCATACTTCGACATGATATCGACGGAACGTCGGCCACAGATTTAATCTTACAGATAGTCAAAATTTGATGTTGTTTCTATTAGAGCTCGACATTACGTCGACTGAATTTCTTAACAGAATTCATTTTGAGACTTCAATCAGAATTAATTCAAGAAAATGTTCAAATAACAGAATCTTGGAGACCTTAGAAGATGTCAAATTATATATATATGATGAGATACAATAGAAAAAGTAGAGGATCATGAATTATCATTGAATTCTTACATTATTCACCAACTGCAGACGATCAAGAAATTCATATCAGATCGCGATAGATTGATTTCTATAGAGAAAGTTTGGAAGATCATCATCAGCAATTGAATTTCTTCCATCAATCAGTCGATTGTTAGATTGTTGCTGAATTTGCAAAAAAGAATTAGTTCTTCTTCTCAATAGGAAATCACATCAGATTGAGAGAAGATTCAAGGGTAATCTGGAAATAGGGTCTATAATCTTTGTGATTTTGATATTCAGAGATTCATCAGAAGTTCCAGATATCATCATTGCTAGCCCTCAGAAATCTGTTGAGAGGACACATAGAGAAGATTGATTCTATCACAAATCTTCTTTCATTTTCGTTTTACACTTTGTGAAAAAAGTTTTGAGAATCCCTCTTCAAAGGATTCAGTGAGAGGTTCTGAGAGTCTCCTTGAGAAAAGACTTGGATTGTATTGGTTCAAGATCTCTTTTATCAAAAGATTTAGTGTTGTTTCTAAGAGTCTCCTGATCAAAAGACTCGTACACTGTGATAGTGAATTCCTAGTAAGGGGGTAGAAGAGTGGATGTACCCAGATTGAGGGGGACCACTATAATATTTGTCTTCTGTGTTTTTGTATTTATTTTTAATTTTGTGTAGTGATTTTATTTACCTGCATCTATTTCTGGTTGATTGTTCATATATATATAAATTCTGTGAATTAAACTAAGTATTTGAAACAAAATTTTAATCTCTATTCACCCCCCCCCCCCCCCCCGTGTAGAAAAATTTTTAGGGCCCGTTCGTTTGCACCGTTTTCATACAGCGTTTTCGTTTTGAGTTTTCGCGGACCAAATGTAGGCGTTCGTTTGGCTATGTTTTGCATCGTTTTCGTTTTGAGATGAAAACGCTGTGTTTTCGTTTTTTCTAAATTTGTCTGCCTCCAAAACACACCTCAAGAGGTGCGTTTTGCTGTGTTTTGAGAATAGACTGTTCTCTTCCCTTCTTGCCCGACGATTTTCCGCAAGGGGGGTCGGCGTGGTCGTCGCCGGCGGCTACCAAGCTCGAGGACCGTAGCTGGGAGGAAATGCAAGGTGAAATAAAAACAGCTCGAGGACCGTAGCCGGATCCTTTACAGAAGCCCGAGCAGCAGAAGGGGCGGCGATGGGCAAAGCCCTCTCCTCTCCTCTTCGGCATCCTCGAAGAAAACCCTCGACTGGATGCCGCTTGAAAAGCATCCCCTCTTCAACAACACATCAAACAAGGCCATCTCAGCCGCTTCAGGCGCAACCCCTTCCTTTTCCACCGTACTTCGAAATATTTTGGCGTGGGATGTTTCCTCCTCCCGGCTTTATCTGTGGGATGTAGCATCCAAATGCGTCCACCGCCTTGCGGTCGGCGTGTTCTTCCCCGACTTAATTGATTTTGACTTTGACCCCGAAAAAATGCAAGGTGAAATAAGCAGCCCTCCCGCCCCGTGAATGTTAGCAACGGACATCAGTTTTTGTTTTGGTCTAAAACGAACACAAAAAACATTCTCCAAACGAACATAAGTTTTCGTTTTACCCCAAAACGAAAACTCATGATTTTTCGTTTTGGGTCAAAACGAAAACCTTCCCATGAAAACGAGCAAACGAACGGGCCCTTAAGGTATTTAACAACTGGTCTCCTATTTCAGACTCAGAGCAATGACAAGGGGAGAGAGACAAACCTACTCTCAAGAAGGGGTCTGTCGGCGCGGTGTCAAGAAATGAGTCTATGGTAGGGGTGCTAATTATCCTAGGTCATGACAGAAGAAGGGTTGTAAGTGAGAGACACAACACCATAGAATCAATAGATCACTCGAACTCAGTCTCAGCCGGGGTCACAAGAGAAGAGTCGGAAACAAAAGACAGATCACTCACCGGACTAAGTACCTCACTGGGGTAACAGAAATTTGTATCAAGTATCATTTCTATCGCGTCTGATAGGACAATGATAGGTACCGTGGTGACTTTAGTATGAGAGGGACTTATACTGCGGTGGTCAAGGTGTGAATCCAATCGACCATCTCTTGCGGATCTCAAGGATTGTTCATGATGTAGGGCGAGCTGATATATCTGTTTAATGGACTTCGAGCTGTGGTAGGCTAACTCAGTACGTATGTCAGATCGAAGTCCAGACCAAAATCGGGAAGTGGTCGTAGCCGGCTCCTCTCGGATTTCACTTATCACCACTAACTCATCAAAACGATCTGCGTACTTAGCGACAAACATGGATTCTTGCTGAAGGGAAAATAATTGCTCGAGCAAGCGACTACGATACGATGAAAACAGATACCTCTGACACAATATCTGCTTCATATTCACCCAACAAGTGATGCGATGAAGACGATCTCGCTCGCGGGATGCTAGACCAATATGCTCTCAATTGATCTAGAAGCCTAAGTTTCACAAACTTGATGCGACGCTCATCGAATAACTCAATATGGTCGAAATAATACTCAATATCCACGAGCTAATAACTGAAAGACTCGGTACTCAATGAGTCGTCCAAAGAAGGGGTATCAACACGAAACTGTCACTCGAAATCTCTCTCAAAATGTTGATCCTCATAATAATCATCCCTAAGGTAATCATGTCATGTTGATGGATTAACGCAATCCGCTCGTGGGATGGGATATGAACGATGACAAGCATCATATTGATCGTCTCTAACATAGTAGGATCATGTCGGTGGGTCAACATGATCTCTGGAAGTGGTGTGGTGCGATCGAGAATAATCATCGTAGTAACGTGAGGATCTCCCTGACGGGTCTCTATAAGAGTGGATGTAAGTGGACTCGGGCTCCCCAAATAAAGGAGAGGAATATTAGTGATACCTAGACATGACGAAACTTATAGACTCTACAACTGTATATCAAAAAGTGCTCGCAACCCGAATCTGATACCAATTGACGCAGAATGAATCTACAAGTGATGGTCGTAAGATGTTCTAACCCTACATGCAATGCAAAGTCCAACAGATAAATCAAAAATCAACAATAATATACACGGACATAACTTTAGTAATAGCAAAATAATTCAATAGGGCAAAACAAACTTAAGCTTTCCTCCGCGTGTAGGGTCAAACCAAGAGCGCGCGACGAATAAATCACGTAAATCACAATAATAATCTAAACAAATAACTATTGTTCCAAAGAACCAACCAAACATGAAATCATAACCTCGTATATTAATATTGAGAATTTAAGTACCATACAACAAATAAATACTCACAAACTATGGGGGATGCCCGAGGTGTAGACATCTGGTGAAACACGGAGCGGTGGAGACGATCCGGAGGGGAAAACAGGACTGGTTAGACTGGATCTTACTGTGGAAAGCGGATCCGGGCTGCGGGAGGGTAAATCCGACACTACGGTAGTAGCTCCGGGCAACGGGAGAGTGAATCCGGTGGTTTTGGAAGCGGGTCAGGACTGGTGGTGGCTAGATTTGGGCTGGAATTCCCAGATCTGGACAGATCTAGTAAAGGAGGGTTGTTTGGAGGTGGTTCTACGGGATGGGGGAGGTGACAAGGTTCAGTGGCTGAAATTGGGGTGGCGGCTGGCTATGTGGGGTTGGACGGGGTGGCAACACCAAGGGGCGGTTGGAAGGGGCGACAGCAACAAGGGAAGCGGTTGGAAGGTGGCAGCTGTGGAAGGATAGCAACCTGGAAGTGGGGTAGTTGCTGTTAGACGGCAACAGGGAGGGGAAACGACTGTTGTTTGGAGAGGTATGGAGGGGTGGTAGGGGGGTAGAGGTGGGGAAAAGGAGGCTAGGGTTAGGTATTACCTTGAGGAGGGAGATAACCACCTACAAGTCGTCACCTAGGGTTCTACGGAGTCGACACCGTGGAGGGAACGTCAAATTTCGGGATTCTTCACTCCAAAATCTGCAATGCCTATAATTAGCACCTAAGTACTCTATTTATAATAAAAAGAAGATTAGAGCATCCCATCATCGACGACTATGATTGTCAAGTAGTGGGGTTACCCAAATACATCAAAATAAATGCAAAATAATATATGAAATCGATTCGCAAAAGTCCGGACGCATCTGCGGAGTCGAATCATCGATCTGGACAAGCAATCTATGGTAAGTCGTCAATCGGTCCCGAACGGGCCCAAAACTCGTCCTCAGTCGCGGGTCCACTTCTCTGCTCCGCATCAGTTTCCTAAGGGCTAATGTGCATTAAATTTATTTTGGGAAAATAGTGTTTGTTGTTAAAGGAGTCATGCTAACTTGTAACAATCAAGAGGTCATTCAGAAAGCTTCCAGCCCAGTTTCTCAAAAACATGTTGATCACATCGAGATTGGCTGCCATTTTAATTGGAATAAATTTAAGACAAGGTTATTCTTATTTCAAATGTTCCTTCAAGAGATTAGCCAGCGAATGTATTTATTAAGACAATGTCAGGAAAACATCCTCATAAACTTTGTGTCTTGAATGATAAATGCTTATGGTGTGAGCATGCGAGGGTGTTAAAATTGGGGAAATTTACCATACGGTGAACATATCAAGGAAATTAACAACTCAAGTAAGTACGTGCTTTTTGATTTAGCAAAAAGATACCTGAAGCTTTTGTCACTCGTATGTTATTTGTTTCTCCCCGGATAATTAAGACGAGGTTACTAAACAAGATTGATAGGGGAAGTAACAACTCAGCCCACAATATCTAAGGTATTGTATACTTTATTTCAACCCAACTCATACAATGTTGAACCACGCGGTTTCTATTTTTCTAAAGATGGCATACGAGTATTTCTCATGAGGTCATTCATCTCAGAATTGCTCTCATCAGAACACACTTAACTATGGACTTTCTAACATTACTTCGTCACTTACTCTGAAAAGACGCATTTGATATTTGTGGGGTCAAATTATTATTTAAGCCTGATAAACTTTTCTCTAATGTGAGATTTAGTTTATGCATGCACATCCTTTCAACTAGAAGACTGTAAACCTAGAAGCCCACCTGTAGCTTTTTTTATGTGGTTCTCTGTGTCAATGATACTATCTGCCCGCATTAGTCTGCTCTCATAGGATATTATCAACTAATTTTGAGATAGGTGGCCAACTGAACAGTACTCAGAGCACTTATGGAAAAGGATTAAGTCATGTGATTCAACTATTATGAATCAGGTAGAAACAAAGCGGTCATAATACCTCAAATATCATAAGTTGGGTCGTTACAAGCTAGGTTTGAAGAGAAACCACTCTGCTATCTAGTTGAACCTCTCTCTCTCTCTCTCTTCACTCCCTTTATTTTTTTCTCCTAATCAAGCCATATATGGGTGAAAATCGAGATCCTCCTCTCGGGTTAAGAAGGGTCTTAGAGGCAAGATTAAAGGCGAAGAATTAGTATTTGAGCAATTAAGAAAAGGAAGAATACCATCAAGGAAAAGGTTACCAAGATCTTAAGGTTACGAAGAATTAGTATTGGAAATCTGAACTTTTAAAGTTTACAAATTGATAGTAAATCATATTATCACCTTAATAATAATAAAAATTTTGGCTGGAGTGATTAAAATTTAGCAGCCCAATCTAAGTATGTGTTAACAATCATTACAACATGATTGTTTTATCTAACACCAAAGCAGTGAGAGGAACATTCACATTCTTTCTCCTTAGCAAAAGATCAAATTGGTATTAACGTGTAGGTCTGAGACCTATAAGAACTATGAGGAACCCAATTCTGAGCAATGGATAAAACTGGAGCCTATCTACTTAACCAAACGAGGCTGAAGATCTGCAATATGCATAAGTTGAAATATTACATGAGATCACTCAGAGTAGATTTGAAAATTTTGATAAAAACAAGGGCAATTCAATGAGTACATGTAATGATACTTAAGGTTTCTCTTAAATAGTATTAAAGAATAATTAATCTTTTCAATTAGTATAGAAGTCTATAGATAGGCTCGTAATGTTGCAATGGAGAGATTATGAGAAATGAATATTTAAGCCTTTTTTCTTCTTCTTCATGGATCGTCTTCTTTCTTCTTCCCCTCGGTCTCTTTTATCTAGGTTAACCTCTCTAATTACGTTTCAGTAAGTGGTCCTCCATCAAATCTTCAATCACTCAAAGAAATAGAGATTTCATTAACAAGAGTCGTGATAAGCTACCCATGTTTCCCGAGGAGGCTGAAGCTGGCATGAAGGAGACGTACGAGAAGATCAAAATACAAATAAAAAATGTATTAGAATGCGCTGATACAGTACTTTTTCCAGATCAAAGGCAAAACGAGAAGAACATCAATAAATCCTTCTTAATCTGGAGGAAAAGGAGGAAAAATTCAATCAATAGTACCAGCGCTGCATGATGTAGGAGGATCCCTTTGCAGATCCTTCAATTCCTTCAGGATCCGCTTGGAAGCCATGGGGCCAAAACCTAAATATATTCAACCAAAATCAGGGATCGATCACAAATAGCAACGCCCGAGGTAGAATATCAGTAGAAGATTGGGGTTTAGTAAAATGGAACCTGCAACTCTTGGGTCCTCCCGCTGCACGCGAGCTTGGCCAAAATTCGGAGAAAGATAAAGGTGCCGACGATCATTGGAGCAGTTCTTCTTTGTTAACAAACAAACGTTTTTTACAGCTAAATTATTTTTACAGCATTAAAATTAAATTATCATTCAAATATTATTTGCAATTTTTAAATGTTTTCTCTGTCGTGACCCGATTGATTCTGCGGGAGCAGACGGGGCAGGCGCAGCCGCACCGCCGCTCGGAGCTAGAGGGGGGAGGCCCGAAAGACTGTTTCTTATGGGCTGACAGAAACAAACTGAGCAAACACCGCCGCTCGGAGCTATATTAGGCGTGCCTTATGTGCTCTTATGAGTTTGGCCAAAAATGGTACTCATATAATGTATGTTTCACGGCGTCAAACAAAGCCTAAGACAATTGTTAATGCTTAGGTTGTGTTTGGGAATTCGGCGAGAGGCCATTCCGGCGGGGCCAAGCCGTAGGAGAGAGAGGATCGCCGGTGGCAGGGGCGGATCCAAGGGGGCCCATGGGGGCCCGGGCCCCCCCAAAATTTTTAAAATATCTAAATATTTTTAATCTCATATTCTCATTTTAAACTTTCCTTATATCCTTTCACCCACCTCCGGTTCAACAGGTTTTTTTCTGCTTTTGCCGCTGATTTGATCTTGTCGTTGTTCGCCTGTTCCCAAAAAACTTCTGCTACACGCCACTTTTTGTTGTCCTTCACTGCTGGCTGCTGTCCGCATGGTCTAAATCAGTATCACCCCTCTAAATTAAAAAATCGGGGCTTCTTCTTGGCAGAGCTCCTTCACTGTTGCACATAGAATGTCGCCTTCAGCCTTCTCCGCTACTCCTCCACAACTCCACGATGGCTCCTCCTTCATAGAGCCTCCGCTATAGCTCCTCCGCTTCAGACCTACTCTCTCGACATTGAACGCTAAGCCGCTAAGGTAATCTCTCTTCATCACGCTTCTTTTCTCCTGATTTGTAAGGCATTTACCTCCTGATTCTTTCTTTTTCTGATGGAACAAAGTTCTCTCAGCGTGACAGCATCGCTCTCCTCCCTCTGTGCTCGGCGGCAACTTGACGATCCAAACGCTCTCCCGGTAAAAAGAACCCCTCCCTGCTATGTTTTATCTGCACTTTAGTGTGATTTCTTTGCCTTTCATTAGCTTAATACTTGAATTTATTTTAAGTTTCGTGTTATTTCATTGATGTTGAATAATTGTTGCAAGCCTGCAAGGTTTTCTCTAAGTGTGGCTTTAGATCCAAGTGATGAATACAAATTTTTTAAGATTGATGATATATGTGTCCTTGCAAAGAATTTCTACCCTCAAGATTTCAGTGAACAAGAAATTTATGTGTTAAATACTCAATTGCAGTATTATCAACTCGATGTTCCTTCTCATAAGGACTTTAAAAATTTATCTACAATTTCCAAGTTGTATGAGAAATTGGTGGAAACGAAAAAATCGAAAACCCACTATCTTATTGACAAATTGATTCGTCTCATTTTGACTCTTTGGGTCTCAATAGCAACCACAGAAAGGTCATTCTCTGCTATGAAACTTGTTAAAACGAGACTTTGTAACAAGATGAAAGATGAATTTCTTGCAAATTGCATGACTTTATATATTGAGCGAGAAATAGCGAAGAAAATTGACAAAGATTGTATCATAGATGAATTTTATGAAGTGAAAAATCGTCGTGCTCAATTGAAGTGACATGTATATGGTTGTTTGTATCTTTTTTGGCTTATTGAAATATATATTATGTTTTGTCAAAAAACTGTCTATATATTTTTTACATTAAAAATTTTATTTTAAAATTTATTTGGCTTCGCTTAGTGACTGGGCCCCCCTAGCTAAAATTTCTGGATTCGCCCCTGGCCGGTGGCAACGGAAAACCGGTGCTCGCGGCTCCTTTGGCAGAGAACCGGCCCGATGGCACGCCGGGGAAGAGCGAGAAAACGGTCGGTCGCAATCAGTGAACGAGGCTCGCAGGTCTAGTGGGAAAACAATGCCTTTTCTTCTGTTCACGCCGGACGTCGTGAACCGGAGGTCATCGTTTCTTCCCAAACGCAGCGCCTCCGGCCCGTTCAGACCGGCAGTCATGAAAGGGAGGTCGGCGTTTCTTCCCAAACATCACGAGTCTGGCTCGGGCCCGCCGGAACGGCCTCTCGCCGGAATCTCAAACATAGCCTTAATAGCACAATCAATTTGACTATTCGTATCCACTTTGGGGTATTTTTTCGGAGCAAGAAGTGTCTCGGGTAGTGCTCCTTTCTCTGGGAGCGCATGAAATCTTAGCCAGTGATCTTGCAAATCCAACATAGAAAAAAAAACAAAAACAAAAACAAAGCACATTTTTTATCGTGAGAACGGACATTGGAGCGCTACCCGCGCTCCTTCCTCTTGGAGGAGGGTGCTGCTCTCAATTTTTTTATTTTTCAGGGCTTCTTAAAAAAACTAATCACACTCATTTCCTTTGTGATTTCTATTTCACCACTGTACCTTCTTGGCCTCCCGCTTTCCTTCCTCATGCTCGTCGGGGGAGGATCAAGGAGCAAAGAAGAACGTTGTCGTCGATAACGGAAGAAGAACTCCGAATTAAGGCTGCGTTTGGCGCGGCTTATTTGCTCTTGTGAGGTTGGACAAAAATGTCATTGTCATACCATAATCTTATGCTCCAAACTAGTTTCTTTTTTTGATAACGACAGTAACATTTGTCATACCAAACATACATTTTATGACAATGACGCTTTTGTCTAAGCTTACCGGAGTAAATAAGCTTCATTAAGCCGCGCCAAAGGCAGTAAATCACCATCTCTCCCGTTTACCCGTGTTTTCCATTTGCCATTTTCTGAAGTTTTTTCCCAGCAGGCCTGGACCAAATTCTGCCGCTCGATTAGGGAAGAAAAACGCATTAACTAAAACTTATGTCTTTCTTTGCTACTCATCTCTCTCGTTAACATGCTATTCCTATTCGAAAAATTTTTGTGTACATGTGGTGTACCATGCTTATGGTCCCTAAATAAATACATTCTTCCCTACATAATTATGGAAATACCTCTCTCATAATTTTTTGTTTTCACGCCTTTCTGATTTCACGACCTAGCTGCCCTCCGGAGGCCGTAAACATTGCCTTTCTGCGATTCGATCATCGATCTCCTCCTGATCATGTCAGAAAACGCAGAAATGCATCCCGATGTCCACACTGCTCCTGTATTAGACGACGAAAATGATGTTTACGGCCCTGCAGACCATTGTTTCTCTTCAGTATTAGGTTCTAGCACAGGCTTCATCGCAGACGGTAGTTTGTCGATTGCAAATCCAGGTTTATGCCGGCCATTTTTGATGTTTTCTAGCTATTACATAGCTCAATCTTCTAATCTACGTATATTTATGTGTCCAAGTGTTTTGAACAAGCCTCATAATGCTCAAATAAGTGATTCTCTGATATCTTCCCAAACAACTTTAATTGTTTTTTTTCTTTCTAATTTTTCTTTTCTTCATATATATTTAAGATTTCATTCCAGTGATCTTTCTGTGTTTTAATTACTGTTAGATCTGAAATCTCTTCGCAGCAAATGTTAATTTCAAATGTAAACAGTAAGACTTTTTAACTGTAAGTATGTCAAAATTTGGACTGTAAAAAGAATTGTTTTTTGAACTGTGATTGAAAGAACAAAGTGACCATACTTATTTAGCGTCTACTGAACCTTCAAATGGTAAATTTTGTCATTCAAATTGTTTTCAGATTTTTTTACTGTTATTATTTGAAAATATGATATTTTGTATATTTGTAACAATATGACATGTATGTTCATATATTTGAACTGTTAATTTGAACTGTAATTAGCAAATATTTTTTGCACCGTAAATTGGGACTGTAAAAAAAACTGCTTTTTTGAACTGTAATTGAAAGAACATAATTGATTTTAACTTAAATTGAATGAAGAAAGCTGAACTGTAAATTTGGACTGTAAAAAGTAAGTTTTTTGAACTGTAATTATCTCAAATTTTGGACTCTAAAAAGAACTGTATTTTGAACTGTAATTGAAAGAAAAAATTTGATCTTAACTTTAATTGAAAAAAAAAAGCTGAACTGTAAATTTGGACTGTAAAAAATAAGTTTTTTGAACTGTAAGTATCTTATATTTTGTACTGTAAAAAGAACTGTCTTTTGAACTTTAATTAAAAGAACAAAGTGATCATGCTTAGGTATGGTCTACTGAACGTTCAAATGGTAAATTTTGTCATTATCTGTAAATTGAAAGGACAAAGTGAACTCTAAATTTTGTCATTCAAAGAATTGTTTTTTTTACTGTTATTACTTATTGTTTTGAGATGTTTTTTGACTGTTATTATCTGTAAATGTGATGTTTTGTATATTTATAACAATATGACTTGTATGTTGTTATATTTGAACCGTTAATTTGCAATGTAATTAACAAATTTTTTTGCACTGTAATTGAAACAAACAAAGTTGATTTTAACTTTAATTGAAATAAGAAAACTGAGCTGTAAAAAGTACCGTTAATTTGAACGGTAATTAACAATAAGTGATTTCATATTGTACACCATCGTTTTCATTTCACTTTGGATTTTTTGAACTGTAATTATTTTATTTTTTGAAACTGTAAATTTCTCTTGTCATTATATGTATTTTTAGAACTCTAAAATTAAATGTATTTGAAACATTAGGTCATAACTAGAGCTGTCACGGCTCCGGTTCGGTTCCGGTTCTGCTAAAACCATGAACCGAACCACTAAGATAACGGTTCTTCAAATTAGAACCAAAACCTTATTTGATTTGACCGGTTTCGGTTTTGGTTCCGGTTCCAGCTTAATTTTTGGAACCGTCAAGTCAACGGTTCCGGTTACGGTTCAACAAGAACCAAAACCAAACCGGCCACTATCGGTTCGGTCCGGTTCCATACGGTTCGGTCCGGTTCCAATCGGTTCCAACTAAAACCAAAATCAAACTTGGCGGAATGAAATAAAAGCAGACTGCAAATATTAAAACTCAAAATTATATCGAAATAGAAATAATTATGTTGCCCAATTCTCGACGGACTTTTCCACGATCGGTGAGATAATATCAATTGTTTTCCTACGCGTGTATACTTGCCACGAATTCTAGTTGTTTTGTGCACGTCTCGTCGGCATGATCAATCGTAACAACCGCCTACAATTAGTTGTCTTTCATGATTACTAATAAATAGTAGTTATATATATTCTATATTTTTTAAATAAAATATTTCAAAAAAATATGTAAGTAAATTTGAAAATATATTATATAACTGTATAAAAATAAAAAATGCATTGCAAAAATTGACTCCAAACCGCAACAATGTCAAACCATATCATATGATTTTTATGCGGTGAAATTTTGTTATGTCCAAAATTGACCCTCTTTAGTGCGATTGCGGATTGAGTTCAAACTGCACCAGCTTCACTCGTGATAATAAGTATAAATATTATAGATAAATTATAAAATAATAACAATATAATAATAATAATAATAATAATAATAATAATAATAATAATAAACGGGTTGTGGTTCGGTTCTACTTCGGTCCGGTTCGGATCGGGTCTAAAAATCTTGAAATCGCTTGAGCCTTGTTTGTTGCGGTTCCGGTTCCGGTTCCGGTCCGGATAATAATATGTAAGAACCACACCCGGACCAATATTGTTCACGGTTCCAAAATTCAAACTGGAACCCGAATAATTTGCAAACAGTTCGGTCCGGTTCTTTGCGGTTCCGGTTCGATTCCGGTTCGATTTGCGGTTTTCGGTTTTAAGTGACAGCTCTAGTCATAACTAACAAAAGTTTTATTTTTTCTTAAGATTCCTATTGTGTTCCCTATTGTGCATTCAGAAGAAGAGGATTACATAATGTGTACAACCCCATATTCGCGAAAAGGGGCCCCTGAAAAAGGCGTGAGACTTGTTGTGCATTTTATAGCTTTTTGGGAGTTTTGCACTCCTGGAGGCCAATTTTGGTAGATCTGTAGGATATACTAGTAGGAGAAGGAAAAATCTGCCTCCCCCTGACCCCTTTTAAGGGGCGGGTGCGGCGAGTTGACCGACACCCACCCCGGCTTGCTAGGTGTGAGGTAAGAGCGGCGGGACTGGCTGGAGGACGGGGTCTCGCCCCTTGCACCTCAGAGCCTTGCAGGGCGAGACCGGCCGGCTGCCAAGGTCTCGCTCAGGCGCCCATCCTTACGGGGCGAGACCGACCGGCGGCCAAGGTCTCGCCCAGGAGCCCAGCCTTGCGAGGGGAGACCGGATGGCAGCCAAGGTCTCGCCCAGGTCGCCCAGGCGCCCAACCTTGCAGGGCGAGACCGGCCGGCGGCCAAGGTCTCGCCCAGGTCACCCAGGTCGCCCAGCCTTGCGGGGCGAGACCGGCCGGCGGCCAAGGTCTCGCCCAGGCGCCCAGCCTTGCGGGGCGAGACCGGCCGGCGGCCAAGGTCTTGCCCAGGCGCCCAGCCTTGCGGGGCGAGACCGGCTGGCGGCCAAGGTCTCGCCCCAGTCGCCTAGGCACTCAATCTTGCGGGGCAAGATCGGACGGAGGCCAGGGTCTCACCCCCAGCTCCCGATTCTTCTACGGGACTCGCCCGCTCGCCCGACCCCAAGGTGAAGGCGGGGTGGAGTGGTTTAACACCCACTCGCCTCAGGTGTCCGGGGAAGGTGAGGGGCATGGTTTAGCCTCCTTTCACCCTCGGAACTCTTTTGGCCATGTTTTTACCGTTGTTCCCCCAGGGTGGAATTACCCCTTTCCCCCGGGTGTGGATGTTTTCTATTGGTCTAGGACCTATTTGTCTTAGAGGTATTTCTGACCTTTTGGTCCCTAGGTTTGGGTAAACTATAAATAGACCCCCTTAGGTATCTTTGGTAGAGGGATTTTATTTTTCCTCCCCCTTAGGCTCCTTCTTGGTAGAATTTGAGAGCTCTCCAAGGTGCCCAGCTCAGCCATTGGTGAGGGAGGGGAAGTGCTCTCGTGACCTTCTGGGTGTGTGGTGGGACCTCCACGCTAGAGCCGAGGGTTTGTTCCTAGTTTCCTGGGCCTTTGGTCCGTGACATTCGCCTGAGTGCAGTAAGTGTGAGGCCACCCCTTTTAGGGACCCCAAACTCCACAGAGACCGATTTCTCAATTTCAACATCTTGGTGCGGTGAGCGTGGAGAGTGACCAGCACAAAAGATCCCAGGAGAGTGTCATGGCTAGAGATCAGGGAGATAGTGATGACTGTCGCGAGACCCCCAACCCAATACCCTATGTAGGGAGGGAAGAGTTCATGACGTCCATCCAAGACATCATGGAGATGTTGTGAAGTATTGCTCCTCAGGATGGCAGCTTCACTCCAACCCCCAGGAGCTAGCTCCCCCATCTCGACGAGTCGACTCCCAGGGGTCTAGGCGAGATGACCCGAGTGGGTTAGGGGGATGCGTACCATGAAGAAGGCCAGGGAAGGAGAGGATGGGAGATGGGGTCGAGCGAGACCTCACCAGCCGGGAGTTATTCTCCAGCCCGACGAGTGTCAGCCTCCTAGGAGAGCAGGTCACGCGAGTGGAGCATGCGAGACCGCCAAGCAAGGGATCACCTTTCAGCGAGCTGATTGTCTCAACCTCAGTTCCCGAGGGGTTCAGGGAGCTCGACATGACTTACTATACTGGGAAAGATGACCCTCACCAGCACCTGCAGTGGTTCGAGGATACGGTCTCTATCAGGCCGATGAAAGATGCATTCAAGTGTCGCCTCTTCGCGATCACCTTGAAAGTTAAAACTAGGGATTGGTTCCATCAACTCCCAACGGGATCTATCTACGGGTTCGAAGACTTGAGCCGGATCTTTCAGCGTCGCTTCTCTACCACTAAGAAGAGAAAGAAGAGTTCCGAGTCCATCTTCCTGATAAGACAGAGGGCGGAGGTGTCGTTGACCCAATATGTGGACAGGTTCCAAGAAGAGATCCTGGACATCCAGGAAATGTCGGGGTATGCCCTCCAGATGGCGTTTACAGTAGGATTACGTGAGGGGTTCTCCAAGATAAGTCTGACCCGAAAGGCCCCCTTATCCTTCGAGGAGCTGATGGAAAGGGCGGCAGAGGAGATAGAAACTGAGGCAGCCAACCCGACATTTGTCAAGAAGTTGACAAGGTTAACAGAGGTAGAGTCGAAGGAGCAAGGTGGCTCGAGGCATTAGGAGGGGAGAAGGAGAGAGGAGCAGAGAGCTCATGGGCTCAAGGGACCTCAAGAAGGTCAGGAGCCAGGTTGGAGGCAACAAGGAGGACCCGTTCAGGGTCCAGGAAGAGGTCTCATCCAAGATGGGGGGGATTTTCCTAGAGGCCAAGGGAGGTTCAACTTCTAAAGGCAAGCCCCTAGGAAGCTCCTACCCCCACCGCAGCAAGCGATGGTGATTGGTCGAAGGGAGAGGAGGAACCGCGCGGGAAGAAGAAGAGTCAGAGTAGAGTTACCCTACTGTGAGTTCCACCAGGAGGAGGGCCATGGAACAACTATTTGCCCTAAATTCCTGGATTTGAGAAGGACAAGAGCTCCGGCACCACAGCCTCAACAGCCTCAACAATCGCAAGATCCGGTGCGGATTGAAGAATTCAAACACGAGGCGGCAGGGGAGAGATGTGAGGACAGGGTTGATGTGGGCACCCAGGGAGGGATCCGATGATGTACGCGGGAAGAGGGTGGTAGGGAAGAAGTGGATCATCTCTTGTAATGAACTTTACTTGCATTGTATCAACTATGATTGATTAAAGGGACCGCCGGAAAATATTTGTGATCCATGAAAAGCCCCGAGATGATTCCGCTTACCAGGCTCCCACTAGCTGACAGGGCATGTTGATCTCTCGTAGGGGTGAGTGGACCTTACCACGAGATGATTCCGCTAACCAGGCTCCCACTAGGTGGCAGGGCAGGTTGATCTCTCGGAGGGGTGAGTAGACCTTACCCTGAGATAATTCCGCTGACCAGGCTCCCACTAGCTAGTAGGGCATGTTGATCTCTCGGAGGGGGGAGTAGACCTTACCCCGAGATGATTCCGCTGACTAGGCTCCCACTAGCTGGCAGGGCAGGTTGATCTCTTGGAGGGGGGAGTAGACCTTACCCCGAGATGATTCCGCTGACCAGGCTCCCACTAGCTGGCAGGGTAGGTTGATCTCTCAGAGGGGTGAGTAGACCTTACCCCGAGATGATTCCGTTGACTAGGCTCCCACTAGCTGGCAGGGCAGGTTGACCTCTCGGAGGGGTGAGTAGACCTTACCTCGAGATGATTTCGCTGACCTGCAGGCTCCCACTAGCTGGCAGGGTAGGTTGATCTCTCAGAGGGGGGAGTAGAACTTACCCCGAGATGATTCAGCTAACCAGGCTCCCACTAGCTGGCAGGGTAGGTTGATCTCTCAGAGGGGTGAGTAGACCTTACCCCGAGCTGATTCCATTGACCAGGCTCCCATTAGCTGGCAGGGCAGGTTGATCTCTCGGCGGAGGAGTAAACCTTACTCCGAGATGATTCCGCTGACCAGGCTCCCACTAGCTGGCAGGGCAGGTTGATCTCTCGGAGGGGTGAGTAGACCTTACCCCAAGATGATTCTGTTGACCAGACTCCCACTAGCTGGCAGGGCGGGTTGATCTCTTGGTGGGGGGAGTAGACCTTACCCCGAGATGATTCCACTGACCAGGATCCCACTAGCTGACATGATCGGTTTCCCCCCAGGAGGCCAAATACTTTCAGCTCCAAGAAGGCTACGCAGCGAATACGTTGGGTTGGATGGTTCTTTCCGAGCGTGGGACTCGCTTGAAAAGAGTAGGGATTGTGTACAACCCCGTATTCGCGAAAAGGCCCCCCCCCAAATAAGGCGTGAGACTTATTGTACATTTTTAAGCTTTTTGGGAGTTTCGCACTCCTGGAGGCTAATTTTGGTGGATCTACAGGATATACTAGTAGGGGAAGGAAAAAATCTGCCTCCCCCTGGCCCCTTTTAGGGGGAGGGGGCGGCGAGATGGCCGACACCCGCCCCGGCTTGCTAGGTGTGAGGTAGGAGCAGCGAGACTGGATGGAGGTCGGGGTCTCGTCCCCTGCACCTTAGAGCCTTGCAGGGCGAGACCGGCCGGCTGCCAAGGTCTCGCCCAGGCGCCCAGCCTTGCGGGGCGAGATCGGTCGGCGGCCAAGATCTTGCCCAGGCGCCCAACCTTGCGGGGCGAGACCGGCCGGCGGCCAAGGTCTCGCCCAAGAGCCCAGCCTTGCGGGGCGAGTCCAGCTGGTGGCCAAGGTCTCGCCCCGCCAGGCCGCGGGGCAGGGCGAGAACCCGGCCGGCTGCCAAGGTCTCGCCCAGGCCGCGGGGATGACCCCAGCAGGGGGAGAAGGAAGCGCACCAGGAAGAAGGTCCGGGAAGGAGAGGATGGGTGATGGGGTCGAGCGAGACCTCACCGTCCGGGAGTTATTCTCCAGCCCGGCGAGTGTCAACCTCCCAGGAGATCAGTTCACGCGAGTAGAGGTGGCGAGACCACCCCTTAGGTGGTCACCCTTAAACGAGCTGATCATCTCAGCTCCCGTTCCTGAGGGGTTCAGGGAGCCCGACATGGCTTACTATACCAGGAAGGATGACCCTATCCAGCACCTACAGTGGTTCGAGGATGTCGTCTCCATCAGGCCGATGATGGATGCCTTCAAGTGTCGCCTCTTTACGATCATGTTGAACGAGAAGACAAGGGACTGGTTTCATCAAATCCCTTCGAGGTCGATCTATGGGTTCGAGGACTTGAGCTGGAGCTTTCAGCTTCGCTTCTCCACCTCCAAGAAGGGGAAGAAGAGTCCTGAGTCCATCTTCCTGATAAGGCATGGGGCCGAGGAGTCGCTGGCCCGTTACGTTGACAGGTTCCAAGAAGAGATCCTGGATGTCCAGGAGATGCCAGGGTATGCCCTCCAGATGGAGTTCACGGTGGGGTTGCGCGAGGGGTTCTTCAAGATGAGCCTGACTCGAAAGGCCCCCCTTTCCTTTGAGGAGCTAATGGAAATGGAGGCTGAGGAGATAGCCATGGAGGCGGCCAACCCGACATTTGTCAAGAAGTTGGCAGAGCTAACAAAGATGGAGTCGAAGGAGCAAGGTGGCTCAAGAAATCAGGAAGGAAGAAAGAGAGAGGAGCGGAGAGCTCAGGAGAGTCCAGAACCAGGCTGGAGGCAACAGGGAGGACCTGCCTGATGTCATTCCACCCAGAATGGGGGGGATGACATATGTAAGGACCGGGTCGATGTCAGACCCCGAGGTGGTATAACAGTAATCCGTGGTGGGGTGGGGATCGAGGCCACTTAGAAGGTGAGCCTCCATGTCATGTACTGACAGAGCATCGCTTCAACATCCCAGACCCCGCCCCAGGAGGAGAAGATCACCTTCTCGGTGAAGGACATGCCGGATCATGAGGATCCGTTCTGCGATGCACTGATCATCCAGACGGCCATTGAGGGCTACACTATCTCTCGGATCTTGGTTGACAACGGGAGCTCCGTCAACGTCGTTTTCAAGAAGGCGTTTGACGAGATGAAGGTGGAGCTAAGAAGGGTGTTGGCCTCAGACGGACCCCTGTTCGGATTTTTGGGAGAGAGGAAGGAGGTTGAAGGTGGAGTAGGACTCTAAGTGAATTTGGGAGGGACTTCAAGGAACTGCCGGTTCATCATCGTTGACACTCCAAGCAGCTACAACAGCATCTTTGGAAGTCCCCTCATCAGTGCCTTCCGTTGCATGTCGTCATCGTTCCACAAGTGCCTCAAGTTTAGCTCAGGAGGGATCCAGGTCAGAGTCAAGGGAGACCCCAGGATGGCAAGACAGTACTATGTCACGGATGTCAACACCATCTCTTGGTTGGCCAAGGCAGAGGATATGGAGAGGATCATGGAGAGCCTGAACAAGATGGCGGTCTCCGAGGGGAAGGATGGCGGCCACCATGCCTATACCCCCTGAAGAAGCCTCGCCCCAGCAGATTCCTGTATTTTTCTTATGTTGTAGTGAGTCCAGCCCCCGACCAGCTGAGTTGGGGGGGGAACATGTAACTCAAATATTTCCCCATTTGAGGATGTTGGATTTGGTAGAGTTCAAGTGATACACCTAGTTTCCCACCCCCAAGAGGATCTCCTCATCCAAGCTCACACTAGCTGGATGGGTCGAATGTGCCTCGGGGAGAGTAAGCCCCACTCCCGAGAGGATCTCCTCATCCAGGCTCTCATTAGCTGGATGGGTCGAATGTGCCTTGGGGAGATCAAGCCCCACCACCGGGAGGATCTCCTCATCCAGGCTCTCACTAGCTGGATGGGTCAAATGTGCCTCAGGGAGAGCAAGCCCCACCCCCGAGAGGATCTCCTCATCCAGGCTCCCACTAGTTGTATGGGTCGAATGTTCCTCGGGGAGAGCAAGTCCCACCCCCGAGAGGATCTCCTCATCCAGGCTCCCACTAACTGGATGGGTCGAATGTGCCTCGGGGAGAGCAAGCCCCACCCCCGAGAGGATCTCCTCATCCAGGCTCTCACTAGCTGGATGGGTTGAATGTGCCTCAGGGAGATCAAGCCCCACCTCCGAGAGGATCTCCTCATCCAGGCTCTCACTAGCTGGATGGGTCGAATGTGCCTCGGGAAGAGCAATCCCCACCCCGAGAGGATCTCCTCATCCGGGCTCTCACTAGTTGGATGGGTCGAATGTGCCTCGGGGAGATCAAGCCCCACCCCCGAGAGGATCTCCTCATCCAGGCTCTCACTAGCTGGATGGGTCGAATTTGCCTCGGGGAGAGCAAGCCCCACCCACGAGAGGATCTCCTCATCCAGGCTCTCACTAGCTAGATGGGTCGAATGTGGCTCGGGGAGAACAAGCCCCATCCTCGAGAGGATCTCCTCATCCAGGCTCTCACTAGCTAGATGGGTCGAATGTGCCTCGGGGAGATCAAGCCCCACCCCCGAGAGGATCTCCTCATCCAGTCTCTCACTGTTTGGATGGGTCGAATGTGCCTCGGGGAGATCAAGCCCCACCCCCGAGAGGATCTCCTCATCCAGGCTCTCACTGGCTGGATGGGTCGAATGTGCCTCAGGGAGATCAAACCCCACCCCCGAGAGGATCTCCTCACCTAGGCTCTCACTGGCTCGATGGGTCAAATGTGCCTCAGGGAGATCAAGCCCCACCCCCGAGAGGATCTCCTCATCCAGGCTCTCACTGGCTGGATGGGTCGAATGTGCCTCGGGGAGATAAAGCCCCACCCCCGAGAGGATCTCCTCATCCAGGCTCTCACTAGTTGGATGGGTCGAATGTGCCTCGGGGAGATCAAGCCCCACCCCTGAGAGGATCTCCTCATCCAGGCTCTAACTAGCTGGATGGGTCGAATGTGCCTCGGGGAGAATAAGTCCCACCCCCAAGAGGATCTCCTCATCCAGGCTCCCACTAGCTGGATGGGTCGAATGTGCCTCGGGGAGAGTAAGTCCCACCCCCGAGAGGATCTCCTCATCCAGGCTCCCACTAGCTGGTTGGGTCGAATGTGCCTCGGGGAGAGTAAGTTCTCCTTTGCTCCGATGACGGTCCCACTGTCATGCTCTCACTAGCTGACAGGACAGGCATACCTCTCATGGATGCCCAATTCTTTTTACCCATAGGGGGTCTCGCCACCCAGGCTCCCATCAGCTGGCATGGCAGGTTGACCCCTCTGGGAGGTTAAGTGTTTTTTTCTCGGAGGGGATCTCGCCACCCTGGCTCCCATCAGCTGGCATGACAGGTTGACCCCTCCAGGAGGTTCAGTGTCTTTTACCCTGAGGGGTCTCGCCAACCAGGATCCCATCAACTGACATGATAGGTTGACCCCTCCGGGAGGTTAAGCATTTTTTACCCTGAGGGGGTCTCGCCACCCAGGCTCCCATCAACTAGCATGACAGGTTGACCCCTCCGGGAGGTTAAGTGTTTTTTACCCAGAGGGGGTCTCGCCACCCAGGCTCCCATCAGCTGGAATGGCATCTTGACTCCTCCAGGAGGTTCAACGTTTTTTACCCGGAGTGGGCCTCGCCACCCAGGCTCTCATTAGCTGGCATGATAGGTTGACTCCTCTGGGAGGTTCAGTGTTTTTTTTCCGGAGGGGGTCTCGCCACCCAGACTCCCATCAGCTGGCATGACAGGTTGACCCCTCCGGGAGGTTCAGTATTTTTTGCCTGGAGGGGGTCCCGCCACCCAGGCTCCCATCAGCTGGCATAATAGGTTGACCCCTCCGGGAGGTTCAGTGTCTTTTACCCGGAGGGGGTCCCGCCACCCAGGCTCCCATCAGCTGACATGACAGGTTGACCCCTCCGGGAGGTTAAGTGTTTTTTACCCGGAGGGGGTCTCGCCACCCAGGCTCCCATCAGCTGGCATGACAGGTTGACCTCGCCGGGAGGTTAAGCGTTTTTTACCCCGAGGCCGTCTTGTCACCCAGGATCCCATTAGCTGGCTTGACAAGTTGACTCCTCGGGGAGGCCAAGTATTTCCGGCTCTAAGTAGATCACTCAGCGAATACGTTGGGTTGGATTTTTCTTTCCGAGCTTGTGCCAACCTCGAAAAGAGCAGGGATTGTGTACAACCCCATATTCGCAGAGTGGGGGTCCTCCCGGCAGGCGCAGGACCAGGTATGAGTTTTTAAGCTTTTGGGGTGGTTTGCACTCTTGGTGGCCAATTTAGGCCTAGCCCTTGGAATGTACTAGTAGGGGGAGGAAAAATCTGCCTCCCACCGGTGACCCCTTTTTGGGAGGGCGGGTGCGGCAAGTTGGCGGACACCCGCTCCGGCCTGATAGGTGCGAGGTAGGAGTAGCGTGACTGTCCAGATGTCGGGTTCTCCCCCTGCCCGCGGCCTAGCGGGGCGAGACCGGCCCGGGGCTGGGTTCTCCCCCTGCCCTGCGGCCTGGCAGGGCGAGACCGGCCCGGGGTCGAGTTCTTGCCCTGCCACGCAGCTTGGCGGGGCGAGACCAGCCCGGGGCCGAGTTCTTGCCCTGCCCCGCAGCTTGGCGGGGCGAGACCAGCCCGGGGCCGGGTTCTCGCCCTGCCCCGCGGCCTGGCAGGGCGAGACCGGCCCGAGGCCGGGTTCTCCCCCTGCCCCGCGGCCTGGCAGGGCGAGACCGGCGCGGGGCCGGGTTCTCCCCCTGCTCCGCAGCCTGGCGGGGCGAGAGTGGCCCGGGGTCAGGTTCTCGCCCTGCCCCGCAGCCTGGCGGGGCGATACCGGACCGGGGCCGGGTTTTCCCCTGGCCCCGCGGCCTGGCGGGGCAAGACCGGCCCGGATCGCCCCGTCGGGGCCGGGTTCTCGCCCTACCCCGCAGCCCAGCGGGGCGAGACCGGCCCGGGGCCGGGTTCTCGCCCTGCCTCGCAGCCTGGCGGGGCGAGACCGGTCAGTGGCCGGGTTCTTGTCGCTGCCCCACGGCCTGGAGGGGCGAGACCGGCCGAGGCCCGGGTCTCGCCCCAGCCACGCGGCCTGGCGGGGCGAGACCGGCCGAGGCCCGGGTCTCGCCCCTGCCCCGCGGCCTGGCGAGGCGAGACCGGCCGAGGCCCGGGTCTCTCCCCTGCCCCGCGGCCTGGCGGGGCGAGACCGGTCGAGGCCGGGGTCTCGCCCCTGCCCCACGGCCTGGCAGGGCGAGACCGGCCGAGGCCCGGGTCTCGCCCCTGCCCCGCGGCCTGGCGAGGCGAGACCGACCGAGGCCGAGGTCTCGCCCCTGCCCCGCGGCCTGGCGGGGCGAGACCGGCCAAGGCCGGGGTCTCGCCCCTGTCCCGCGGCCTGGCGGGGCGAGACCGGCCGAGGCCCAGGGTCTCGCCCCTACTCCCTGCTCCCCAGTTCTTCGGGATTCGCCCCTACGCTCGGCCCCTAGGTGGAGGAGGAGTAGGGTGACCCCCACTCCCCTCAGGCGTCCGGGGAAGGTAAGGGAGATGGTTTAGCCTCCTTTTCCCCCGGACCTCTTTTGGCCGTGTTTTTACCATTTTACCCTCGGGGAGGAATTACCTCTTTTCCCCCCGGTGTGTGTGTTTTCCATTGGCCCAAGGACTATTTGGCATAAGGGTATTTCTGACATTTTGGTCCATGAGATTGGGAAAGCTATAAATAAACACTTAGGGGAGCCTTGGAGAGCATTGCATTTTAGCCACAAAACCCCTTTGCTTTCTTCCTCCAAGGCACCTAGCTCAGCATTGGCTAGGGAGGGGGAGACTTCAAAGGTCTTCTGGGTATGAGGTGGGACCTCCACGCTAGTGCCGAGGGTTTGTTTCTAGTTTCCCAAGTCTTCGGTCCGTGACGTTCCCCCGAGTGTAGTAGGTGTGAGGTCACCCCTCTTTTGGGACCCCGAACTCCACAGAGGTCAATTTTGGCTTCAACATGTTCGACTTGGTTCTTCATCCTAGTCATCCTAGCCCTCTGATCTAACCTCTGAGCCGGTAACCTTAGGCGGCTTTGTCGCTTTGGTCCGAATGCGAGGTTAGGAATTTTCCTGGCTTCAACACCAGGGTCTCAACCCCAGCTCCCGGTTCTTCTACGGGACTCTCCCGCTCGCCCGACCCCAAGGTGAAGGTGGGGTGGAGTGGTTTAATACCCACTCGCCTCAGGTGTCCGGAGAAGATGAGGGGCATGGTTTAGCCTCCTTTCACCCCCTGATCTCTTTTGTCCATGATTTTACCGTTGTGCCCCCAGGGGTGGAATTACCCCTTTCCCCTCGGGTGTGGATGTTTTCTATTGGTCCAGGACCTATTTATCTTAGGGGTATTTCTGACCTTTTGGTCCCTAGGTTTGGGAAAACTATAAATAGGCCCCCTTGGGTATCTTTAGCAGAGGGATTTTATTTTTCCTCCCCCTTAGGCTCCTTCTTGGTAGAGTTTGAGAGCTCTCCAAGGTACCCAGCTCAGCCATTGGTGAGGGAGGGGAAGTGCTCTCGTGACCTTCCGGGTGTGTGATGGGACCTCCACGCTAGAGCCGAGGGTCTGTTCCTAGTTTCCTGAGCCTTTGGTCCATGACATTCGCCTGAGTGCAGTAAGTGTGAGGTCACCCCTTTTTAGGGACCCCGAACTCCACAAAGATCAATTTCTCGGTTTCAACATAATGTACTGTGAATATGCACACCAAATAGGATTTGGTGTGCGAAGGCAACACATTACTTATTGGACTCATACATCAACTATCAAAGTTAGAGGATATAATTGTTCTAAAGCAGGAGGCAAGCGCGTAAAGCCATCCCCAAAGAAGTACCACAAATTAGATACCCGAACGGGTTGTCTTGCTTGTATCAATTTTCCTACCGATTTAGATGGCAAAAATTGGACTGTTAACAAATTTGTTGAGCAACACAACCATCCGACGACAACCGAGAAGGAGAGTCATTTATTGAGATCCCATCGGTCTATTTCAGAAATACAGGTAAGTCTCCTAAAAAATATGACTGGTGCAGGGATTAAACCCGTTGACGCATACAACTTTATATCGGATGAGGCAGGAGGACCTGAAAATATTGGTTTTTCCAAGACAGACGTCTTCAACTACATACAACGTGAAAAAACAACTTTAATTGAAAACGGAGATGCAACTAGTTTGCTTGATATATTACAAGAGAAACCGTCGAATGATAACATGTTCTCGTACTATGTTCAGAAAGATGAGCTAAAGCGTTTAACGAGTTTCTTTTGGATCGACGACAATAGCAAACTCGATTTCGATTGTTTTGACGACGTTTTGATATTTAATACAATGTATCGTTTGAACGAGTATAATCTTGCATGTGCACCTTTCATCGCTGCCAACCATCATTGGCAGAACATTTTCTTAGGAGGGGCTTTTATTGTTGAAGAAACAATTGAGTCGTTTTGTTGGGTTTTTGAGTCTTTATTGAAGTGTGTTGGTGGCAAGGAAACAATAACTATTTTTACAGATCAAGACCAAGCTATGTCTACTGCTATTGATCGAGTATTCACAAAGACTAGACATCGATTGTGTTAACAGTGACATTCATTGATTTTTCTATAGATGCATGTCCAAGGGTGATGGGGAAACTGAATTTGACAGAAATTGGTATGAGATGATAATGAAAGGAAATTTACAAGATAATAGATGGTTGAATGATTTGCACAATGTCAAGAGGAAGTGGTCTACGACTTTTAACAAAGATGTGCTTGACCTTGGTATCTTATCAACCCCAATAAGTGAATCCTCTAATAATTATTTTCATGGGTGTTCCAATGGTACTAGTAATTTAGTTGAGTGTTTTCTTGACATAGTTAGACTTGTTTTATCTTGGCGTAGAGGTGAGCGTGAGGAGGATTTCAAAAAAAAAGCACGGAGTGGTTACCATGAGGCACAAGACATATGTTTTACAAAAGCAAGCCTCAAAATTATACACTAGAAAAATATATGAGTTTTTTGAGAAGATATACACAGAGGGAGCACTTGGATCAAGCATTGTGAATGAAACGCGATATGATGAGGAACACATGTTATTTGTGACAACAAACTGTGATAGTTCTGAGGATGAAAAGAGATAGTTTGTAAATTTCAACTCAATCACTTATGATTCGGATTGCTCGTGTAAAAGATTTCAAACAAAAGGTCTATTGTATCAACACATATTAAGAGTCTATAATTGGAGAAATGTGAAGCAAATTCCAATGAAATATGTGTTGAAGCGGTTCACCGTTGGTGCTAAAACAGGCATATACCTTCCGAATATACCATCTATGACAGAGTTTGACTCGAACAAGATATTCAGGAATCATCTCATGCGATCCAGTTACAATTTAGCCACCCACATTAAGAACTATCGGGCTGCTAAAATTCATGTAATGAATGTTATGCATGAGATGATAAAGTCTACAAATGAGATGTTGGACAAAGATGACATGAAAAAAAAAAGATTTATGGAAGCGGAAGATCCTAATAATCCACCAACTATAATGAATCGGCCTATAAAGAGGCAAAAAGGTGCAAGTAGCTCTCGCATGAAGGACCACTGGGAACGTGTGATGAAAAAAAGTAATATGTTCAATTAATAACTAATATTTAATTTTTTTCATCTATATGTTTACGTCATTCATTAGGAAATGTTTTCTTAATATTTTCCTTTTATTAACTTGTAGTGAAAAGTGGTTTGAGCCAATTCTTCTTATAGCGTTGCTGATGAAGACCGAAGCCCAATCAACTGTCATACTATATGGGGGATTGCAGTTATTTAGGCAATTCTAGGACAATAATTTTGAAATTTGATTTGGAAGTGTAATTTAATTGATCTTTAGAACTGTAAGTTCTACTAAATGCTTTGTGACTGCATTTTTGTGATTTTGAACTGTAATTTAACTCTTTTTAGAGCTGCAATAAGATTTGTCTTATCTTCTTGTCACTGAAAAGAAAGATTACTCAAGTACGTGGTTGTCTTTTTAGCAACTATAAAAGCACCAGACTTTTGAACTGTAAATTAATATAAGCACAATGCAACATGTAAACTGCACTTTCAAAATGTGATGCTTTCTATCACTATAATTTGAATTTGTGGTACAACTACACCTTTGAACTGAATAAAAAAAAATTTCTCAAGTTGCTAATTTTTTTGGCAACTAAAAAACAACTACTCTTTTGAAATGTAAATTACGAATATAATTAGCATACAACAAGTCATATGTTACAAAAGATATTATACATCAACAACAAATTAAAGTACCACAAAAATTTCAAAGTCTTTAAAGTAACTTGCATCTAATAAAAGTTTCAATGCGAATATATCTCCGCAAAGGTTGTAATTAAATCAGCCGCAATTTCTCCGCGGAATTTGGCTGTTTGAGCAGACCAAGAGCTGCATTCTGTACAGGATATCTCATCAATTGATAGAACCGCTTCCATGTAGTTTAGAACGAAAACCCCACAATCATATTCATTTCCTTGTTGTGGCAATCCTGGAACTTCCACAATAGGCCAATCCTCGATTCCGACTGGAAGTGCTCATGTTGCTTCTTCGTGAATTATTTTAACCTGCAAAAGAACACAGAAAATTAAAAGGTGGTTGAAATCTGAATGATAAATAATTATTTATTTAAAAAGCTCACCAATGATTCAAGTCCCTTACTATGATGCTTTCTTTTCATTGAGTCATAAAACTCCCATCTATGTTGCTTCAATTGGCACACCAATAATGCCCAATGATTGGTTAGGTAATATGACATGATAATTAAATCACTATTTTTCACATTGACTTTTGTTAAATGCTTTATTATGCATCTAGTATTGTTAGCACTGTTTCTGCGGTAGTACTGTGGAGAAATGTTAGTGAACATGAGAGCAACGTAAAATATAAGTATATGCATTTTTTTGCATAGTCAGATGAAACGTAAAGGAAATTTCTTATATTCGACTTCAAAAGGATCTTCTTGGCTCTGAGTGCAATAACATACACATTTAGGTGTGTGTTATGCAATAATCAACCATGAAGAAGTTCATCCATACCACCTCGCGTCATCAAAATGGTTCCATTGTTGAAAATAGTGTCGCAGCTGCAAATAACAATCATATCACTTACATATTACTAATATGTAATTGACTATAACAATATTATATACATGCAACATAGACGAGTGACAATACCTTTTTGAGAATTTTTGAATCATATCATATATAACCTTGCACTGAAAAGCTGATATGTACGGTCTGTCGGGGTAAATGTTATCTTCCTTTACCTTTTCCTTGACCTTAGCTTTTTCTTTCAAAGGGGTATTTGGTAAGTCTTTTTTTCTCCTTTGTCCATTCTTTATATTTTTAATCAGACTACTAATTTTAATGTCTTCTGTATTGAACTCCGATTTAAGTTTTACGATCGGCATAAATGGTTTATCTGGCGATACGGGCTGCGCATGCAGTGTAGAGGTCTGGGGAGGTGTAACATGCAGCGGAGAGGTCTGTGGAGGTGTAGCATGTAGTGGTTGTGGTTCATCACAAAATTTGGCTTTTAATTTGACAAACCATGACTCACAATAGTCTATAATTGAGCGCACCTCCAACCACACTTCAGTTTGAATAAAATTCTTGAGACGGGCCTCCAGTCCTAGCACGTCATCATCAAATAAATATTCCTCTACTTCCATTTTTGCTTTCTTCTTTACTTTTCTCTTCGCAATTTCTTTAATTTTTTTCTTCAACAGGTTCTTCTCATTTTTAGAATTCTCTTGAAGTTCTTCAACGGTCAACATATAATCATCTAACTCAGTTTTTAATTCCACACGCAGCTTCTCGTCAAATATATTTTTGTAATAACATTCTTGTTCTTTTTAACATGTTCGAAGTCTGAATCATCCTCTTCCTCCTCTTCAACAAGTAACTTTTCCTCACTCTTTAAAATGTCCACAAAGTTTGGTTTTATCTACAGTTCAAACCAAAAAATGTACTACATCAAAATACAATTGAAAATGCGGTTTAGAATTACGACTGCAAATACCTATTATAAGTACGACTGCAAATGCATGCTAGAATTACGATTATAAATGCATAATAGAATTACCACTACAAAAGCATACTGCAGTTACGACTGCAAATGTCCACCAAAATTATGACTGTAAATGCATACTACAATTACGACTGTAAATACCTACTACAATTACGACTGCAAAGGCCTACTAGAATTACAACTGCAAATGCATAATACAATTACGACTGCAAATGCCTACTAGAATTACGACTGTAAATACATAATAGAATTACGAGTGCAAATGCATACTACAATTACGATTGTAAATGCATTTTAGACTGATGACTGTAACTGGTTTTAAATTTTCAACGAAAAGAACAATTGCAACTGCAGTTGCAACCATTTAGGTATTACCAACCTTATAACTCGTTCGTAGTTTTATTAATTGATTGAAGCAAAACTGGGCACGATAACTTTTCTTAGATGACCAATGACAAATTCTCGGCCTATCAAGTTTATTAACAATCACCTGCATATCTGTGTGTTCGTAAAGTCATACCTACAACCAAAAATACTGTAATTAGAAAATGTTTAATATAAAAAGAATGTACTGAAAATTATCTTACTTACCAATAGTATTGTTGCACAACCCTCCAAGTATCCCAAATTAACACCAACTTTCTTGACTACACTAGCTTGACTTAGTGCATCAACCTGTGATAGCAAAAAACGGTGAATTGCCTTTGGCCAGTTGTACTTCAGAAAGTTCGAGAAACCTCTAATTTTGTACAAAGAGGCTGAGATCTTCATCTCTTTCAACGGGAAGAAGAATACGTTGACCAAATAGAGGATTAAGCTATCCAATCTTCTACTCTCCAAAGTGGGAGACCAATCTTCCAAAGCGAGACTATTAAGATCCTCACTCAAATCTTTGTATAGTAGGATATATTTATACACGACAGTCTAATGCACGTAAAGGCCTATCCCTGGTTTGGAAGACCCAAGATCAAAGAAACCTCATTAACAGTCAATTTACAGTATTTATTACCTATTAAAAAACCTGTTTATGTTCGTTAAAGGTCCGTACAAGAACATAAAGTAATGGAATATTTTGTGGAAGTTTGGGCATCTCAAACAACTGCAGCATACCAACTTCCCTCAAAATCTTTAAAGTTCCCTCTTCTAAAGCGTCTAACAAAGGACGACGGGCATTCAACTTGGAAGTTGAAACATCACGTCTGGAGTGTAAGTAATTGCTTCCATGCACTATAAAAGAGATTTTGATTTAGCATATTAAATACAAAAACAAGTAAAAGAATGTATAGATAACCTTACTTGTTTGTGAATGTTCTCTTTCTTGAATGTCACTTATAGGAAAGTTGTATTACAAAAATATGTAATTAAGAAGCATATTGTAAAACGAAACAATAAACTTTCAATTACAATTGAAATTATATCTACTTAAAAATAGAAATGTAACTTCATTTTAATATGCAAGATAGAAGAGAAAATTCAAAAAAGAACGACAACTGGTTACAATTGTAAATAAAATCGTGATTTAGACTGTTTTGGGTTCTACAGTTATAATCATACAAATAATTGGAGTACCATAAATAGAGGAATACATTGTAAAAATTTTATACACAGATTAGAACTCTTAACATTAAAGCATATATAACTGGAATAATTAGACGAAAATCGCAAAAAAAATTAAGCCATTGACTTCATGCCAATAGAACTGTGATTTAGAATGTTTTGGGTTCTCAGCTGTAATCATACAAACAATTGGAGTTCCAAATAGAGCGGAATAAATTGTAAAAATTTTCTACAAAAATTAGATCTCTAAACATTAAAGCAGTTACAACTGGAATAACGAGACGGAAATCCAAAAAAAATTTAAGGTAATTTCTGTACCTACCAGAGCTATGTATAACTAATGATGTGTATAGTTTATTAATTAAATTTACCATAAATAGAACTATGATTATGACTGTTTTTGTCCAGCAGTTGTAATTATACAAAAAATTGGAGTTCCTAATAGAGAAGACATTGTAACAATATTGTACAAAAATTAGAACTGTAAATAGTACAGAAATTACAACCGAAATAAAGTAGTCTAAATCTTAAAAAAATAATTAGACAATATTTTACAGTTCAAAAACAAAGAACTTTAAATACTACTATAATTACAACAAGAATGATAAAAAAGACTGTGAGAGTCTTTGAACTGTAAGAAAACTAGAATAACGACTGCATATGTTTATACAATTTGAATTGCAACAAAAACTTCAATTACGACTATAAATATTACGAAAACTGTTTGGTTCTTTGAACTATAAAGATAACTAAAATAACGACTGTAATTTCAATTTGGACTGCAATTTCAAAATGAAGAGATGGTGGCTCTAATTTGGACTAGAATAATGACTGTAATTTCAAAGAGGACTGTTTATCTTCATACAATGTGGACTGTAATTTCAACACACTTTACGACTGCAAATAGTACATACATTAACAAACCCACAACTACATCTAATTTGCAAGAGAAACAATAACTTACAACTGAAAAATTTCACCAAACAACTTTCATTTGAAATGAAACATAAACCCTAAATTTTAGTGTATTGAGATTAAGATTTTTTACCTTCTTAAACCAGAAGCGGGTTCGTTTGGAGTTGGAATACAGTAATGGCGAATGAAGACACCCTGGATCACAGTAATGACAACGAGAGAAAGACGAAAAAGTTGCTCTAGGTTTTTGTTTTCCATTTGGTCAATGAAGAGGCGCGAGAATGGTGTGGATCAGAGATGTCACTAACGCCCACTATCACAGAAATTGCAATTGGAGAAATAAGGGAGGTGCAGCTAGGGCAAAGGTGCGAAGGAAGAAGAAGAGGCATTTTCTAGCGCGTGTTTCAGAAAGGAAGAGGCACGACATTTAGGCGGGATCCTGATAGAAAGTTAGGTCGCGAAAACGAAAAATTAGGGGAGAGGTATTTCCGTAATTATATAGAGAAGGGGGTATTTATTTAGGGACCATAAGCATGGTACACCACATGTACACAAAATTTTTTCATTCCTATTCACCATTTTCTGAAGTCACATCTCTAGTTCATTAATGACCATTAAAACATCTTTTGGGGAATGACTCAAGTGAATTGAATTTTATTTGCTGTTATGAGTCCTTTTGGAGCTGTTGTAGCTATTGTTGGCATAAGCTAAAGGGACACCTGCACCAGTTAAAGCAGTGATAAGAATATAAGGCATCAGCTAAAGAATTGAAAGATAAGGCAAAAGACAAAGTGAAGACTGAAGACTATATTGACACCCTACTTGCTGACCTGGTTCTTGACACGAGAATACGAGAGAGATCAACATGAGTAATTGTTTATGCTTATCTTCCTTTTAGATTTGTGTTATCTAAGCCTATAAATAGTGCCCAAGATTATGTAAAAATATAACTATTGTGGTCTAATTCGGCGCTCCTAAATCGGTCCAAATTAGACCGTCTTAGCTCGGGAGTGGTCAAGCGCACATTCATTCAAAGAGTGAAAGAGTAGGTACACAAGACGTTTTGACGTGGAAAAACCCCTCAACTGAGTAAAAAATCACGTGATCGGGTCTGTGCCGATCGACACTCGTCAATCAAGATTAAAGTTGTCGCCTCCAGTCCCGATATAGGGCAGCCCTCATTCTCAGTGCGTTGTTCTTCCTTTGCGAGCTGCAGATCTGAGAGCAGACCGGAACCCAGAAGGAGACAAATTTGCTAGATATGTTGGATCATGCCGTCTCAACCAAGTCAGACACCAATCCATGGCTGCTGCTGCTAGTGGAAGATTTTTTGTCGGTATGTGGCTCATTGTTCTCGAGTCGAAGAGGACTCCATTCAAAGCAGCTCTATTTGGATCATCATCCTGATTGATCTCTAAAAACTTACTATTTCTTATGACGCTATTGTTCGAATTTCTAAAACAGCCTATTGATGTTGTACAGATCAAGGTCAAAGGTTCCAGACCCACCCACTTGAACCTGCTTCAACTTCAGATCTTTTGTAGCAATTTTTGGAGTCTGGATGAGTTTTCACTAGAATTAAAAATAACTGATCATATACAACAATATCAGTTGAATTTCAGACCTTCAGATCCCTGTTTTTGGATCTGAATTTTCTTACTTTGGAGATCTACATCTGATTTCCAGATATATCAGTGAGGGTTTTCTCTTGGTCGAGGCAGCCCGCTTCCTTGCTAGAATTTTCAGATCTAATGGAGGACATTGTTGGTCGTCACTCTTACTGTTTGGTCCTTGGATCTTTGTTGCCGCCTTGATCAACATTGGAGTTTCTTGTTGTTGCCTTGATCAACATTGGTTCCAATGGATATTGAAGAATGTTGAAGCCAAAATTGACCTATGTGGAGTTCGGGGTCCCTGAAAGGGGTGACCTCACACCTACTACACTCGAGAGAATGTCATGGACCGGAGACTTAGGAGACTAAGAACAGACCCTCGGCTCTAGCGCGGAGGTCCCACCTCACACCCGGAAGGCTACCTGAGAGCCTTCCCCTCCCTTACCAAAGGGCTAGGCTGGGCGCCTTGGAGAGCTCTCTCTACTCTACCAAGAAGAAGCTAAGGGAGGAGGAAGCTCAAAAAGGATCCTCTCCAAGGCACCCAAGGGGGTCTATTTATAGGTTTCCAAATCCCATGGGCCAAAAATGACCAAAATATCCCCACGGCCAAAAGGCCTCGGGCAAATAGGAAACCGCCACGCCGGGGGGTAGAGAAGGAAAAACGCATCACCCAAAGCAAATAGGGGAGCCACCCTGCGGGACGGGGCAAGACCCGGCCTGGGGGCCGGTCTCGCCGGGCCTACCCGCCGGGCCGGGCGAGACCCGGCCTGGGGGCCGGTCTCGCCCGGCTTACCCGCCGGGCTGGGCGAGACCTGGCCTGGGGGTCGGTCTCGCCTGGCTGCCCGCAGGGCTAGGGCGAGACCCGGCCCGAGGGCCGGTCTCGCCCGGCCAACCCGCCGGGCACGGCGAGACCCGGCCTGGGGGCCGGTCTCGCCTGGCTGCCCGCGGGGCGGGGCGAGACCTGGCCCGAGGGTCGGTCTCGCCCGGCCTACCCGCCGGGCTGGGCGAGACCCGGCCTGGGGGCCGGTCTCGCCTGGCTGCCCGCGGGGCTGGGCGAGACCCGACCCGAGGGCCGGTCTCGCCCGGCCTACCCGCCGGGCGGGGCGAGACCCGGCCTGGGGGCCGGTCTCGCCTGGCTGCCTGCGGGGCGGGGCGAGACCCGACCCGAGGGCCGATCTCGCCCGGCCTACCCGCCGGGCTGGGCGAGACCCGACCTGGGGGCCGGTCTCGCCTGGCTACCGGGACGGTCTCTCCTGGCTGCCCGGCGGGTAGCTCGGGCGAGACCGGCCCTCGGGCCGGGTCTCGCCCCGCCTATCCGCCGGGATGGGCGAGACCCGGCCTGGAGGCCGGTCTCGCCGGGCTGCCCGCGGGGCGGGGCGAGACCCGGCCCGAGGGCCGGTCTCGCCCGGCCTATCCGCCGGGATCGGGGCTGGTCTCGTCGGCCTGAGGGGAAAAGGGGGAGGGGGAGGGCCTGCTGATCCCGCCTCCACACCCAATTGGCCCAGGCGGGTGCCTACCAACCTGCCGCTCTCACACTCCAACTAAGGGGCCGCTGGGGGAGGCCGATTTCTCCTCCCCCTACTAGTAGATTTCCAAGCTATAGCCAAAATTGGCTACCGAGAGTTCAAAATACTCAAAAAGCTTAAAAACTAAGCACGCCTCATTTAGGGTCCGCTCTTCGCGAATACGGGGTTGTACATAATCCCCGCTCTTTTCGAGGTTGGCACAAGCTCGGAAAGAAACATCCAACCCAACGTATTCGCGGAGTGTAACTTCCCCGCGGGGTCAACCTGCCATGCCAGCTATGGGAGCCTGGGTGGCGAGAGCTTCTCTGGGTAACAAACTTGGCTCCCTCGAGAGATCAACCAGCCCTGTCAGCTAGTGAGAGCCTGACAGCGGAATCCATCTCGGAGCAAAGGACTTGGCTTCCACGAGAGATCAACCTGCCCTGCCAGCTAGATGAGATCCTGGCAGCGAAATCCATCTCGGATCTAAGTGCTTGGCTTCCACGAGAGATCAACCCGCCCTGTCAGCTAGATGAGACCCTGACAGCGGAATCCATCTCGAAGTGAGACCTTCCCACCCTCCGAGAGATCAACCTGCCCTGCCAGCTAGGTGAGAGCCTGACAGCGGAATCCATCTCGAGGTGAGACCTTCCCACCCTCCGAGAGATCAACCTGCCCTGCCAGCTAGGTGAGAGCCTGGCAGCGGAATCCATCTCGAGGTGAGACCTTCCCACCCTCCGAGAGATCAACCTGCCCTGCCAGCTAGGTGAGAGCCTGGCAGCGGAATTCATCTCGAGGTGAGACCTACCCACCCTCCGAGAGATCAACCTGCCCTGCCAGCTAGGTGAGAGCCTGGCAGCGGAATCCATCTCGAGGTGAGACCTTCCCACCCTCCGAGAGATCAACCTGCCCTGCCAGCTAGGTGAGAGCCTGGCAGCGGAATCCATCTCGAGGTGAGACCTTCCCACCCTCCGAGAGATCAACCTACCCTGCCAGCTAGGTGAGAGCCTGGCAGCGGAATCCATCTCGAGGTGAGACCTTCACACCCTCCGAGAGATCAACCTGCCCTGCCAGCTAGGTGAGAGCCTGGCAGCGGAATCCATATCGAGGTGAGACCTTCCCACCCTCCGAGAGATCTACCTGCCCCGTGTAAGAACCGAACAAAAACAAGCCGAAATGGTTTTAAAGTGAAACTTTATTATCCAAAAAAGGTATCTATTACAAAGGTATGCCCTCCCTTATATAGAATGGAGGAGAGATGAAAGAATACAAATAAGAGATGTGGGACTAAAAAATTTACAGGACTAAGCGGACTATACAAAATAAACCGCACAAGCCGCGCGGTTATACAGAAGGGCTAACCGCACGGCTACCACAAAAGAAGAAGAGAGATCGTCAGGGAAGACCGCTAGACCGCTCGGTCTCCAAGCCGGCTGAGACAAACTGCCAGACCGCGCGGTCTTCAACCCGCCAAGACAGACCGCCAGACCGCCCGGTCACCAACTTCAACACTCCCCCCTCAAGCTGGAGCATATATATCGATCATGCCCAGCTTGTCGCAAACATGAAGAAACGAGGCGAAAACTGGCTTGGTGAAGATGTCAGCCAGCTCTTTATCAGAAGTAACAAAGGGAGTGCAAATTTGTTCCTTTAAGATCTCTTCACGAATGAAATGACAGTCGACCTCAATGTGCTTTGTTCTTTCATGGAAGACCGGATTTTTGGAAATGTATATGGCTGCCTTGTTATCACAGAACATAGGTAGATGATGGTTGTAGATCTCTCCTAAATCTAGCATGAGAGCCCGCAGCCATTTTAACTCACAAGTGGTCAACGCCATACTGCGATACTCAGCTTCTGCACTGGACCTGGAGACAACAGACTGCTTCTTGCTCTTCCAGCTCACCAGATTTCCCCCAACAAAGGTGCAAAAACCTGAGGTTGACTTGCGATCCCCTTTGTCATCAGCATAACTTGCATCTGAGTAGACTTCAATCCTCAGATGACCATTCTTCTGAAAAAGTAATCCTTTCCCAGGCGCTGCTTTGACATACTCCAAGATCCGCAAGGCGGACTGTAGATGGCACTCCCTAGGAGCTTGCATGAATTGACTCACCTTGCCCACAACATAGGAAATGTCGGGCCTGGTCACTGTGAGATATATGAGCTTACCAACCAGACGCCTGTACCGCGAACTATCTGAAAGAGGAGGCGAATCATCTGTCCAGGATTTGTCTTCTCCAGTTGTCATGGGGCATCGGGCAGGTTTTGCTCCAGTCAACCCTGCATCTTTTAAAAGATTAAGGGCATACTTACGCTGAGAGAGAACTAAGGAGTCGGGCTTCCGAGAGATTTTGATCACCAGAAAGTACTTTGGAGAGCCCATATCTTTCGTGATCAGATGTTGGCGAAGATGTCGCTTTGTCAGGGCTACCCCTTCCTGGTCATCGCCAGTGAGAAGAATATCATCGACGTACACAGCAAGAACAACCAGCCCCGAGGGAGTTTTGCGAATAAAGAGAGAGTGATCAGCAGAGATTTGCGCAAAACCAACAGCCGCCACGATGCCGCTGAACTTGTCAAACCAAGCTCGAGGGCTCTGCTTGAGGCCATAAATTGCCTTCTGCAGCCGGCATACTCGTGTCTCCCCCGGAGCAACATACCCAGGAGGTTGCTCCATGTAAACTGCCTCGTGAAGATCACCATAAAGGAAGGCATTCTTGACATCCAGCTGAGAAATCGGCCAATCCCTATTGACTGCCACAGAGAGAAGGACCCGGATAGTGCTGAGACGAGCCACGAGGGAGAAGGTGTCAAAGTAATCAACCCCATAGGTCTGAGTAAAGCCCTTAGCAACAAGGCGAGCCTTATACCGATCCACAGTGCCGTTTGGGCCAAATTTGACCACAAAGACCCAGCGACAACCAACAACATCAGTACCGAAGGGAGGAGGAACAAAAGTCCATGTACCCCGCTCCGTGAGGGTCGCCATTTCCTCATCCATGACCAGCTTCCAGTGGCGAATAACAAGGGCCTCCTGATAGGAACGAGGAGTGGCAGTGGCAGAGATAGCCAGCGCAAAGGCCCTGCGAGAAGGGGTAAGACGATCATAGGAAACAACAGCAGTAAGGGGGTGTAGGGTACATGTCCGCACCCCTTTGCGAAGAGCCACATGGAGATCCAGGTCGGCGGGCCCATGGGGATCCGGAGCGTCCGTGGCAGAGAGAGCTGGCCCGGGAGAAGAGAGCGACGACGGCGGAGAGGATGGAGACGGAGGTGGAGAAGTGGGAGAGAGAGGTGGAGCGAGAGGAGGGGACGGAGATGACAGAGGTGTGGATATCTCGGCAGGAGACGAGGGAATGAAGGGAATAACAGGAGAGTCAGAAGCCGGGGAAGGAGGAGAGGTAACGGGGGAAAGAGAGGATGAGTCAGCCTAGAAGTAGGAGGCATTCTCAAAGAAGGTAACGTCAGCAGAGACGAATTGCTGACGAAGAACAGGGTTAAAGCAACAATAGCCTTTCTGAGTGGTGGAGTACCCCAGAAAGACACATTTGGTGGAGCGAGGGGAGAGCTTGTCACGGGTGGCAGATGGGGTATGCACAAAAGCAGTGCATCCAAAGATGCGGAGAGGGAGAGGAAAAGGCTCCTTGCCCGGATACAGAATGGAGAAGGGTGTTTTCCCGTGGAGAATGGTGGATGGAATGCGATTGATGACGTAGCAGGCAAGGAGAACGACATAGCCCCAATACGAGTGAGGGACATGCATCTGGGTCATCAATGTGCGAGACACATCGAGGAGGTGACGGTTTTTGCGTTTCGCCACCCCATTTTGTTGGGAGGTGTAAACACAGCTAGTCTGATGAATAATGTCATGTTGCACACAAAAAGAGGTAAAAGCATGACTCAGATATTCTTTAGCATTGTCGGAGCGAAATGTTTTAATACAAGTATTGAACTGAGTTTTAATCAACTGATAAAAAGATATCCATACATCTAAAAGTTCAGAGCGATCTCGGAGGAGATACACCCAAGTATATCGAGAAAAATCATCTATAAAAGTTACAAAATAAGAACTACCCCGGCCAATGGTGAGGGTAGGAGCAGGTCCCCAGATATCGGAGTGGACAAGATCAAAAGGACGAGTAGAGCCCCGTCCGTGCTTCGGCGGGAAGGAGGAACGGTGATGCTTGCCGAGTTGACAGGCGTCGCATTGGAGAGGAGTACTAGACGGAGGGAGGTGTGGCAGAAGCTGATGTAGAAGACGTGGTGGAGGATGACCGAGGCGGAGATGCCACTGGAGAAGATCCGTACAGGAATAGGAGAAGGCGGACAAGGCAGAAACGTTGTCGAGGAAGTAGAGGACGCCTCTCTCAGTCCCAGTAGCAATCGTCCGGTGGGAGCTCGGATCCTGAAAAGAACAAGAAGTTGGTGTAAAGGTCACAGAACACTGAAGCTGTTTACATAAATAGGTAACAGACAACAGATTGCACATAAACTTGGGCACATAGAGAGTGTCCGCTAGTCGTAGTGACGGAGTAACATGAACCACTCCCGTCCCATGAAGCTCCTGGAATCGCAACTAGGACCGGAGGCAACCGATCATGTTGTTTGAGTAAAGAGAAGCACTGAGGATTGCCCGTCAGATGATTAGTGACACCAGAGTCGATGAGCCATTTACCTTGAGTCACCATGTGGGCACTACCTGAGGATGTTACAACAGAGGCAGACAGCTTGGAAGAGTCACCGGAGGGGCGAAGATGGGGATGCTTCGTCCAGCAGCGTTCGAAAGTATGGCCGGTTCGGCCACAATGAGAACAGAGGTAGCGGGAAGAAGTACGACTGCCGGACTGGTGACTGCGGCTACTAGAGCCACTCCACTGAGTGTGATGAGAATAGTTGTCCGGTGGGGGAGAAGGAGCGGGCAAAAGTGGGCGCTGAAGGAGAGAGGTGACAGCAACGATGCGGGCAGCGGTGGAATCTAAGGTAGGAGATTCGGCCTCACCCAGAATTTGCTGGCGGATCATGTCATAAGTATCAGGAAGCCGGAGCAGATAACACACAACCAGAATCTCCTGGAAGTGCTTGTGTTGTTGAGCCAAATCTGCAGAAAAAGGGCGATTCTGAAGAATCTCAACCCCAAGAGTCTGAACCTGTTGGTAGGTAGCAGCAGGAGATAAGACAGGACGGGCAAAGAGGTCCGCATACAACGTATAGATGCTGGATGTCTGAGCCCCCTTGGAGTACAGAGCGGCAAGATGAAGCCAAGCGGCTTTGACCATCTCATCATGACGTATGACAGGAAGGCACTCATCGAAAAGACTGTTCGCGAGCCAAGTACGCACAAGCGCGTCACTTGCATCCCAGTCATCAAAGAGAGGTGAAGTGATAGGAGGTGGGTCATCAACGAGATGGTGGCGTTTGCATTGTGATCGAAGAAGAAAGGTGAAAGAGACGCTCCAATCCGGGTAGTTGGAGCCAACAAGCTTGGAAACGGTCCCAAGGTTCCCGGAAAGAGTAGGTGGAAGAGGCGGAGCCGGATTGGTGACAGGGGTGGTGGCAGTAGAGGCATCAGAAAGAGCCATAGGAGCAGTAAAAAGGAAGCCGGGCGGTTAGGAAACAACCCGCACGGATAGGATAAAGACGGTCTGCAGCGGTCACAAGGGTGGGAACCAGCGGCCAAAAAAGCCACGACCAAGCTGCAGACACAAGTAGAGGGGAAGAAGTCGAACGGCTAGAGGACAGGCCGCGCGAACAGAAGCAGGACAAAACAGGGCGCTGCGAGAAGAGGCGGCGACTTAGAAGAGACAAAAAAGTCGCGCACACAGAGGGCAGCAACAAGGAGAGGAAGAGGCCGCGCGGACAGGGTGCAAACCATCACGACAAGCCACGCGGACAGGAAGACACAGAATCATGAGGAGTAGATCGAGTCCTCTGATACCATGTAAGAACCGAACAAAAACAAGCCGAAATGGTTTTAAAGTGAAACTTTATTATCCGAAAAAGGTATCTATTACAAAGGTATGCCCTCCCTTATATAGAATGGAGGAGAGATGAGAGAATACAAATAAGAGATGTGTGACTAAAAAATTTACAGGACTAAGAGGACTATACAAAATAAACCGCACAAGCCGCGCGGTTAGACAGAAGGGCTAACCGCACGGCTACCACAAGAGAAGAAGAGAGATCGCCAGGGAAGACCGCTAGACCGCCCGGTCTCCAAGCCGGCTGAGACAAACCGCCAGACCGCGCGGTCTTCAACCCGCCAAGACAGGCCGCTAGACCGCCCGGTCACCAACTTCAACACCCCGCCAGCTAGGTGAGAGTCTGGCAACGGAATCCATCTCAAGGTGAGACCTACCCACCCTCCGAGAGATCAACCTGCCCTGCCAGCTACGTGAGATCCTGGCAGCGGAATCCATCTCGAGATGAGACCTTCCCACCCTCGAAGAGATCAACCTGCCCTGCCAGCTAGGTGAGAGCCTGACAGCGGAATCCATCTCGAGGTGAGACCTTCCCACCCTCCGAGAGATCAACCTGCTCTGCCAGCTAGGTGAGAGCCTGGCAGCGGAATCCATCTCGAGGTGAGACCTTCCCACCCTCCAAGAGATCAACCTGCCCTGCCAGCTAGGTGAGAGCCTGGCAGCGGAATCCATCTCTAGGTGAGACCTTCCCATCCTCCGAGAGATCAACCTGCCCTGCCAGCTAGGTGAGAGCCTGACAGCGGAATCCATCTCGAGATGATACCTACCCACCCTCCGAGAGATCAACCTGCCCTGCCAGCTAGGTGAGAGCCTGACAGCGGAATCCATCTCGAGCTGAGACCTTCCCACCCTCCGAGAGATCAACCTGCGCTGCCAGCTAGGTGAGAGCCTGGCAGCGGAATCCATCTCGAGGTGAGACCTTCCCACCCTCCGAGAGATCAACCTGCCCTGCCAGCTAGGTGAGAGCCTGGCAGCAGAATCCATCTCAAGGTGAGACCTTCCCACCCTCCTAGAGATCAACCTGCCCTGCCAGCTAGGTGAGTGCCTGGCAGCGGAATCCATCTCGAGATGAGACCTATAGGCATCCACGAGAGGTACCACCGACCCTGCCCAGCCAGTGAGAGCCTGGGCAGCTGGACCGTCTCGGAGCAAAAGGACTAGGCATCTCAATCAAACCTTACCAAATCCTACATCCTCAAATGGGGGAAAATATAAGTTACATGGTCCCCCCGACTCAGCTGGTCAGGGGTAGCACTTGTTACAAGACAAGAAAATGAAAAAACTACCGCAAGGCGAGGCTCCCTCATGGGGCCTGGGCATGACGGCCGTCTTCCACTTCCTTTTCCTCGGGCGCTTCCATCTTGCTCAAGCTCTCCATGACCTTCTCCATCTCCTCTGCATGGGCCAACCAAGAGATGGTGTTGACAGCCGTGGCGTAGCACTGCCTTGCCATCCTGGAGTCCCCCTTGACTCTGACCTGGATCCCTCTAGAGCTGAACTTGATGCATTGGTGGAAGGAAGATGGCATGCAATGAAAGGCGCTGATGAGGGGCCTTCCGAAGATGGCGTTGTAGCTGTTTGGACCGTCAACAATGACGAACCGGCAGTTCCTTGAGGCTCCTCCCAACTTTACTTGGAGTCCTACTCCACCTTCGACCTCCTTTCTTTCTCCTGAGAATCCGAACAGGGGTCCGTCCGAGGCCAACACCCTCCTTGGATCCACCTTCATCTCATCAAACGCCTTCCTGAAAACGACGTTGACGGAGCTCTCGTTGTCAACCAAGATTCGGGAGACGCTGTAGCCCTCGATGACCGTCTAGATGACCAGCGCATCATAGAATGGATCCTCATGATCCGGTAGGTCCTTCACCGAGAAGGTGATCTTCTCCTCCTGGGGCGGGGTCTGGGAGGTTGAGGCGACGCTCCTTCGGTACATGATATGGAGGCTTGCCTTCCGAGTGGCCTCGATCCCCACTTCACCATGGATCACCGCTATACCGCCTCGGGGTCCGACATCGACCCGGTCCTCACAAACATCATCCCCTCCTTCTCTGGGCAGAACCTCTTCAATCCGCACTGGTGGCTGTGGCTGGGCAGGGTCTCTCGCCCCCCTCACTTCCAGGAACTCGGGGCAGGTAGCTGTGGCGTGCCCCTCCACCTGGTGGAAGTCACAGTACGACAACTCTACCCTGACCCTTCTCCTTCCCTGGCGGTTCCTCCTCTCCCTTCGACCAATCTCCATCGCTTGATGTGGTGGGGGGAGGAGCTGCCTAGGGGCTTGCCTCTGGAAGTTGAACCTCCCTTGGCCCCCATGGAAGTTTCCCCCATCTTGGGCGTAACCTCTTCCGGGGTCCTGATCGGGTCCTCCCTGCTACCTCCAACCTGTCTCCGGACCCTCCTGAGCTCTCCGCTCCTCTCTCCTTCTTCCTTCCTGAGGTCTCGAGCCTCCTTGCTCCTTCGACTCCGCCTCTGTTAGCTTTGCCAACTTCTTGACAAATGCCGGGTTGGCCGCCTTCATGGCAATCTCCTCTGCCGCCCTTTCCATCAGCTCCTCGAAGGAAAGGGGGGCCTTCTGGGTCAAGCTCATCTTGAAAAAGCCCTCCTTCAGCCCAACGGTGAAGGCCATCTAGAGAGCATACCCTGGCATCTCCTGGACCTCCAGGATCTCCTCCTAGAACCTGTCTACGTAACGGGCCAGTGACTCCTCGGCCCCATGTCTTATCAGGAAGATAGACTCAGGACTCCTCTTCCGCTTATTGGAGGTGGAGAAGCGAAGCTGAAAGCTCCGGCTCAAGTCTTAGAACCCATAGATCGACCTTGGAGGGAGTTGATGGAACCAGTCCCTTGCCTTCTCCTTCAACGTGATCGCAAAAAGGCGACACTTGAAGGCGTCCGTCATCGGCCTGATGGAGACGGCATCCTCGAACCACTGCAGATGCTAAACGGGGTCATCCTTCCCGGTGTAGTAAGCCATGTCTGGCTCTCTGAACCCCTCGGGAATGGGAGCTGAGATGATCAGCTCGTTGAAGGGTGACCCCCTAAGGGGTGGTCTCGCCACCTCCACTCGCGCAAGCTGCTCGCCTGGGAGGTTGGCACTCGCCGGGCTAGAAAACAACTCCCGGCCAGCGAGGTCTCGCTCGACCCCATCTCCCATCCTCTCCTTCCCGGGCCTTCTTCCTGGTGCGCTTCCTTCTCCCCCCGCTGGGGTCATCTCGCCTAGACTCCTGGGAGTCGACTCGTCGAGGGGGGGGGGGAGCTAGCTCCTGGGGGGTCGGGGTGGAGCTGCCACCCTGAGGAGCAATGCTTCGCAGCATCTCCATGATACCCTGGATGGAGGCCATGAACTCTTGCCTCCCCACAAAGGGTCCTGAGCTAGGGAGCTCGCCGAGATCATCACTACCTCCCTGACCTCCAGTCATGACTCTCTCCCTAGATCTTCTGTGCTGGTCACTCTCCACGCTCACCGCACCAAAGTGTTGAAGCCAAAATTGACCTCTGTGGAGTTCGGGGTCCCTGAAAGAGGTGACCTCACACCTACTACACTCGAGAGAACGTCACGGACCGGAGACTTAGGGGACTAATAACAGACCCTCGGCTCTAGCGCGGAGGTCCCACCTCACACCCGGAAGGCTACCTGAGAGCCTTCCCCTCCCTTACCAAAGGGCTAGGCTGGGCGCCTTGGAGAGCTCTCTCTACTCTACCAAGAAGAAGCTAAGGGAGGAGGAAGCTCAAAAAGGATCATCTCCAAGGCACCCAAGGGGGTCTATTTATAGTTTTCCAAATCCCATGAGCCAAAAATGACCAAAATACTCCCACGGCCAAAAGGCCTCGGGCCAATAGGAAACCGCCACGCCGGGGGGTAGAGAAGGAAAAATGCGTTACCCAAAGCAAATAGGGGACCCACCCTGCGGGACGGGGCCGAGACCCGGCCTGGGGGTCGGTCTCGCCCGGCCTACCCACCGGGCTAGGCGAGACCCGGCCTGGGGGCCGGTCTCGCCTGGCTGCCCACGGGGCTGGGGCGAGACCCGGCCCGAGGGCCGGTCTCGCCCGGCCAACACGTCGGGCACGGCGATACCCGGCCTGGGGCCGGTCTCGCCTGTTTGCCCGTGGGGCGGGGCGAGACCTGGCCCGAGGGCCGGTCTCGCCCATCCTACCCGCCGGGCTGGGCGAGACCCGGCCTGGGGGCCGGTCTCGCCTGGCTGGCCGCTGGGCGGGGCGAGACCCGGCCCGAGGGCCGGTCTCGCCCGGCCTCCCCGCCGGGCTGAGCGAGACCCGGTCTTGGGGCCGGTCTCGCCTGGCTGCCCGCGGGGCTGAGCGAGACCCGGCCCGAGGGCCGGTCTCGCCCAGCCTACCCGCCGGGCTGGGCGAGACCCAGCCTGGGGGCCGGTCTCGCCTGGCTGCCCGCGTGGCGGGGCGAGACCCGGCCCGAGGACCGGTCTCGCCCGACCTACCTGCCGGGATCGGGGCTGGTCTCGCCGGCCTGAGGGGAAAAGGGGAGGGGGAGGGCCTGCTGATCCCGCCTCCACACCTAATTGGCTCGGGCGGGTGCCTACCAACCTGCCGCTCTAACACTCCAACTAAGGGGCCGCTGGGGGAGGCCGATTTCTCCTCCCCCTACTAGTAGATTTCCAAGCTATAGCTAAATTTGGCCACCGAGAGTTCAAAATACTCAAAAAGCTTAAAAACTAAGCACGCCTCATTTAGGGTCCGCTCTTCACGAATACGGGGTTATACAAAGAAGAAACTGCACAGTGATGAGTCTATAACCAGGTACAAAGCACGTCTAGTTGCTAAGAGTTATAAAAAATAAGGGGGAATTGACTACTTTGACGTCTATTCACCTGTATGTCACATATACACTCTTAGGATTCTTGTTGCTTTAGCTTCTATCGAGAACTTTATAGTTCATCAGATGAATATAAAGACAGTCTTCTTGAATGAAGATCTTGATGAAGAGATCTACATGACACAACCTGAAAATATGTACATAAAGATCTGAAAGAGAAAGTGTGCAAGCTAGACAAATCAATCCGCGATCTTAAAAAAGCGTCAAAGATTGGACACATGAAATTTAACCAAGTGATAAAGAGTATTGGATTCCAGTCTAGTCTCTCTGATAAGTGTCTCTATCACCATTCAATGTCAAATAAAATATTCATCATATGCATGTATGTGGATGACATATTGATTTTGGGGTCAAATCTAACTGCAGTGAGGGATATTAAATCCACTCTTGCAAAATCATTTGACATGAAAGACCTTGGTTTGGTTGATGCCCTCCTAGGAATAAAAGTTAGAGTAAATAAGGGCCATGTTACTCTTAGTCAAGCTCATTATATATAACACATTGTGGTTATAAAAACTGTAGGGCTGCAGAGGCACTGTTTGATTCAAATGTCAGGTTGCGTCTGAATGTAGGGACCAACATTGACCAAGTAAAGTACTCGAAGATCATTGGTAGCCTCATGTGCACCACATATTATACAAGACCAGATATTATCTTCTCTGTTAGCATGCTGAGCTGCTTTACCAGTAGCCCAGGCAAATAGCATTGAGATGCCCTAGACAGACTGATGAGATACCTAAGAGGTAATAAAAATCATGCTTTATATTATACTGGTTACCCTCTTACTGTGGATATATTTTGATGCCTCGTGCTATTCAGAAGTTGATAATAATAAGTCTACCAGTAGATTTATATTCACTATGGGTAAAGCTGTTGTTACTTGGAAATTCAAAAGGCAGACTGTTGAAAATTGTGAAGTGAAAGTGGGGGTTGATCAGGCAGATCGTGCGGCCTGGGCGGTTTGTCTGGTGGACTGGTGGTGCGGCCTGGGCGGTCTGAGGTTGCTGCCTGGTGATGGCGACTAGCTTATTCCGCTTGTTCTGTTGTTGGATGTTCCTTGAAGTAATCGGGTGGATAGGTGGTATATCCGCGGGGAAGTGACAGACTCCTCTTGAGTTCGCAGAGTCCGCTTGTGGCGGACTGTGTATGGAGATTGCGAGATTGGCATTGGCCTGTGCCCTTGATCTCTGGTGGAGCGGTTGGTGATAACAGCGGAGTTCGTGGTTGGCGGACTGTCTTGGGAGATGGAGGTCTGGGTTCTTGCCTGCCGAGCTCCCGTCAGAGGTTCACTGGTTGCTAGACTTGGTCACAATCTGTGACAAGTCCAGGTTTATTGCAGAGTCCGCAATGTCCGCTGGTTGACCGGGCGATTTGTGCATGTTGGTCGTGGACTTGTGTTGCGGGCTGTTGCGGTGTCCGCTGCAGCATGCGGACTGGTACGATGTTCGTAGAGTTCGCATTGTTCGTTGGTGACCGGGCGGTTTGTGCTTGTTAGTCGTGGACTTGTGTTGCGGGCTGGTGCAGTGTCCGCTGCGGCATGCAGACTGGTGCGGTGTCCGCTGCGGCATGCAGACTGGTGCAGTGTTTATCGGGTTGCAGACTGGCTTCTTGCCTTGGTGCCTGACAGATTGTTTGGTGTCCGGCCTTATCCTTATGGACTGGGCAGACTGCTTGGTACTAGCTGCGAGCTGGGGTGGTGATTTTATTCACTAGAACGGTGATCACACTCCTCTCTGTGCCTATAACCTGCCTGCCGGTCTCTGCGGTCGAGGTGGTCTGTTCTTTCAGTTCAGTTGTGGCTTGCAGAGCGGTCGTTCAGCAGAATAACGGGTTCTCCACAGTCTTCGTGGACTCTGTATATCAGTGTGGTGCAGCAGCGGCTTAACAGTCTCAACGGACTTGGCAGACTGGGCGGTCTCTGAGGTAGTCCGTCCAGCTTGAAATTATTCTTTGCTTCTCCTTTATACTTGGCGAAATCATGTCTCGCCATGTATGTATTGCCTTGTAATGAAGATAGTTGATAATACAAGACTTGTTGTTGTCTTATGTTATCTCTGATTTACTTAGCTCAGTTTATGGTTGGAGTGTTCCTGCGCCTGGTTCCTGCTTTCCGCTTGATCAAGTTGATAGCTTGATAGCTCTGAAAGTTTTACTTGGTATCAGAGCTATCTCCTACTCATCTTGTGAAATTTCAACATGGTATCAAAGGGAACAGTGGCTTGAGCAGTGATCAACCTCAATTGTGCTCGACGATTCTGGAAGCTACTAATCAGTGGTTGCTGCAATGGACAGTGCTTATGCAAGGGGTCTTGGTATTGAACTTCTTACAACGACTAACTTTAAAAAATGGAAGTCGTGTATGAAGAGTTGTCTTCTGGGTGAGGAGTTATGGGAAGTCGTCGGTGGTGACGACAAACAAGAAGTGACTGCTACAACTGGTACTATTGAACATGTGAGAGCTTGGAGGAAGACCAATGCAAAGGCAGAGTTTTCTCTCAAGCGGGCTATCTCACCTGAGCTCTTTGATCGCATCTTAGCATGTGAGTCTGCTGCTGAGATTTGGACGTCCATTGATAGACTGTTCAACAGGAAGAATGTAGTGTGGCTACAGTTCTTAGAGAATTAGTTGGTTAAAGCAACTCAAGGAGATCTGCCCATCTCAAAGTTCTTCCTTAAGATGAAGAACATGTGCGATGAAATATCAACATTGGATCCTGATGAGCCCATTTCTGAAGCTAAGTTGAAGATGCACATAATCCGCGGTTTGCGGAAGGAATATGTGGCCTTTGTGATTTCTATTCAAGGATGGGAGACTCAACCATCTTTGCTAGAGTTGGAAAATCTACTGGCGTCACAGGAGAGCTTGGCTAGGCAGATGGACAGGGTGACTATCTCTGAAGGTGGTAGTGAGGCTCTCTTCACTGATAAGAAGAAGAAGAGATGGGAGAAGAAGAAGAAGACTGCTACTGAGGATGATCCTTCAACTTCTTATCAACAAGAGAGGAGCACTGCTCCTAAGAAGAACTGGGAGAAGGAGTTGAAGTGCTACAGCTGTAATCAGCCAGGTCACTTCAAACACGACTGCAAGGTCAAGCTGCAGCCTGGGCATGTTGTAGATAAGGAGGGAGCTGGGTCCTGTGCTGAGGAAGCTGGGTGGGGAGGAGCTTTCATGATGGGCATGTGTGTCCGTGCTCTTTCTACTGTCGACTACCAAGATATCTGGATAGTTCACTCGGGGTTTCATCATCACCTCACTTGAGATGCGTCAAAGTTCTCATCGCTGCAAGCATTCTCAGGTAATGATGATATTATTACAGCTGATGATTCTATTCATACTGTAGAGATGGAGGGTGTAGTCTCTTTGGATAGTGCTCAGGGTCCACTCACATTAAGGAGTGTCTATCACATACCTGACATGAAGAAGAACCTCTTCTCAGTGACCAACACAGTTGACGCGGGCTATCACGTTCTGTTTGGCCCAACAGAAGTGAAGTTTCTCCGCAACGTATCAGTGGTAAAGGCTGATGTTTCTTATGTAGGGAGAAGATTAAGAGACTTGTTTGTTTTATCAACAATCGCTTATGTTGATCAGATGAGAGTCAACGATAGCGCTGCTATTTGGCATGAAAGACTAGGGCACATTGGGATGGACAAGCGGAAATCTATGACAATGAGGAGCCTTGTGAAAGGCTTGACAAAATTGTCATCCTAGGGAGATTACCATGTTTGCGCGGGGTTTAAGTACGGTAAGGCTCATCGCCTTCCATTTCACAAGTCACAAACAAGGAGCAAAGCACCATTGGAGTGTATCTATGGTGATTTGATGGGGCCAACTATCACCGCTAGTCTTGGAGGCAACAGATACATGCTGGTGCTGATTGATGACTACTCAAGATACACTTTGGTGTATTTCATGTAATAGAAGTCAGAAACTTTCCAATTGTTTGTGGAGTTCAAGGAGCTAGTAGAGGGTCGGCTTGGCCTGCGGATCAAGAAGTTTAGATCAGACAAAGGAGGTGAGTTTGTTTCAACCGAGTTCTCTAACTTCTACAAGAAGAACAAGATCCAGAGAGAGCTCAATTGTGCTCATACTCCGCAACACAATGGAGTAGCATAGAGGAAGATCTGTCATCTGAGGGAAACCTGTAAGTGCTGGCTTCATGCAAAGGGCATTCAAAGGTCCTTTTGGGCATGCACAATTTATTTCATCAATCAGATGCTTCTAAGTCCGATCAACATGAAGTCTCCCATTTAAATGATGTTCAAGGAGAAGCCGAGCATGGAACACCTTCGGGTGTTTGGATCAACCTGATATGTACACGTACTGGATGCTTAGAGGACCAAGCTTGATGCAAAAGCGAGGAAGGTTATCTTTGTGGGCTATGTCGAGCGGAAGAAGGGATGGAAGTGCATGGATCCTGCGACAAGAAAGTTCGTTGCATTAAGAGACATGGTCTTTGATGAACTAACATCATATGGAGGTGGCTCTGTTGAGCTGCAGGAGAGCAGAGTTAATGAAGGGCAGAAGGAGCCTATTGAAGATCTTCAGGTGGAGCTGCCTGTGTCACCATGAGCTTCAAGTGTTTCTAACTCTGGGCGGAGGCTTCTGGTTCAGGAAGAAGGGGGAGCAATGCTCTAAGTATGCTCGGGAATGGAGCTGGTTCTAAAGAAGTAGTAGAAGTGGTGAGCAAGGAACAGACTCTTCGGAGATCGAAGAGGACCATCAAGCCACCAACTCGTTATTGTGAAGGAAACACAATGAGCTTTGTCTCTTATTTCTTCGCAGGCCGCCTGGATAAGCGGGACTTACAAGTGGGTATGCAAACTGAAGAAGAAGGCGGATGAAAGCATTAAGTGGTACAAGGCACGCCTTGTAGCTCGAGTATTTTCATAACAGTACGACGAAGTGTATGAGAAGACGTTCAGTCCTGTGACAAAGATGACTTCAGTTCGAGTAGTGATTGTCACGCCCCCACCCGTCACATGGCATATAACGGTGGGTCCGGCTGGGGCCCCACGCCATATGTCACAGACAAGCGATGAAATTACTTGTGTAAAACAAAATTTATTCGTATCCTTAACTCAATCCATCTAGCGCAGCATTGTTACGTTAACATGAACTCAAACCAGAATGTCCACCAATACATAAATGACACATTTATATATAGAACAACACCAGGAATGTATACAACGCACACACCCTGGCCTTATGGCCTTTCAGGTTCCTCTTTTACATATCAATAGTTTCGTACATCGGCACGCAGGCCGGCCACACATGAAATCCAAACACAATTCTTCGCATGGTCTTCAAGGGCGGATAGCAGCAAGCCAGCCATTCCACTTGTTCACGCCACCTGCATTTTTGCCACCCAAGCCAACACAAAACAAAGTAACGGTCAGCATTTGGCTGACCTATTATAATGACCTACCCCCTACCCGGGGTAGTGGTTCCTTCCCTGTATACAGTGCCATCATCTATCATCAAGCATCATCAAGTATCATATGTAGATTATTTTCTTTATTCCACTAGCAAACACATCACATCACAAACGCTGGAATCCACCAGACGCTCCGTGCACTCAGGGCACCTTCTTGGCGTACCGGAATCCACCAGTCATACACCGCCGATCAGAGGTTTTAACTTGTTGGTTGACCGGACCTAGTCCACCAGTCTCGCAAGCTGGCGACATCCCGCCCAAACCAATCAGAGGTACAACCTCACAGCATCCATAAACAACCAGAGTAGATCGACCCACACCATGTGGTGTAGCAAGCCGGGTTTATCCAAGCTCCCCAAGCATTACCACCCATCGACCCCCCTCCTATTCCGATCAACCCACCCATGTGGTGCAGCAAGCTGGGTTTAACTCGGGCCCCCAGTCATTGCTACCAATCGATCCCTACCTAACTAGATCAACCCACCCTAGTAGTGTAACAGGCCGGGTTTATCTTGAGCTCCCCAGGCATGTTACCAATTAATCATATCATCACCAGGAGCTTCACCAAAGGCTCCTCACATTCATCATCACATCCATACATTCATCATAACAGAAATCCATTTGCAGCTCATCAAATCCACGGAGTCTTCTCTGGTTTACCCATGAACATCACCAATCCAGACTACCGGTCCAGATGGGCTTCACACAACATGCCTATGTCGTACGCCATAATTCCTGCTCTAGATGCAGACTCAACAAAGGAATCACTTCTGCGAATCCACCCCTTGGTGGAGGATTGCAAGCACATGCATAAAGAAAGGATTTCGATGTCCAAGAAGGAGATCGTTACACTTGAAGATCGCTTCGGTGCCATGAAGTAGCCGGATGGAAATCACCGCCTCGGCTCCGCCTTCACGAATCCGCTCTCGGATCTTCGATCCGCACTCCGCAGCTCCTCCAGCAGCTAGTTTCTTTTCCTCCCTTCCCTCTTGCCTTAGGCCTTTCTTCCTCCCTCTCTTGGAATAAGATGAAGAAGAAGAAGATGAAAAGAAAGGGTTATATCCCCTTTTTCTCGACCTTCTCAACACCTGGACAGAGCCCAACCACTGGATCCAGGAAAAGGGAAACAAACGGCTCAGATTTGGCCAGAAAAGCTTGAACACGGCCTGACACGCCCTGTGACATACCTGCATCACAGGCCGTGTCCCCTAAGCGGCAGTCAACCGACTCAGTCCAGCCAGAACACGGCCGTGGGACATGCCCGTGTCACGGGCCGTGTCCCCGGACACGCCTTCAAACACGCCCGTGTCTGTGGACGTGTCCATCAGGCTGCACGACCTCAAAAGCACCCGAGACTCACACGGCCCTGGCACACGCCCATGTTCCAGGCCGTGTGCACCTGGACACACCCGTGTCCCGCAAACACGCCCTAACACAAAACGTCGAGCTGAGGTCGTCAACCATATTGACACGCCATGTGACACGCCCGTGTCACAGGCCGTGTCCTCACTCAACACTCGACACTCGACGATCGTCGAGCAAAAGTCGTCGACCTCACGACTCGATACAACCAAGGCATGACACGCCCTGGGACACGCCTGTGTCCCAGGCCGTGTCACCCATGCCTGAACCCAAATTGGCCCAAATTGACCCAATTGATTTCGGGGTGTTACAATCCTCCCCTCCTTCAAAGAATTTTGTCCGCAAAATTTGACTCACTCCAATCAGCCAATCAGCCACATAATAATGGATTATGCACATTTACGTGCCGTATTCCAAAGCCATCTCACATACAAACAAACATACAACACAAACATACATTCCTAACTTCCACTTGTGCACATTTAGAACAAAACATCATGCTCAATCTATCTCCTCACAGTCACAAGTGCACCAAACTTTGATAAATATGTACAACATCTTTCATTCATCACACCTATATATAAGCATAGTTTGCGTACACAGCAATGGACGATCCATCAAGTTACTAGTCAGTCATAACATCCAAGGGAGTCAAGTCACGATTCACTTCCGCTCAGCCTCCTGATTTGCAGTTCTCGATTAAGAGACAAATTAAACACCCGAGGCTGAATTTCACCAACTGAGCTTTGCAGCTCTTGCACTTCCATCGCATGCAATCGAGGTTGCGTCCGGGGTGCAGATGACTCGGCCACTGCTTTATCCTTTTCTTCATATGACGCACCTGTCTTTTTCTCACTCCCTGGAGGGGCATTCCAACAGAATTTTGCTATGTGTCCTTGCTGCCCACATTTATAGCATATACGCGTATCAACACGTCCTGGCCCATAAGTCGCTCCCAAAGAAATAGTCGACGGAGCTGATTCCGCAGGCCTAAATCTTTTCTTCTCTCGTCTTCTAAACTCCGCTTGATCCGATTGCGGCACTTTAAAGTCTGGCCTTTCCGCTGCCAGTCTCTTATTTTCTTGTAACCGCTTCATATCCTTCTCCAATGCACGAGCTGTGTCTACCAACGCTTGGAAGCCTTGGCTCACCGAACTCGGAAGTGCCAACCTCAATTCATCCCGCAGTCCTTCATAAAATCGATTTGTCTTTCACGCTTCCTCGGCGAAGGTAGATCCCGCATATCTCCCTAATCTTGTAAACTCATGCAGGTGGGTATCAATATCTCGCTCACCCTGCACCAGACGTAGAAACTCATTTTCCATCGCAATCCGCTGCGACACTGGCAAATACTTGGCTAAAAATATTCGGGAGAATTTGATACGCCCGAAATAGATGTATATAATACGCAAGTGCACGTGCCGTAACAAGTAATAAAGTGTGAGTGAGATCGTTCCCTCGGAGAAGTGACTAACCTAAAGCTTGCAAGTACTAGCTAAGCCGTTCTTTAAATCCAAACAAGATGAGTGAAATGATTTTGGAAGTAATGAAAATATATTTTTTTTACTAAAGATTGAATCTAATTTAACTACGAAAATCTTTAGAAGTTCTTAAACCACTTGGAGAAAGTAGCCTTGTATTTCGGATTTCCTATGTGTGTCTGAATGGTGTGTAATAAATAATATTAGTTAAGGGTGTTGAATGAATTATCATACAACGATTTTTATAGAAGAAATCCTCCTCTCTCGACTCTCGGAAATCCCAACGTACTAAATTCTCCTAGTTATTTCTAACTTAGGAGGAATGAAGGACATTGATTATCATAAAAATCGGTCTGCTAGCAAAAGGAGGGAGTCTCCTCCACCCCTCTAAACTACGGTGAACTAATGAGCGAATGCACTTCTCCTCTCTCGACTCTCGAAGTACAACGCAAAAGAGGAGATTTTTGGTTAAACGTTTTACACCGCTCGTCTCTCGATTCTTGCGGTGCAATAAAATGACCTTCAACCCTATATTACGCCACTCCTCTCTCGATTCTCGCAACGCATCACAAGATGAAGATCAAAGCCAAAAATCCCATAAATAAATTCAAAAGTTCACTAGATAATAAATCATTCAACAAATCTCAACAACAAAGAACATACACCATAAAAATACACACATAGTACTCTCCTTATACAAGACTTGGAGAGTTTAGTTCATGGCGAGAAAAGAAACACACAAAACTATAAAGATCTTACAGTTCATGGCTTCAAAAGTTCAGATCTACTCTTCCTTGTGGCCGGATTCCGCTTCTCCACCGTCAAGAACCCTAAATTTGGCCTCCTTCTCTCCAAAATGACAAAAGATATGAAAAAGATCTCCAAAATTCCTTTTTATATTCCAAGGGCCTCAAAGGATCTCCAGCCTTTATGAAAGGAAGCCTCCCTTCATTTCTAAACCTGCCATTTTTTGAATTATTTTCGGAATTTGAAAATTCAAATTCGCAGTTTTGTTGCAACAAATTTTAATTTGTTGCAACAAATTCTGTGCTGTCCAAAATTCAGCAAAAATCTGCTCCAAAAATTCCTGTAATTTCCTGCAACTTTTTCTGAATGCTCTTCACCCTTATCATCAGCCGCACAAGTAACTTTCCTCATATTTTCCTATCATAAAAATAAATATAAATATTATTGATACCTGAATTTTTGCACAAATGAGATTTTACTCGTACACACACACTTTTGATCAATAATTTGAGGATAAATTAGTCAAAATGCGGCAGATTGATGCACAAGGTAACTTCATTTTGTGAAGTTATCACACCCTCACACCTAAACTTTTGCTAGTCTCTAGCAAAGATGAAACGTTACATGACATTGAGTGAGCGAATATCTACCACAATCAAGTTCCAAATGACCTTACTCTTGAACAAAACCTTTTTTAGATTGGTGAAAGTATCAATCATCTAAAATTTCAAACTTGCAGAGATTCATTAGTTCGATACAGAATAAAGCTCCATGACAATTTCCTAGTGTTATGTGTGATATTCCTTAAAGCTATCTATTCTCAAACAACTTAATTTATTAAACTTTTACATAGATAGGGGTTGATGGAAAATAGACTAAGCCTTGCATCAACTTCCACAAGAGTTTAGTAGTGGAGGGAAGATCATAAGACACGTCCCTAGTAATCATTCTTAATTCTTCTCCCTACCATGGGTGTACCTTTCAAGCACCAATATAATTTTCTATGCCCATAGTTGGGATCATTCCGAGTAGGTGTACACACACTTAGGCCGCATGTCACTATGACCTTAATACATACACATTTTTATTTTTTTGAGTATGCACATAGTTGGGATCATTCCAGATATGTATGCATATCTAGGCCGCATGTCACTATGACAAATTTTTTTTAACCAAAATTTTTTTCTATTATGGTCACAGTTGGGATCATTCCAAGTAGGTGTACACATACTCGGGCCACATATCACTATGACATCTTTACTCAATCATTTTTTTTAAAAACACCCAACGAAGGAAGAATCATTAAGAAGTAACTAAGGACTATGAATTAGGACTAAAGTAACTACGTAGACTCAATGCGTTAGCATACAACATCGGCTCAGTTATTGTTCATCCCTCCCCTACTATGTTTGGAAGTTAATAAAGTTCTTTTGTAGGCCACAAATATTTTAAGGAATACAGTGCATAGGGAAATCGAAAGTGGAGCTCTAATATATCTTATTAACTTCACAAGCAAGGTCAAAAAATTTTTAGGTTTTGATAAATCTACCAATCATATAAAATTGCATTGTTTGAACTAAGAGCAAGTATTGTTTTGCAGTTAAAATTTTCTACGTTATTCGCCACTCATTGGTGAGAGTTAAGGCATAGATTCACCCTCACACCTGAACGTTTGCTAGCCCCTAGCAAAGGAGTGGCATGTAAAATGAAAATGCAATGTACAAGGTGAATAGATAAGACCACGAGTGATGCAAATATATGAAATTAAATATCAAGAAATACAGTACTCCCCTGAAATATGTCCACCGATGGATCGAACCCACATGAGCCTTGTCAACGATTTATATGACGGCAGGGAACGGTTGAAAAGCTCATTGCGGCGATGAATCCCAAAAGTGATCTGCATAACACATCACCACTCCAAAACCAACTAGTTGCATAGTTTAGATCATTCAATTAAATCAAATCATAAACAAACAATAATCATCAGAGCAACTAGTTAATGCACTAAGTAATCTCCAAAACATACAACCATCACCTCCAAAAGCACACAGGTCATTAGCCATATATGTAATGAGCATAAAACAAAACATACAGTGTCTCAATGCATCTAGTCATCAAGTAATCATACAGTTCATAAGTCTAGCATGTCCAAACATCAAAACATCTAGTCATAGCAAATTAATTAACATGTTTAGACTAAAGCGTGGCTAATCATAAGCCTAACTATAAAGCAGAACACTAAATATTCAGACAGGTCACAAGGTGTATTAAATTAAACTAATAGTAGCAGATTTAGCTTCGCATAAGTAAAATAGTAGCAAAATATGAGTAGCTTAAGCATAAGTAAAATAGTAGCAAAATATGAGTAGCTTAAGCATAAGTAAACCAATGCGCATAATTGTCCAAAATCATAATAAAGTACTGGTAGATCTATGAAGGCAAAATGGCAACGCAAAACATGAAGTCATAGCATCCATGTAGCTGGAGTTCCTCACTCGGCAGCGTCATCGTCCTCTTCCTCATCACTCTCGTCTTCATCGTCTTCATCACTTGCTTCTTCGTCGACTAAGGATTGCCGGTCCCAGTAATCATCCCCACTAACATCCTCATCATCCCCCGGTTGCTTGGCTGGGTTTGTGAATGTCGAGTTTCCATGCTTGGTGCGTGCGCTCCGCAAGTAGCCATCATCATCAAAGGGGTCGAGAAAGGGTAAATTTTGATCCGAGAGCGGAAGCTGTGCATGCATCATTAGCTGACGTTGATTTCTCTTCAGCACGACCAATTGAGCAGTAACGACGTTATGATGACATCGTTGATACTCCGTGAGATGTGTCAAACACTCCATAATCTTCGTTGTGTCTGGCTGAGCATCAACTGAAGGTGGTGTAGATCGTTTCGGTTTAGTTGTGGAGGTAGAAGGCTGCAGTCCAGATGCTTCTTTGCCCAAATTACGCTCTGAAGATATTTTTGATATTTGTGGAAATGACAGTGTGAGTAATGTGATGTCGCACTGGTGTAATAGTGGTGTCCTTCTCGCTCACACCGACATTTCGACAAAGGGCCGTTATAAGAGTCGGAAACCACAATTGCCGGCCGACCTTTCCCTTCCCTTTTTCACGTATTTGATCCGCAATCAGTCGACCAACGCTTATCTCAATTCCCCGCAAAATGCAATAAATTAGGAGTGCACGATGGAAGGATACCAAATTGAGATTCTTCGTTGGCATGATGCTGGCATTGACGAAAAATAACCAAACCTTGGCTTCCCTCTTGAAACTGTTAGCTCGCAGGACAGTATTAGCCTTATTAGCCCAGTCAATGTGTGTGGGGATGGTCAAGGCTGAGGCAACAGCAAGTGGAGAAACTGTTTTCTTCAGAATTTCAAATCGATCTTCCTCCAAGTGTGGAAGATCGAAGTATCTGTTAATGGCTTCAGCGGAGCAGTCGACCTCCTTGCCCCTCACCAACACCTTGTCATTGTTCTGGAATGGAGCACTAGCGTAAAACTCATGGACCCAGGGTAGAATGGCTTCACACCTAGGATGGCAGAAGGTTTCCCATCCTTGAGTTCGGAGTTGTTCGATGTAGGTTAGGCTCCATCCACCTAGGATGGCATTGACGAATTTCTATTTGGAAACCTCGCTCTAGAATGGAAGGCAGTGACCTAAGAGTCTCATAGCGCTCCAAGGCTTGATCATTCACAAATCGGACATCCTTAGTGGCCACCGACTTCCCTTTCCTCTTCGAAGCCATAGCCTAAAACAGTAGCATCTATGCTAAACGAAATCCTAAACAAAGAAGGCGGAAGTAAAAGCAAGGAGAAATCAACCACTTACCGTGCTCAGGAAGTATTGGTGAAGGAAGAGATTGATCGTGCCCTAGCGTGCAGGAAGAGCGTGAAGGAGGAGTTCCCAGGCGCCGCTGATGTGTAGAGGAGTTGTCGGCGAGCTCGCGGTGCGTCGCGCCTCACCAGAAACCCCACTCGCGTTGCTCCTTTCCGGAATCGCCGCGTGCTGGAGACGCCGCTCCAGGATCTTCGTGCGAGGGATGCGCCGCTCCAGAGTCGTCGAATAGGGTTTAGGGGGAAGACTCGGGATTTTAGAGAGAAGGAAAAAAAAATGAACCGCCCCTGCCCTTATATTTTAAATTCTTGAACCGGAGAGAAGTGAACCGGTCAAAATCATGGAAAGCGCCGACACTGGCAGTAAAATATTTGTTGCAACATAATCAAATGTTGTTGCAACAAATATTTTACTGCCTTTACACGGTAAAAAGAACCTTACTTATATATTTTTATATTTTTCTTATTATTATAATTATTAAATTTGTGTTCTTTTTTTTTTTTTGGTATCTTTTTGTGCGGAGTACAGAGAAGCCAGAATAACTTAGGGATAAAACTTAAGACAAAAATATTACGGCGACATCTCGACATATATATATATAAAATAAATTTCGCTCCAAATAAAGATTATAAGACTAATTAAAACGCAACTGAAGATTGGGTTGCCTCCCAAGCAGCGCCTGATTTCAAGTCCCGGCAGGACTTTGCCGATTAAAAGGTTTTCGTCATTTCAGATGAATGAACGACACCAGTCGTTCATTATCGCTACATCGAAAGATTTTCAATCGTTCTCCACTAACCTTAAATTCAGAATTATCTTGTTCATTTGCGATGGTGACTGCACCATACGGATGGACTTCTTTTACTCGGAATGGCCCCGACCAACGACTCTTAAGTTTTCCGGGAAAAATTTTTAGACGGGAGTTGAATAGTAATACTAATTGCCCGGGTTCGAATTGTTTTCCGCTCAAACGTTGGTCATGCCATTTCTTTGTCCGTTCCTTATAAATTCTAGCACTCTCATACGCATTCATTCTTAATTCTTCTAACTCATTGAGTTGGAGGAGTCGTTTTTCACCTGCATTTTGAAAATCATAATTTAACTTCTTAATAGCCCAAAACGCTCGATGTTCTAGTTCAAGGGGTAGGTGACAGGCTTTCCCATATACTAGCCTATAAGGGGTTAGACCAATCGAAGTCTTATATGCAGTCCGGTAAGCCCATAAGACATCATTAAGCTTTTGGGACCAATCCTTACAATTAAAGCTAACCGTCTTTGCAAGAATTGTTTTTATCTCCCGGTTAGACACTTCTGCTAGACCATTTGTTTTAGGATGATACGCTAATGCTACTTTGTGAGTGACGCCATATTTCCTTAATAACGTAGCGAATGAATGGTTACAGAAGTGACTACCTCCATCACTAATGATAGCCCTAAGTGTGCCAAAACGATTGAATATATAATTCTTTAGAAAGTGTAAAACCACCTTGACATCATTCTTAGCGGTGGCTATGGCTTCGACCCATTTAGAAACGTAGTCTGCGGCAAGAAGGATAAACATATTACCGTTTGAGTTCACGAAAGGTCCCATGAAGTCTAATCCCCAAACATCAAAAAGTTCAACTTCTAAGATTGTGTTCAATGGCATATACTCGTTTTTCTTAATGTTTTCGTTTCTTTGGCACCGGTCACATTGACTTACAAATCCTTTAGCATCTCGAAATAGAGTCGGCCAATAAAACCCCGCTCCTAAAACCTTCATCGCTGTTCTATCCCCCTTAAAGTGGCCTCCATAAGGTGAGTTGTGACATTTGTCCAACACGGCTCGCATTTCCTCCTCCGGGATGCAACGTCTAACAACCCCATCTGCTCCAATTCTGAACAAAAATGGCTCGTCCCATAAGTACGAGCGTACCTGATGCAAAAACCTCTTCTTTTGCTGATATGATAAATCAGGTGGGAAGACTCTACTAACAATATAATTCACGTAGTCTGCATACCAAGGTATGCATTATTCGGTCATGGCCAACACCCACTCATCAGGGAATCTTTCATTAATCTCTGATCGCAATAGTGGATTAGAACATTCAATCCTAGAAAGATGATCCGCCACCGGATTATCTACCCCCTTCCGATCCTTAATTTCTAAATCAAACTCCTGCAGCAACAATACCCATCGAATCAATCGAGGCTTAGCATTCTTCTTCTCCATAAGATAGCGAATAGCTGCATGGTCGGTGAATGCTATCACTTTGGTGCAAAGAAGATAAGACCTAAACTTCTCAAAGGCAAACACGATAGCTAGTAGTTTCTTTTCGGTTGTGGTATAATTTATTTGTGCCTCTATTAAAGTCTTACTAGCGTATGCTATAGTTTGAAAGACTTTCTCCCGCATTTGCCCCAAAACAGCCCCAACGGCGTAGTCGCTTGCATCACACATCAATACAAAGGGTTTTTCCCAATCGGGGGCCACTATAATCGGTGCCGTAATCAATCGTGTCTTTAATTGAGTGAATGCATCTAAACACTCGTCATTAAAGTCAAATTTCACATCATTTCCTAATAACTCACTTAAAGGCTTGGAGATTTTGGCAAAGTCTTTAACGAACCTTCGGTAGAATCTCGCATGGCCTAAGAAGCTTCTTAATGATTTTACATTTTTGGGAGGAGGTAATTTTTCAATCACCTCAACCTTGGCCCTATCCACTTCCAACCCGTCTCTAGATACACGGTGTCCAAGGACGATGCCTTCCTGTACCATAAAATGGCATTTTTCCCAATTCAGCACTAGATTGGTCTCCACACAACGAGCAAGCACTCTCTCCAAACATACCAAGCAAGCATTGAATGTTTTTCCAAAGATGGAAAAATCATCCATGAAGACCTCTATACCATAGTCAATAGGATCCATGTCTTGTTCTATAAGATCCGCCATTATTGCAATTATGCAACGTTGGAACGTGGCCGGCGCATTGCATAGCCCGAATGGCATCCTCCTAAATGCGAATATACCAAAGGGACACGTGAACGTTGTCTTTTCCTGATCGTCTGGATCAACCGTTATCTGATTGTAGCCGGAATATCCATCTAGGAAACAGTAGAACTCATTTCCGGCTAATCTATCAAGAATCTGATCTATGAATGGTAACGGGTAGTGATCCTTCCTAGTCGCTTTGTTTAGTCTGCGGTAGTCGATACAGATACGCCATCCTGTGATTGTTCTTGTGGGGACTAATTCGTTCTTGTCATTCATAATTACGGTCGTCCCTCCTTTCTTAGGTACACAGTGGATGGGTGACACCCATGAACTATCAGATATAGGGTAAATGATTCCTGCATCCAACCACTTAATGATTTCTTTTCTCACCACCTCCTTCATAGGAGGGCTAAGACGGCGTTGAGGCTCGATGGACCCCTTACAAGATTCCTCTAGAAGGATTTTGTGCATACACAAGGAAGGGCTAATGCCTCGAATATCGGCTATTGTCCAACCGATGGCTAACTTATATCTTTTCAAAATGTCCAATAGTCTGTCATGCTGCTCTGGTAGTAGTCTAGCATTCACTATTACCGGAAGTGTATCATTTTCTCCTAGATATGCATAGGACAAATGCTCGGGCAGCGGTTTTAACTCTAAGATGGGCGGGCAAATCGTAGAAGGTTTGTCCGCTAAAGACCGTTCAGTCATATCTAGGGGTTCCGCCCTATGAAATGACACCAAGCGATTCCCACACACTTGAAAGCACTCTTCACCTTCTCCTTCAGTAGATTCTAGTTCTTCATGACTAACCTCATCAGATTGCACTTCCTCAACTTCTACCTCGTCCATCAAAATTCCTATTTCCTCTTCTACACTCAAATCATTCCTCTCACTATTTTGCTCATAGTCATAGAGTGAAATATTGTTTACCACCTCCATCTCATCTTCCTTCTCACTAGGGAATTTCATGGCCTTAAGAACGTTAAAAGTTATTTGTTCATCGTTGACTCTCATAGTCAACTCCCCTTTGTGGACATCTATTAAAGTTTTTCCGGTTGCTAAAAAGGGTCTGCCTATAATTAGAGGGATCTCCTTGTCTTCTTCCATATCCAAAACTACAAAGTCCGCAGGAAAGATAAACTTGTCAACCTTGACAAGAACATCCTCCACTATACCCTTAGGAAAAGTGAGCGATTTATCGGCTAGCTGTAACGTTAATGAAGTTTTAGAAATGTCCCCCATGCCCAGCTTCCGGTAGATTGAAAGTGGCATCAAATTTATACTTGCTCCAAGATCACACAAAGCTCTTCCTTCAAATTGGTATCCGATAGAGCAAGGAATCGTGAAACTTCCCGGATCTTTCAGTTTGGGTGGAAGTTTCTTTTGCAGGATTGCACTACATTCATGGGTCAGCGCCACAGTTTCATTCATGCCAAACTTTCTTTTTTTATTTAAAATATCTTTCATGAATTTGACATAACTGGGCATTTGCTCTAACGCTTCAGCAAATGGGATATTAATTTGAAGTTTCTTAAATATTTCTATGAATTTCTGGAATTGGTGATCTAGTTTACTCTTCCTAAGTCTTTGAGGAAATGGTGGTGGTGGATAGGTAATTATTTTTTTATCCCTTGCGGGCACCTCTACATTCTTCTCTTCTTTATTCTCTTCCACTTCTTCTAACTCTTCTTCCACACTCTTAGTGGGTACATGAACTTTGTCACTCTTAACTTCATTTTGCACCTTATCAGTTGCCATTGGATTATTATTATAGTCATTCACCAATTCCTTGCCACTCCGCAATGTGACAGCCTTACAGTGTTGGTTGTCACCTTTTGGATTAGGCGTGGTATCAGTGGGTAATGTTCCTAGATGTCTAGTATTTAGTGCGGATGTAATTTGCCCCAATTGTGTTTCAATTAAGCGCATGGATCCTTCTAGACTAGAAAAACGGGCTTCATTATTCTTCATGGACTCTAAGATGACTTCATCGGACAATTTCCGCGAAGGTCCCGTTTGATTAGGATTGTGATATTGGTGAGAGTGATTATAATTATTGTTGAATAAGTGCGATGGAGTAGACCCTGAATTATTCTTCCACGATAAATTGGGATGGTTTCTCCACTCCGGATTATAATTATTCGAGTAGGTGTTATGACCTTGTTTGTACTGCCCTCCTATATAGTTAGCGTTTTCATTATGTCCTATAAGTTGGTCAATGGTTAAAGTAGGACTAGTGGTAGAAGGATGAGTAACAACACTATTAACCTGTGGGTGAAATTGACTTTGGTTTAACGTCAAGGCGTCTAACCTTTTATTTATTGAATTAAATTGGGAAGTCATTTCAGCCGCAAACGAGGTTAATTGGTCCACTTGGTATAACCCAGCAGTAGAAGAAGATGGCCCTTGCCGATCTACAAGTTGGTAATTATTAGAGGATAAATCCTCTAATATTGCATAGGCATCTTCTGGGTATTTATTCATAAGTGACCCTCCCGCGGCTCCATCAATTTGAATCATGGTAGCCGTTTGGAGACCATTGTAGAAGGTCCAAACTTGTTGGTGGATGGCTAAGCCATGGTGGGGACACTTACGCAGTAGCTCTTTAAAACGTTCCCATGCGTCATAGAGGGTCTCTCCATTTCCTTGCATAAACGTTGATATGTGTCGCTTCAACTTAGCCGTTTTAGATGGGGGGAAGTATTTGGCTAAAAATTTTTCCATCAAGAATGCCCAAGTGGTAATAGATCCATTGGGTAGAGAATTTAGCCAATCCTTAGCCCTCCCCTCTAATGAGAAAGGGAATAGACGTAATTTAATGGCTTCTTCTGAAACTCCATTAATCTTGAACGTATCACAGATTTCTATGAACGTTCTCAAATGAGAGTTAGAGTCTTCATGATTAAGGCCACCAAATTTACTATTTTGAACGAGTTGCATGACCACAAAGTCAATCTTAAAATTATTGGCCTCTATTGCAGGCCTAGCTATACTAAATTGCAACCCTCCCTGTAGAGGCATGTTGTAATCACGACACGTTCTCCTTTGCTCAACAGGGTGCCCATTATGTTCTACCCGACCTCCTAAATCCTGACCTTCCTGATGATTATCGTATGGATTCATAGTTGAAGATTGGGTTTGTTCTAAACGAAAAGTCTTACGATTTCTCCTACACGTCCTTTCAATCTCTAAGTTTAATGGCAATAACTCAATGGATCGAAATCTGGACATGCACTACAGAGCATAAAATAAAAGAAAAACTACAAACAACTTAAAAATTCAACAAGATTAAAGTTTGACCTCCAAATACTAGGGTTTACTAATATTGCAAGAAAATAAACAATAGATTAATTGCACCTCCCCGGCAACGGCGCCAAAAACTTGATACGCCCGAAATAGATGTATATAATACGCAAGTGCACGTGCCGTAACAAGTAATAAAGTGTGAGTGAGATCGTTCCCTCGGAGAAGTGACTAACCTAAAGCTTGCAAGTACTAGCTAAGCCGTTCTTTAAATCCAAACAAGATGAGTGAAATGATTTTGGAAGTAATGAAAATATATTTTTTTTACTAAAAATTGAATCTAATTTAACTACGAAAATCTTTAGAAGTTCTTAAACCACTTGGAGAAAGTAGCCTTGTATTTCGGATTTCCTATGTGTGTCTGAATGGTGTGTAATAAATAATATTAGTTAAGGGTGTTGAATGAATTATCATACAACGATTTTTATAGAAGAAATCCTCCTCTCTCGACTCTCGGAAATCCCAACGTACTAAATTCTCCTAGTTATTTCTAACTTAGGAGGAATGAAGGACATTGATTATCATAAAAATCGGTCTGCTAGCAAAAGGAGGGAGTCTCCTCCACCCCTCTAAACTACGGTGAACTAATGAGCGAATGCACTTCTCCTCTCTCGACTCTCGAAGTACAACGCAAAAGAGGAGATTTTTGGTTAAACGTTTTACACCGCTCGTCTCTCGATTCTTGCGGTGCAATAAAATGACCTTCAACCCTATATTACGCCACTCCTCTCTCGATTCTCGCAACGCATCACAAGATGAAGATCAAAGCCAAAAATCCCATAAATAAATTCAAAAGTTCACTAGATAATAAATCATTCAACAAATCTCAACAACAAAGAACATACACCATAAAAATACACACATAGTACTCTCCTTATACAAGACTTGGAGAGTTTAGTTCATGGCGAGAAAAGAAACACACAAAACTATAAAGATCTTACAGTTCATGGCTTCAAAAGTTCAGATCTACTCTTCCTTGTGGCCGGATTCCGCTTCTCCACCGTCAAGAACCCTAAATTTGGCCTCCTTCTCTCCAAAATGACAAAAGATATGAAAAAGATCTCCAAAATTCCTTTTTATATTCCAAGGGCCTCAAAGGATCTCCAGCCTTTATGAAAGGAAGCCTCCCTTCATTTCTAAACCTGCCATTTTTTGAATTATTTTCGGAATTTGAAAATTCAAATTCGCAGTTTTGTTGCAACAAATTTTAATTTGTTGCAACAAATTCTGTGCTGTCCAGAATTCAGCAAAAATCTGCTCCAAAAATTCCTGTAATTTCCTGCAACTTTTTCTGAATGCTCTTCACCCTTATCATCAGCCGCACAAGTAACTTTCCTCATATTTTCCTATCATAAAAATAAATATAAATATTATTGATACCTGAATTTTTTGCACAAATGAGATTTTACTCGTACACACACACTTTTGATCAGTAATTTGAGGATAAATTAGTCAAAATGCGGCAGATTGATGCACAAGGTAACTTCATTTTGTGAAGTTATCAGAATTCATCCATTAAAACCTCCGTTAAACCTCGACCTGCCAAGTGATGCACTTCGATCACATCCCACCACAATCTTGCATCTCCTTCCAGCAGGAAGGTGGCTAAGGTCACTTTCTGCTCTTCTGCCGTCCTGATTGCCATCAGGATCCTTTATACCCTTGCCAACCAATCTTCCGCCTGCGTTGGGGAAAGCGCTCCACCAAACGTCGGGGGATGAAAGTGCATAAAACATGTCAATGACTCATCACTTACTTGCTCCTCCACCACCACTGCAGCATGCTCTTGCCTTGCACCAGACCTTGCCTGTCCAGTTGGTTGTGCCTGTAACACGGCAAGCACTGTCTCCGTCACCACCCGTATGGCCTCTGCCAAGGGAGGTATAGGCACTTCAACGGGTGTTGCACTCTCATCAGACCGCTGGGGCTCAGACGGCCCAACACCATCCCTCGCCACCTATCAATGTACAGAACACCATTAATACTGCATATCATAACGGTACTGGTACATTGACTACACACGCACGCACATCATGTGCATGACATACATTCCTAGTGGACATTCATGAGTTCAATTATGTTCTCTTCTCCCAAACAATCTCAACCTGGCTCTGATACCACTTTGTAACGCCCCCACCCGTCACATGACATATAACGGTGGGTCCAGCCGGGGCCCCATGCCATATGTCACAGACAAGCGATGGAATTACTTGTGGAAATCAAAATCTATTCGTATCCTTAACTCAATCCATTCTAGCGTAGCATTGTTACGTTAACATGAACTCAAACCAGAATGTTCATCAATACATAAATGCCACATTTATATATAGAACAACGCCAGGAATGTATACAACACACACACCCTGGCCTTATGGTCTTACAGGTTCCTCTTTTACACATCAATAGTTTCGTACATCGGCACGCAGGCCGGCCACACATGAAATCCAAACACAATTCTTCGCATGGTCTTCAAGGGCCGATAGCAGCAAGCCAGTCATTCCACTTGTTCACGCCACTTGCATTTTTGCCACCCAAGCCAACACAAAAAACAAAGTAACGGTCAGCATTTGGCTGACCCATTATAACGACCCTACCCCCTACCCGGGGTAGTGGTTCCTTCCCTGTATACAGTGCCATCATCTATCATCAAGCATCATCAAGCATCATATGTAGATCATTTTCTTTATTCCACTAGCAAACACATCACATCACAAACACTGGAATCCACCAGACGCTCCGTGCACTCAGGGCACCTTCTTGGCGTACCGGAATCCACCAGTCATACACCGCCGATCAGAGGTTTTAACTTGTTGGTTGACCGGACCTAGTCCACCAGTCTCGCAAGCTGGCGACATCCCGCCCAAACCAATCAGAGGTACAACCTCACAACATCCATAAAAAACCAGAGTAGATCGACCCACACCATGTGGTGTAGCAAGCCGAATTTATCCAAGCTCCCCAAGCATTACCACCCATCGACCCCCCCCCCTCCTATTCCGATCGACCTACCCATGTGGTGCAGCAAGTCGGGTTTAACTCGGCTCCCCAGACATTGCCACCAATCGATCCCTACCTAACTAGATCAACCCACCCTAGTGGTGTAACAGGACGGGTTTATCTCGAGCTCCCCAGGCGTGCTACCAATTGATCATATCATCACCAGGAGCTTCACCAAAGCCTCCTCACATTCATTATCACATCCATACATTCATCATAACAGAAATCCATTTGCAGCTCATCAAATCCACGGAGTCTTCTCCGGTTTACCCATGAACATCACCAATCCAGACTACCGGTCCAGATGGGCTTCACACAGAATGCCTATGCCGTACGCCATAATTCCGGCTCTAGATGCAGACTCAACAAAGGAATCACTTCCGCGAATCCACCTCTTGGTGGAGGATTCCAAGCACATGCATAAAGAAAGGACTTCGATGTCCAAGAAGGAGATCGTTACCCTTGAAGATCGCTTCAGTGCCATGAAGTAGCCGGATGGAAATCACCGCCTCGGCTCTGCCTTCACGAATCCGCTCTCGGATCTTCGATCCGCACTCCACAGCTCCTCCAGCAACTGGTTTCTCTTCCTCCCTTCCCTCTTGCCTTAGGCCTTTCTTCCTCCCTCTCTTGGAATAAGATGAAGAATAAGAAGATGAAAAGAAAGGGTTATATCCCATTTTTCTCGGCCTTCTCAACACCTGGACAGAGCCCAACCACTAGATCCAGGAAAAGGGAAACAAACGGTTCAGATTTGGCCAGAAAAGCTTGAACACGACCTGACACGCCCTGTGACATACCTGCATCACAGGCCGTGTCCCCTAAGCGGCAGTCAACCGACTCAGTCCAGCCAGAATACGGCCGTGGGACATGCCCGTGTCACGGGCCGTGTCCCCGGACACGCCTTCAGACACGCCCGTGTCTGTGGCCGTGTCCATCAGGCTGCACGACCTCAAAAGCACTCGAGACTCACACGGCCCTAGCACACGCCCGTGTTCCATGCCGTGTGCACCTGGACACACTCGTGTCCCGCAAACACGCCCTAACACAAAACGTCGAGCTGAGGTCATTGACCACATTGACACGCCCTATAACACGCCCGTGTCACAGGCCGTGTCCTCACTCGACACGCGACACTCGACGATCGTCGAGCAAAATACGTCGACCTCACGACTCGACACAACCCAGGCATGACACGCCCTGGGACACGCCCGTGTCCCAGGCCGTGTCACCCATGCCTGAACCCAAATTGGCCCAATTGACTTCGGGGTGTTACAGTGATGGCCTTGGAGGCTTGCTAGGGCTGGAAGATGTGGTAGCTAGACGTAAAGAACGTCCTCGAGCCTGGTTTGGGAAGATTGCAGAATACCTCCAGTTCTGCGGTTATCTTGCTTCAAATTCAGACTCAAGCTTGTTCATCAAGAAAAAGGGGGAGCTTTTGGTCTTGGTGTTATTGTACGTGGATGACATGATCATCACGGGGAACTCCAAGGAGGAGGTAGCTAGGCTCTAAGCAGAGCTAGCTATAAGATTCGAGATGAAGTATTTGGGTGAGCTCCACCATTTCCTTGGACTTGAGGTGGAAAGGAAAGAGAGCGACATACTCGTGTCCCAGAAGGGCTATGCGGAACGGATCGTTCAGCGGTTCGGCATACGGGAGGGGAAGAGTAGCTCTACTCCCTTTGATTCGGGCATCAAACTTCGGCGGGATGAGGGGAGGATTCTTCCAGATCCTTTGGTGTTTCGATCTCTGGTTGGGAGTCTTATGTACTTGACGATTACAATACCAAACATTGCTTATGCGGTTAGCTGAGTAAGTCGGTATATGGAGGAACCCAGGAAGCCTCATCTGATGGCGGCAAGGAACATTCTAAAGTGAGTGAAGTCCACTTTTGATAGGGGTCTCCTTTATAGGAGACGCACGAGTTTTACTCTTCAAGGATACTCAGATGCTGATTATGGGGGAGATTCAGATGACCAGAAGTCAACATCCGGTTATGTCTTCACATGTGGATCAACCAGTATCTCTTGGTGTAGCAAGAAGCAAGACTCGTTGTCTGTCTCTACTATAGAAGGAGAGTACAAGGCTTCAGTATTGGCAGCTCGGGAAGGCATCTGGCTCATGAGACTAGTAGAGGATATTTATGAAGAAGTGCGCAGTCCAACTCTGTTGTGCGGTGACAATAAGAGTTCCTTAAAACTGGTAAATAATCAAATTTGTCACACACGAACCAAGCATATAGATATTGAGCACAACTTCATTCGGGAGAAGGTGTTGGAGGGATCTCTTATGGTGGAGCATATGCAGAGTGAGGACAACATCGCGGACATCTTCACGAAGCCGTTGCCGAAGGTGCCATTTACTCAGTTACGGGGACTGCTGGGCTTGGTCACCACTTCTAACTTCAAGGGGGAGTGTTGAAAATTGTGAAGTGAAAATCGGGGTTGATCAGGCAGACCGCACGGTCTGGGTGGATTGTCTGGCAGACTGGTGGTGCGGCCTGGGCAGTCTGAGGTTGCGGCATGGTGATGGTGACTAGCTTGTTCAGCTTGTTCTGCTGTTGGCTGTTCCTTGAAGTAACTGAGCAGATAGGTGGTATATCCGCGGGAAAGTGGCAAATTAATCTTGAGTTCGGGGAGTCCACTTGTGGCGGACTACGTATGGAGATCGCGAGATCGGCATTGGACCGTGCCCTTGATCTCTATTAGAGTAGTTGGTGATAACCGCGGAGTTCGTGGTTGGAGGATTGTCTTGAGAGTTGGTGGTCTGGGTTCTTATCCTCCGAGCTCGTGCCAAAGGTTCATTGGTTGCTGGACTTGGTCACAATCTGTGATAAGTCCAGGTTGATTGCAGAGTCCGCAATGTCCGCTGGTTGATCTTGCGATTTGTGCATGTTGGTTGTGGACTTGTGTTGCGGGCTGGTGCTGTGTCCGCTGCAGCATGCGGACTGGTGCAATGTTCACAGAGTCTGCATTGTCCGTTGGTGACCAGGCAGTTTGTGCATATTGGTCGTGGACTTGTGTTGCGGGCCGGTGCGGTGTCTTCTGCAGCATGCGGACTGGTGCGGTGTCCGCCGGGTTGCAGACTAGCTTCTTTCCTTGGTGCCTGGCGGATTGGCTGGTGTCCGGCCTTGCCTTGCGGACTGGGCAGACTGCTTGGTGCTAGCTGCGAGTTGTGGGTGGTGATTCTATCCACTAGGGCAGTGATCACACCCCTCTCTGCGCCTATAACCTGCCCGCCGATCTCGACGGCCTAGGCGGTCTGTTCTTTCAGTTCGACATCAGCTTGTAGAGCTGTCGTCCAGCAGAATAACGGGTTGTTCGTGGACTCCGTAGATCAGTGTGGTGCAGAAGTGGCTTGGTGGTCTCAACGGACTCGGCGGTCTCTGAGGCAGTCTGCTTGGCTTGAAATTCTTATTTGCTTGTTTGCTTCTCATTTGTGCTTGGCGAAATCATGTCTTGCCATGTATGTCTTGCCTTGTAATGAAGATAGTTGATAATACAATACTTGTTGTTTCCTTCTGTTGTCTCTGATTTACTTAGCTCAGTTTATGGTTGGAGTGTTTCTGCGTCTGGTTCCTGCTTTCCGCTTGATCAAGGTGACAACTTGATAGCTCTGAAAGTTTTACTTGGTATCAGAGCTATCTCCTGCTTATCTTGTGAAATTTCAATACATACTTGTATAGCTCTGTTGTCTATGGAAGTCGAGTTATTTATCTTAGCTTCGGTTAGTGAAGAGGCAGACTTGATCAAAAATTTGATTCTAGACTTCCTCTATCTAGGTTACAAGTCAATTTTTTGAGCATTTACTGTGATAATCAGACAACAGTTCAAGTCATTAAGAATATTCTCTTTAATACTAAGAGAAAACATGTACAACTGAGACATTCTCTATTGACTTATCTGAAAGAACAAGACATTATCACCTTGATCGATGTGCGATCGAAGGATAACCTGGCAGATCCATTGACGAAAGGAATGCACAAAGACTAATTAATCAAAACAGTGAGAGAAATAAAACTTAAGGCGACTAATTATCTCAGCCTTAGTTCAAGAATAGACGATTCAGTTCAGTTTTAGCACAAATATTTTGATTTTTTTCACTCTTTTGTCAAAATAAACTTGTTGTACTCCATTGATGTTCGTGGTTATTTAGTATAGATCTGGTGAGTTATTTCATTCCATATCTGATATTAGCAAATTCACCGTGATTCATCTTCTTTACTTAGGAAGAGAGTGTTATTTCACGTTTGATAACACGATCTGACTCGGTTTGTCCCTTCTTTTATTTATTGGTTTCATTATATACTTGGTGAGTTCCAATTAACTTTAGAAGAACAGTAACCGTGACATTCCATATTAGGTCACAAATATAGTTGTGACGTACAAAAGTCCATAAGATCGTTTCTTTGGAAACAGATAATAGATTCTGAGGTAAACCTTTAATACTCTATGTAGGTGTACTTTAAGCTAATTCTAAAGTATTACGTTCTTACAAGTAGAATTAGATACATGTATATTTTCAAATGTTGGAATTAATTTTGAATGAAATTCTCTGTTGAAAATTACAAGAGATGCAGATGATGAAGGAACACTTGTTGTTTGAGATCCTTATGAGGATGTCCTACTGTACATCTAAGAATGATGACAGGTAGAGTGTTATTTGCTTTCTGATTTAACTTTGGTTAGTGCATTGCTTATCTTTGAACACTTGTTGTTTGGACTACTTCTACTCTGTTGTTGAACATTAGCCACTAGGTATGTTGAGCCTATGTTATGATCGTACATTACACTGCTATGTAATGTTGCTGAGACTTATGTTTATTCTTATATATGCATACAACTATTTTATTTAACATCCAATGTGTTCTGACATGTGTTATGTTATGATTGTTAGGGAATTAATTATATGTCCGCATGCGTCGAGACCGACTCAGAACGATCCATTGAGTTTCATGTCACTGTAGGGCTTGACTCTACGCTGGAGATACTATAAATAGTCATTTCACATTAGATGACCTATTGTAGAATATCTTGAGTGGAGTTTCAACACATGCGACATATCACATACATCTAAATAAAAGTATAACTTTTAAATTATTAATTAAAATAGTAATTAACTAATTATATTAGTCCTTACAGTTGATTTCTTGTTTTAGTTTGTTTATTCTCTATTAATTTATGGATGAATTTGCTGATTTGTAAACTTTTTTAAGTGCAAATAATATCATAATGGTTCATCTAATCATAAATGCGTATTCACTTGTCTTCTCTTAATATTTTAATGTTTTAATTATAAATAAAGCTTCAATTATGTGAGTGTTGTGCATATGTACGACTTAAAACCAATCGGATTCATTATTTTGTATTGGATGTGTAATTTCATATGTAATTATAACGGTCATATCATGAGAATTATAGTATCGAAAGATCTATTTTTTAGGGGTGTTGTTACTAGCAAATCCGTTTTGGTTTCTAGCAAATCATTACTATTAACAAACCTTCATATTTGAAAATGGTTATTTGAAAACCATTTTGTTATTAGCAAACCACCATAAAAAATTAATTTTTTAAAAACGTGTTGTTACTAGCATTTGTAGGAGCGGATATGCAGTTGCCCAGAAATTAAGTTTAATGCAATTGCTTCATTTTCTTCTTCTTACATCATCTAACTGTCATGAAGAGATATAGTCCACTGAAATCACATCCCAAGCAACTTTTACGTCGCTGTATCTAATGACAGATCTTATGCTCAATTTCAAACACAAGATTTATCTGTAATAAGGACAACATAATTTATTGATGGGAAACACAATTGGGATGATGGACCCTACAAGGAACGTGAAGCCGCGACTCGTCATAAAATCCGAAAATATATTTGAATCCCTAGATTTCAATCCAAAAATGATAAAATACTCTCTGTTCCCTGAAATGACAAATTGAGTTGCAGGTGCCTCAAAATATATTTGATTTTTAATTCCCATATAGATGTGTTGTATATGCGAGTTAACTGTATATAAAAATACAGACGTTTTTTTGAACTGCGTCTTATACGTGCATTTTCATGAGAAATGTTCAACATAAAAGCTGTAGATATCGACAAGATCTAAAACTTTCATGCTGAACATTTTTTGATTTGAAGCAGTTTAGACACCCGTTTTGACTCTGAAAAAATTCACGCCGAACATATGTACGGACGCCCGAGATCGACGTGACTTTTTTCGGGGGCCAAATCAGGAGCTTAAACGGCTTCAAATCAAAAAAATTTAAACATGAAAGTTGTAGATCACGATGAGATCTCCTACTTTCATGTTGAATACTCTTTTTGATTTGAAGCAGTTTAGACCCCCGATTTGGGCCCCGAAAAAAGTCACGTCGAAAATCTGTATGGACGACTCGTTCCGGGCGTCTCTTTTTTCGGGCCCAAATTGGAGGCCTAAACTATTTCAAATCAAAAAATGGTCAACATAAAAGTTGTAGATCTCCATGAGATCTACAACTTTTATGTTGATCACTTTTTCAAATGAAAAACATTTGATGCTCAAAATTCAAAAAATTGCAAAAAAGTAAGATTGGTTTGCTAGTAGTAATTTTTGGGAGGAAAAAATGCAAAAAATGGCTGAATTTATTTTTTTTGTTTGCTAATAACAACACTTCTTTTTAGCTTGTGATCGATTTTGTAGCATTTGTATTTTAAAAATATATTTATCACTCATATGCTACCTTCGAGGAGACCCTCATCAGCTTCTCCAACGAGATGAAGCCGAGGATGGCGACCTTGTTTCTGCATGCGCTCACAAGAGAGTACCGGAGTCCGACAATGGGGCCGAAGGCCTCGACTTAGTGAGGGAGGAAGTGGAATTTGTCGAAGGCCGCGCTGGTGAGGAGGCATTTCATGTGCCGGCTGGATGTTTCTCTATTTGATGTGCACATAGCCTATTATGATATGCACGAAACAACGCCCTAATTATATTATCAAGATTTGTCCAGAGTATGATGCACTTTTGCGCACATTTTAATGACAAATTTACGTTTCGTTTGGTTAGGCGTATAGGGGAGGCGTTTGGAGGAAACACTGCAGCAGGGTGGCAAAACAAACGCATCGCCGGCTCCGTTTCCTCCCGTCAGACGGAGGAAATGATCCCCAACCGCTTCGTTTTGATCCCTCCTCTGGTCCCAATGCTCCCTTTCCAGCCGCCAGCTGCTCCCGCCATCGCGTAATCAAACGAAGCCTTAAAGTGCAAGAACAAGCACGACCCACAGACTTTTATATGTCGACGAATATAAATTTTTTCCACCAAACTTTTATAGTTTTATGGTAGAAGAAATCTCCTCGCCTTCACCACGAGAGCATAAAAGGACATCAAAATTTGTAAGAATTTAATATGCATGCTCAAGTCCAAAAGCAAAATACTGCCATTCCAGCTTTCGCCCATGTCATTACTTCTTGAGGCATAAATATATGCAAATTAAGTGTGAATGAGAAAGGTTGGGCCCTTCTTCATAAATACTGAATGTAGTTCACTGTACGGTTGCTACAGGTTTAACTGCATGCTTTGGTAAATTTCTGTTTTAGAGACTATCAATAATGAATTGGGTTTTGCTACAACATATCTCAGGAACAGTAAACTTCAAAACCATTGTGGCAGCATCAAAATTATTGGTCTGGTGGAGCATGGTCGGGCGGCAGTCGAGCGCGATTCAACCGGGCTTGGAGTAGGTCGAAATTGGGCAACTGACAAAGGGAGCTTGAAAAAAATCTGTCATAAATTATCTTAAGAGAAACATGTTTTCATTACATTATGGTGTGTTTAATGCTGCATCATGCCCATTATAATGTTTATGACAAAGAAGTGAGAGAATACTATCCTTAATAATTTCATTATATAAGGGGGGAGAGAACAAATCATACAATAATGTTTATGATAAAGAAAAAGTTTATTTCACGGCCCTCTGTGGAATGGGAATGAGCTGAAAATCTCTCTAAAAATCTCACACTCTTATTACAATGATGAGAATAATTATCTTGCAATAAGAGCAACACTGCTAATTCGAACGTCCTTTTGATATCATGTTAGAAATTCTTGTTGCAAGACAATTAAAGAATACTTTAGACAAAACGGTATAATTGCATATCAATGAATGATATAAAATACAAAGAGCACAACATCAGGAGAAAGTTTTGCGAGACATTGGACGGATTACTGAGAGAAAACAAAGCTACTGCTCGCAACCCCACTCAAACAAGCCGCAACCTACGAGCAGGCCACACACACAGCCTTGTGCAGACCGATTGACACTTCACAATAGCAAACCGCACAATGAAAATTTGCAGGCCGCACAACGAGCACTTGCCTACCGCACAACACACTATCTCTAATAGAAACCACTTACAGTTCACCTTCAACAACACACCTTTCTCAGAACTGAACTGAAACATGCCTCTCCAAAAGGTCCTATTTATAAGAGGGGAATCCTCCAGAACACCAAACAACAAGGGACATCATCCTCACAGCGGATCCACCAGACTTCAACACAAACAACAAACTGCCCGCCTTCAACAGCAGACCGCCCAGCTTCATCTACAGACCGCACGACTCACTTCAAAAACTCAACAATCCTGACGCCGTACGGGTTACCTTGGCCAACCTACATCGATGAGATGACAATTTCTAAAAACAATACCACCACTATCTCTAGACTCGCTATCCGCTAAGGTGACCCACTATCCACTATCATGAGAACAACTGAAGGCATCCAATTTTCTCCCCATCTTGCCTCTCCTTTCAATTCTATGTGGAATCAGGAGGACTTGACAAATTTTGGAGGAGCTCATTTAACATACTCTCGAGTGTGCGGTAAAATCTCTGGTAATCGTTGGCATCCTTTGTTGCTCTCAACCACCAGTCAATAGGGCCATCCCTGACCACAAACAATTCAAGGCACAATAATAGTTGTGTTTAAATTCTCTTTACTGCACAAGAACTACTTAATACTCACATAAAAAACATTCCAATTTTATTGTTCAGTTGGATACTTGAGGCCCAATTTTAATTTTTCAAAATTGATTTTGTACTAAATTCAATTTTTTTCACTCCATATAAGAATTGGAGAATTCCGCACACAAATATTTGTAAGATTTTCTTAGCATTAATAAATATAGCAAATTTCTATTTAAATAGTACATATGTTTATCAATTCGTTCATCAAAAAATTGATTGGTGTGAACTGATGGTGACACTCCCTTCTCTATAGAAAATGAAGGCTATCGAATCCTAGCTAGATTTCAAAGAAGTTTCTTCTGTTAGTTGCGTAGCGCAGCGGAAAGGATCGATAATATAGAGGAGTTAGAAACGTGTTATACCTCCGGCCATGGGGGGCCAAGCGAGAGCAGAAATCTGCTGAAGAACTGGAGCGGAATAGATCCCAGAAGAAATGATCTCGCCGGCGCCTTCTTGCTGAGATGCAGCGGCGGTGATGTGATGTCGCCTGAGCCGGTGAAGGGCTGGAGCGGGAAGCCGCTACTAGGATGTCGCGGGAGACGAGGCACCGGGAAACCGCCGGCGCTGCTAGGTTGTCGCGGGAGACGAGGCACCAGGAAACCTCTGTCGACTGCTGCTGGGGTGTCGCGGGAGGCGAAGTACCGAGAAAACGCGACGGGAAACCGCCGGCGCTGCTAGGGTGTCGCGGGATCGGCGGAAATGCAGAAATCGCAAAAAAGGGGGTTAGGGCTTCCGGTATTTGGGGGTTATTCTCTCAACTGAACCGTATATGAGAGTGGTGAGTTTTAGATGGGTTTTTCTCACCTTTATACTCAATACCTGGGCCTTAATTAAAACTTGTACGATCTGGGCCGTCCATCCTCCCATCTAGAGGATCTTGACTGAACCTCCGATCAAACCGCAAACCACGATCACACTTGGGTCCGACAAGTCACATTTTATACTGAGCACCCCACCACACAACTACGATGTTGAATCATTATGGAAAAACAAAACTAACACTCTCCCACTTGATTCAACGCGTAGAAACCTACTTTAATGTTTAGAAAATAATTAGATTATTTTTATAATAGTGAAATAACGCTAGACTCGTGGGGTGCCAGTTAACAACAAAACTTTACGTATGACCATACTTTAATAATATAAAAACAATGACTCTCAACCCAAACTTTATGTGATCACTGAATACTTGAACAGGACGTCACAATTGCAGGAACTGTGGCGGTTGTATCTCAAATGGTGGACACTTCCTTCCACAATTACAATGTAATCACTAAATCCTATCAAGTGCCTTATGTGGCAATGTAAATTTGTGAGTGGATACTCCCACTCTTTAACGCAATACAAAATCTCTTATAATAACTTTAATGCGCACCAAAGAGATAGAAAGCTAAAGTACTGCATTAATCCCAAAAGAAAGAAGAGTCATAATAAATGTCATGACTTCTTAACCATCAAATGAGTCCACAAGTCGCATTCTGTCAACATGACTTTTGTACAAATTAGGTGGGAGCCCCTTAGTCATGGGATTTGCTATCATAAGCAGTGTGCCTATATGCTCAATGATGATTTTACTCTCCCTTACATTTTCTCTAACCACCAAAAATTTAATATCGATGTGTTTGCTGCGGCTCCCACTTTTGTTGTTCTTAGCAAAGAACACTGCTGCAGCATTGTCACACAGAAGCTTTATTGGCTTAGGTATTGAACCCATCACCTTAAGCCCTGAAGAAAAATTCTTCAACCATAATGCCTGCTTCGTTGTTTCATAACACGCAATGAACTCTGCTTCCATGGTCGAAGATGCTATGAGAGTTTGTTTTACACTCTTCCAAGCAACTGCACCGCCGACAAGCATGAAAATGTCGCCAGAAGTGGACTTCCTCGAATCCTGGCAACCTGCAAAGTCTGCATCCGTGTATCCAACTATATCCAGATGATCAGACTCTCTATATGTAAGCATGTAATCCTTCGTCCCCTGGAGGTATTGTATGACCTTCTTAACTGCTGTCCAATGCTCTGCTCCAGGATTACTTTGATATCTCTCTAACATTCCCACTACAAATGCAATGTCTGGTCTAGTGCAAACCTCTAAATAGACCAAACTGCCGACCGCAGATGCATATGGAATATTCTTCATGGATTCTAATTCCAGAGAATTCTTGGGACATTGTGACAAACAGAATTTGTCACCATTTACTATAGGAGCTATAGAACTTGAACAATTTCTCATATTAATTCTCTCCAAAACTTTGTTAATATATGCCTTCTGAGATAACCCCAAGATCTTTTTAGATCTTTCTCTATGTATCTCAATTCCTAAGACATATGATGTCTCCCCTAAATCTTTCATGTCAAAATTTTGGAAAAGAAATTGTTTAGTCCCCCTTAGCATTCCCAAGTTAGTGCTTGCTAACAGAATATCATCAACATACAAGACTAATATTACGAGTTTACACCCACTGACCTTGATGTATATACATTGATCCACAATGTTTTCCTCAAACCCAAATGAGATAATAACATTATGAAACTTGAAATACCATTGTCGTGAGCCTTGTTTTAGCCCATATATTGACTTCCTTAGTCTGCATACAAGGTTTTTATGTTTCTCGGAAAAGAAACCTATAGGTTGATCCATGTATACTTCCTGCTCAAGACCCCCATTTAAGAATGCCGTTTTGACATCCATCTGTTGTAGTTGCAGATCAAAATGAGCTACAAGGGCCAATATTATTCTTAGTGAATCCTTCTTTGAAACCGGCGAGAAGGTGTCATGATAATCAACACCCTCCTTTTGAAGGAAACCTTTGGCAACAAGTCTTGCCTTATATCGTTCGATCTTACCAGAGGCATCAATTTTGGTCTTAAAGACCCATTTGCAACCTATCGCACGATGGCCATCTGGTAATTCTACTAGATCCCATACTCGATTGTGTGCCATTGAGTTTAACTCTTCCTTCATAGCATCAAGCCACTTATCAGAATCTGTACGGTTATGGCTTCCGAGAAGGTGATAGGGTCATGATTGAGTCGAGACATATAGTCGGTCTTTTGTAAGTATACAACGTAATCTGACTGAATAGCTGATCTTTTAACTCTTGAGGATTTCCTTAAATATGACTGATTGAGTAGTTGTGGTGCAGCCTCAACCACTGGTTGTGTTTCCTGAATGACTGCCTCACTAACCACACCTTCATGAGAGCTTGGAATAGGAATATTCTCAACCACTTCATCACAAGATGGAATCTGAATAGGTATGTGTTGAGCCATAACAGGTATGAGCCCACCAGGTTCAACACTACTACCTGAAGGTGCAGAATCTTGCACCTCTTCTAACACAGCTTTGTGAGAGCAGCTCTCGTTAGTGCTATTGTTCTCAAGAAAAGTAGCAATCCTTGCTTCTACTATTCTGAGCTGGTGAGATGGACAATAAAATCTGTAACCCTTGGACTTTTCTGCATAGCCAATGAAAAAATCACTGACTGTCCTCGGGTCCAGTTTCTTCTCATGTGGGTTGTACACCGTAACCTATACTGGACAGCCCCATATGTGCACATGATTCAAGCTGGGTTTCCATCCATTCCATAACTCAAAGGGTGTTTTGGCAACGGCCTTGGATGGAACCCTATTTAAGAGATACACGACTGTTTTCAAGGCTTCACTCCACATGCACGAAGGGAGAGTTGAGACACTTGTCATGCTTCTGACCATGTCCATCAAAGTACGATTCCTTCTTTCAGCTACACCATTTTATTGTGGTGTGCCAGACGTCATATATTGAGCTATAATTCCATGTTCCTCAAGGAATTTGGCAAATGGACCGGGTCTTTGACCTTCATTTGTGGATCTACCGTAATACTCACCACCCCTATCTGATCTTACGATTTTGATACTCAAACTAGATTGTTTCTCTACCTCTGCCTTATAAACCTTGAAAGCATCCATCGCTTCAGATTTGTCATTTAAAAGGTAGAGATACATGTATCTCGTAAAATCATTAATGAAGGTAATAAAATACTCTTGACCATTCATACATGGGGTGGTGAATGGTCCACATATATCAGTGTGAATTATCTTTAATTTTTCATCACTTCTTCTAGCCCCTTTATTTGACTTGTTGGTTTGCTTTCCTTTCATGCAACCAATACAAGATCCAAAATCAGAGAAGTCAAGTGTTTGAATGACACCTTCCTTCACTAATCTTTTTAGGCGCTCTATGGAGATGTGACCCAATCTCCTATGCCATAAGCTAGACGAGTGATTATTTTTCACATTGAAATTACTACTATTAGCATGCATCACAGTGAAAGATTGCATATAATTTGAATCAAGGCTCAGACTATATAATCCATCTGTCAATATACCAGAGCCAACAGTAACTGAATCTTTAATAACCAGAAAAGAAGTGTCTTTAAACTGAAAATTAAAGCCCGTAGGCGCTAGTCTTGATACAGATACTAGATTTTTAGAAAAAGTAGAGATATAAAAAGTCTTCTCCAGGTCCAAAATGTTTCCGGTCTGTAGGACGAGCCTGTATGTCCCCACACCTTCAACACTCGATGGAATCTTGTTCCCTGAATAGACACACATTTCTCCATCACTGGGTTTCCTTAGACTTTGAAACCCCTGCATAACAGTAGAAATATGTATTGTGGAGCCTGAATCAATCCACCATGTATTATGAAAATCATGGGAATTTACAAAATTTGATTCGTAGCAAACTAAAGATGTCACACCTCCAGTCTTTGCAAGCCATGCCTTATATTTATTGCAGTCCTTCTTCATGTGACCCTTCTTCTTGCAGAAAAAACAGGTAGATAGCTTCATGTTATCCGGTTTCTTTATGGAAAGCGCTATCCCCTTGCCTTCATCCTTTGGGTCAACTTTGGACTTGCTTGACTGCCCTTTCTTGTGTGTCACAAGATGTACTGATTGCATTTTCTCTTGCTTCAGTCTGCCTTGTTCTTGAACGCACATGTTCAATAGCTCATTCACCGACCATTTTTCCTTATGTGTCATGTAAGACACCTTAAAGGCAGTGAAATCAGCAGGCAATGAAGTCAAAATAAAATGAACCAGAAATGACTCTGAGAAGTCGACATCCAATGCCTTCAGCTGTGCAGCTATGTCCCTCATCTCCATAATGTGTCCCCTCACGCTATCTGTTCCTTTTAGCTTCATAGAACAGAGTTTTGCCATTAGGGTGCTGGCCTGAGCTTTATCCGAGTTGACAAACTGTTCGTCAATGGCCCCCATCAGTTCTTTAGCAGTCTTGCACTCGGGGATGGATCCCCTAATGCTCTGACTGACGTGTGTCTTGATCACCATTATACTAAGACGATTGGATCTCTCCCATCGCTCGTATAAGGTACGATCAGCTGGTGTGCTCTCCGTTGTAGGGAGAGCGGGCTCATCCGTACGAAGGGCCAAATCAAGGTCCATGCACCCTAAGGCTAGAAGCACCTTATCTTTCCATATCTTATAATTATCACCTGTAAGAGTGGGGATGAATTGAGTGGGGTCAATCACGGTGTTAAACATTGTAAAAGACGCTTACATTTAGTGTGAAAACAACGAATTTAAATTTTAATGTGAACATTATGAAAAGAATAAAACAAACTTATTTTAACAATTAACTCATGTCAATTGTTAATGATAAAAAATCAAATCTCCCTTTGGGCAAAGACCGCTATCGCATTGGATTTTATCTACCTTTATTAATATATATATATATATATATATATATATATATATATATATATATATATATACAACTAGTAAGTAAAGTGCCACTATTAATGAAATCTCGTACCTGTAGGCATGGAAACCCATCAATAGTGGTATATGCTTACTACTATATGCCGATTAAATTCTAACCACTATTCATCACTTCCCTGTGGGGCCAGGTAATGAATAACAAACATGAATGTAATCGCAACGTGCCAAAATTAGATAAGTGATTTTAATACGCATCCCATGATGTGTTCCCAGAGAATCACTTTAATCGGGCTTTTCAGAATGCTGTGGCTACTTCTGAAAAACTCGATAACTTATATTCTAATTATAGCACAAACCAAACTGGGAGCTCAAAACCAGAGGACCCGAATCCGATCACCAAGAACCCCTCCATCTGGGAAAACACCGAGAACCTTTAGGCACTGCTAATCTGACAGCCAAGAACTTGATGTTGAATGTGGGCTCCATCTTCACTTTATACTGCTCCTCCACTCCGCACCGGATAGCACAGGGGTATGAAGATCGGATTCAGGTCAAGATTGCAAGCTTGTTCATTGCCACCAAAAAATATACATATATATACATGGCCTCGAAAAAATATTACAACCATTCCAGATATGGGCAACGAACCAAACATGCAATCTTCAAAACAAAAAGAAAAGGAAACGAGCACCGAACAGGAAAACTACACGTCTCTTGGAAGAAATCGCCCAGAATTTTCAAAACACCATCACAGGTTTTAGAAGAACTCTCCACAGAGTTTTGAAAAAAAAAGTGCAATTTTGGGAAGAAATCTTCACAGAAGTTTTTCAAAAAAAACGTTCCCTAATTTGTCCTCTATAAGTCGCTCTGATACCAAATGTTAGTTGCGTAGCGCAGCGGAAAGGATCGATAATATAGAGGAGTTAGAAACGTGTTATACCTCCGGCCATGGGGGGCCAAGCGAGAGCAGAAATCTGCTGAAGAACTGGAGCGGAATAGATCCCAGAAGAAATGATCTCGCCGGCGCCTTCTTGCTGAGATGCAGCGGCGGTGAAGTGATGTCGCCTGAGCCGGTGAAGGGCTGGAGCGGGAAGCCGCTACTAGGATGTCGCGGGAGACGAGGCACCGGGAAACCGCCGGTGCTGCTAGGTTGTCGCGGGAGACGAGGCACCGAGAAACCTCCGTCGACTGCTGCTGGGGTGTCGCGGGAGGCGAAGCACCGGGAAAACGCGACGGGAAACCGCCGGCGCTGCTAGGGTGTCGCGGGATTGGCGGAAATGCAGAAATCGCGAAAAAAGGGGGTTAGGGCTTCCGGTATTTGGGAGTTATTCTCTCAACTGAACGATCTGGGCCGTATATGAGAGTGGTGAGTTTTAGATGGATTTTTCTCACCTTTATACTCAATACCGGGGCCTTAATTAAAACCTATACGATCTGGGCCGTCCATCCTCTCATCTAGAGGATCTCGACTGAACCTCAGATCAAACCGCAAACCACGATCACACTTGGGTCCGACAAATCACACTTTATACTGAGCACCCCACCACACAACTACGATGTTGAATCATAATGGAAAAACAAAACTAACATCTTCTTATAATCCTCAGAATTTAAAAGAAGTTTCTTATAGTCATTCTAAGGCGGTCGATGGTGAATCATTGATCCAAACGCTGGATCTCCCGTCATTTTCGTCGGACCGATGTCGTCAAAAAAAATTTGACTTGTCCTCAAATTTTTGAGAGGACCACTTTTTATCACCCGAGATTGCTTGTGGTGATGATTCGTCCATTTGATCACCCATTCAACCACATAATTAAAATTAAGGCCAATGTCAATTCAATCCGAATTGAGATTGATCTAAAATCCTATATCCAATTTCAAATCCATCTAAATGAATGTACCCTTAAGAGTCCGAGCAGATGGATGAAATTAGAGTTGAATCATGAAATTGAGATCAATTTAAATATATGCAATTTTTGTGGGAAAGAATTTTATTATAATTCCAAATATTGGTGGGATGATGAAACTGATTATGCCGAGCTATAATTGGTTACATTTTTTTACTAGAGGTTCATAGGGCACGGCGATAACGGACATGAACACTGTTGAGTGTGCCACGTGGAATGAGCGGTGATGTCCGAGCGTGTGTCACGACTCGTTAAAAGGGATGGTTTAATTAGTCCCACACCACCTAACGTGATTCTTGATCCTTAGTGTATAAGCATGCTCAAGTCCAAAAGCAAAATACTGCCATTCCAGCTTTCGCCCATGTCATTACTTCTTGAGGCATAAATATATGCAAATTAAGTGTGAATGCGAAAGGTTGGGCCCTTCTTCATAAATACTGAATGTAGTTCACTGTACGGTTGCTACAGGTTTAACTGCATGCTTTGGTAAATTTCTGTTTTAGAGAGTATCAATAATGAATTGGGTTTCGCTACAACATATCTCAGGAACAGTAAACTTCAAAACCATTGTGGCAGCTTCAAAATGATTGGTCTGGTGGAGCATGGTCGGGCGGCAGTCGAGCGCGATTCAATTAACCGGGCTTGGAGTAGGTCGAAATTGGGCAACTGACAAAGGGAGCTTGAAAAAAATCTGTCATAAATTATCTTAAGAGAAACATGTTTTCATTACATTATGGTGTGTTTAATGCTGCATCATGCCCATTATAATGTTTATGACAAAGAAGTGAGAGAATAGTAGAATACTATACTTAATATTTTCATTATATAAGGGGGGAGAGAACAAATCATACAATAATGTTTATGATAAAGAAAAAGTTTATTTCACGGCCCACTGTGGAATGGGAATGAGCTGAAAATCTCTCTAAAAATCTCACTCTTATTGCAATGATGAGAATAATTATCTTGCAATAAGAGCAACACTGCTAATTCGAACGTCCTTTTGATATCATGTTAGAAATTCTTGTTGCAAGACAATTAAAGAATACTTTAGACAAAACGGTATAATTGCATATCAATGAATGATATAAAATACAAAGAGCACAACATCAGGAGAAAGTTTTGCGAGACATTGGACGGATTACTGAGAGAAAACAAAGCTACTGCTCGCAACCCCACTCAAACAAGCCGCAACCTACGAGCAGGCCACACACACAGCCTTGTGCAGACCGACTGACACTTCACAACAGCAAACCGCACACTGAAAACTTGCAGGCCGCACAACAAGCACTTGCATACCGCACAACACACTGTCTCTAATAGAAACCACTTACAGTTCACCTTCAACAACACACCTTTCTCAGAACTGAACTGAAACATGCCTCTCCAAAAGGTCCTATTTATAAGAAGGGAATCCTCCAGAACACCAAACAACAAGGGACATCATCCTCACAGCGTATCCGCCAGACTTCAACACAAACAACAAACCGCCCGACTTCAACAGCAGATCGCCCAGCTTCATCTACAGACCGCACGACTCACTTCAAAAACTCAACAATCCGGACGCCGTACGGGTTACCTTGGCCAACCTACATCGATGAGATGACAATTTCTAAAAACAATACCACCACTATCGCTAGACTCGCTATCCGCTAATGTGACCCACTATCCACTATCATGAAAACAACTAAAGGCATCCATTAATTTTCTCTCCATCTTGCCTCTCCTTTCAATTCTGTGTGGAATCAGGAGCTCATTTAACATACTCTCCAGTGTGCGGTAAAATCTCTGGTAATCGTTGGCATCCTTCGTTGCTCTCAACCACCAGTCAATAGGGCCATCCCTGACCACAAACAATTCAAGGCACAATAATAGTTGTGTGTTTAAATTCTCTTTACTGCACAAGAACTACTTAATACTCACATAAAAAAACAATTCCAATTTTATTGTTCAGTTGGATACTTGAGAGTTGAGGCCCAATTTTAATTCTTCAAAATTGATTCTGTACTAAATTCAATTTTTTTCACTCCATAGAAGAATCGGCGAATTCCGCACACAAATATTTGTAAGATTTTCTCAGCATTAATAAATATAGCAAATTTCTATTTAAATAGTACATATGTTTATCAATTCGTTCATCAAAAAATTGATTGGTGTGAACTGATGGTGACACTCCCTTCTCTATAGAAAATGAAGGCTATCGAATCCTAGCTAGATTTCAAAGAAGTTTCTTCTGTTAGTTGTGTAGCGCAGCGGAAAGGATCGATAATATAGAGGAGTTAGAAACGTGTTATACCTCCGGCCATGGGGGGCCAAGCGAGAGCAGAAATCTGCTGAAGAACTGGAGCGGAATAGATCCCAGAAGAAATGATCTCGCCGGCGCCTTCTTGCTGAGATGCAGCGGCGGTGATGTGATGTCGCCTGAGCCGGTGAAGGGCTGGAGCGGGAAGCCGCTACTAGGATGTCGCGGGAGACAAGGCACCGGGAAACCGCCGGCGCTGCTAGGTTGTCGCGGGAGACGAGGCACCAGGAAACCTCTGTCGACTGCTGCTGGGGTGTCGCGGGAGGAGAAGTACCGGGAAAACGCGACGGGAAACCGCCGGCGCTGCTAGGGTGTCGCAGGATCGGCGGAAATGCAGAAATCGCGAAAAAGGGGGTTAGGGCTTCCGGTATTTGGGGGTTATTCTCTCAACTGAACCGTATATGAGAGTGGTGAGTTTTAGATGGGTTTTTCTCACCTTTATACTCAATACCTGGGCCTTAATTAAAACTTGTACGATCTGGGCCGTCCATCCTCCCATCTAGAGGATCTTGACTGAACCTCCGATCAAACCGCAAACCACGATCACACTTGGGTCCGACAAGTCACACTTTATACTGAGCACCCCACCACACAACTACGATGTTGAATCATTATGGAAAAACAAAACTAACACTCTCCCACTTGATTCAACGCGTAGAAACCTACTTTAATGTTTAGAAAATAATTAGATTATTTTTATAATAGTGAAATAACGCTAGACTCGTGGGGTGCCAGTTAACAACAAAACTTTATGTATGACCATACTTTAATAATATAAAAACAATGACTCTCAACCCAAACTTTATGTGATCACTGAATACTTGAACAGGACGTCACAATTGCAGGAACTGTGGCGGTTGTATCTCAAATGGTGGACACTTCCTTCCACAATTACAATGTAATCACTAAATCCTATCAAGTGCCTTATGTGGCAATGTAAATTTGTGAGTGGATACTCCCACTCTTTAACGCAATACAAAATCTCTTATAATAACTTTAATGCGCACCAAAGAGATAGAAAGCTAAAGTACTGCATTAATCCCAAAAGAAAGAAGAGTCATAATAAATGTCATGACTTCTTAACCATCAAATGAGTCCACAAGTCGCATTCTGTCAACATGACTTTTGTAGAAATTAGGTGGGAGCCCCTTAGTCATGGGATTTGCTATCATAAGCAGTGTGCCTATATGTTCAATGATGATTTTACTCTCCCTTACATTTTCTCTAACCACCAAAAATTTAATATCGATGTGTTTGCTGCGGCTCCCACTTTTGTTGTTCTTAGCAAAGAACACTGCTGCAGCATTGTCACACAGAAGCTTTATTGGCTTAGGTATTGAACCCATCACCTTAAGCCCTGAAGAAAAATTCTTCAACCATAATGCCTGCTTCGTTGCTTCATAACACGCAATGAACTCTGCTTCCATGGTCGAAGATGCTATGAGAGTTTGTTTTACACTCTTCCAAGCAACTGCACCGCCGACAAGCATGAAAATGTCGCCAGAAGTGGACTTCCTCGAATCCTGGCAACCCGCAAAGTCTGCATCCGTGTATCCAACTATATCCAGATGATCAGACTCTCTATATGTAAGCATGTAATCCTTCGTCCCCTGGAGGTATTGTATGACCTTCTTAACTGCTGTCCAATGCTCTGCTCCAGGATTACTTTGATATCTCTCTAACATTCCCACTACAAATGCAATGTCTGGTCTAGTGCAAACCTCTAAATAGACCAAACTGCCGACTGCAGATGCATATGGAATATTCTTCATGGATTCTAATTCCAGAGAATTCTTGGGACATTGTGACAAACAGAATTTGTCACCATTTACTATAGGAGCTATAGAACTTGAACAATTTCTCATATTAATTCTCTCCAAAACTTTGTTAATATATGCCTTCTGAGATAACCCCAAGATCTTTTTAGATCTTTCTCTATGTATCTCAATTCCTAAGACATATGATGTCTCCCCTAAATCTTTCATGTCAAAATTTTGGAAAAGAAATTGTTTAGTCTCCCTTAGCATTCCCAAGTTAGTGCTTGCTAACAGAATATCATCAACATACAGGACTAATATTACGAATTTACACCCACTGACCTTGATGTATATACATTGATCCACAATGTTTTCCTCAAACCCAAATGAGATAATAACATTATGAAACTTGAAATACCATTGTCGTGAGCCTTGTTTTAGCCCATATATTGACTTCCTTAGTCTGCATACAAGGTTTTTATGTTTCTCGGAAAAGAAACCTATAGGTTGATCCATGTATACTTCCTGCTCAAGACCCCCATTTAAGAATGCCGTTTTGACATCCATCTGTTGTAGTTGCAGATCAAAATGAGCTACAAGGGCCAATATTATTCTTAGTGAATCCTTCTTTGAAACCGGCGAGAAGGTGTCATGATAATCAACACCCTCCTTTTGAAGGAAACCTTTGGCAACAAGTCTTGCCTTATATCGTTCGATCTTACCAGAGGCATCAATTTTGGTCTTAAAGACCCATTTGCAACCTATCGCACGATGGCCATCTGGTAATTCTACTAGATCCCATACTCGATTGTGTGCCATTGAGTTTAACTCTTCCTTCATAGCATCAAGCCACTTATCAGAATCTGTACGACTTATGGCTTCCGAGAAGGTGATAGGTTCATGATTGAGTCGAGACATATAGTCGGTCTTTTGTAAGTATACAACGTAATCTGACTGAATAGCTGATCTTTTAACTCTTGAAGATTTCCTTAAATATGACTGATTGAGTAGTTGTGGTGCAGCCTCAACCACTGGTTGTGTTTCCTGAATGACTGCCTCACTAACCACACCTTCATGAGAGCTTGGAATAGGAATATTCTCAACCACTTCATCACAAGATGGAATCTGAATAGGTATGTGTTGAGCCATAACAGGTATGAGCCCACCAGGTTCAACACTACTACCTGAAGGTGCAGAATCTTGCACCTCTTCTAACACAGCTTTGTGAGAGCAGCTCTCGTTAGTGCTATTGTTCTCAAGAAAAGTAGCATTCCTTGCTTCTACTATTCTGAGCTGGTGAGATGGACAATAAAATCTGTAACCCTTGGACTTTTCTGCATAGCCAATGAAAAAATCACTGACTGTCCTCGGGTCCAGTTTCTTCTCATGTGGGTTGTACACCCTAACCTATACTGGACAGCCCCATATGTGCACATGATTCAAGCTGGGTTTCCATCCATTCCATAACTCAAAGGGTGTTTTGGCAACGGCCTTGGATGGAACCCTATTTAAGAGATACACGACTGTTTTCAAGGCTTCACTCCACATGCACGAAGGGAGAGTTGAGACACTTGTCATGCTTCTGACCATGTCCATCAAAGTATGATTCCTTCTTTCAGCTACACCATTTTATTGTGGTGTGCCAGGCGTCATATATTGAGCTATAATTCCATGTTCCTCAAGGAATTTGGCAAATGGACCGGGTCTTTGACCTTCATTTGTGGATCTACCGTAATACTCACCACCCATATCTAATCTTACGATTTTGATACTCAAACTAGATTGTTTCTCTACCTCTGCCTTATAAACCTTGAAAGCATCCATCGCTTCAGATTTGTCATTTAAAAGGTAGAGATACATGTATCTCGTAAAATCATCAATGAAGGTAATAAAATACTCTTGACCATTCATACATGGGGTGGTGAATGGTCCACATATATCAGTGTGAATTATCTTTAATTTTTCATCACTTCTTCTAGCCCCTTTATTTGACTTGTTGGTTTGCTTTCCTTTCATGCAACCAATACAAGATCCAAAATCAGAGAAGTCAAGTGTTTGAATGACACCTTCCTTCACTAATATTTTTAGGCGCTCTATGGAGATGTGACCCAATCTCCTATGCCATAAGCTAGACGAGTGATTATTTTTCACATTGAAATTACTACTATTAGCATGCATCACAGTGAAAGATTGCATATAATTTGAATCAAGGCTCAGACTATATAATCCATCTGTCAATATACCAGAGCCAACAGTAACTGAATCTTTAATAACCAGAAAAGAAGTGTCTTTAAACTGAAAATTAAATCCCGTAGGCGCTAGTCTTGATACAGATACTAGATTTTTAGAAAAAGTAGAGATATAAAAAGTCTTCTCCAGGTCCAAAATGTTTCCAGTCTGTAGGACGAGCCTGTATGTCCCCACACCTTCAACACTCGATGGAATCTTGTTCCCTGAATAGACACACATTTCTCCATCACTGGGTTTCCTTAGACTTTGAAACCCCTGCATAACAGTAGAAACATGTATTGTGGAGCCTGAATCAATCCACCATGTATTATGAAAATCATGGGAATTTACAAAATTTGATTCGTAGCAAACTAAAGATGTCACACCTCCAGTCTTTGCAAGTCATGCCTTATATTTATTGCAGTCCTTCTTCATGTGACCCTTCTTCTTGTAGAAAAAACAGGTAGATAACTTCATGTTATCCGGTTTCTTTATGGAAAGCGCTATCCCCTTGCCTTTATCCTTTGGGTCAACTTTGGACTTGCTTGACTGCCCTTTCTTGTGTGTCACAAGATGTACTGATTGCATTTTCTCTTGCTTCAGTCTGCCTTGTTCTTGAACGCACATGTTCAATAGCTCATTCACCGACCATTTTTCCTTATGTGTCATGTAAGACACCTTAAAGGCAGTGAAATCAGCAGGCAATGAAGTCAAAATAAAATGAACCAGAAATGACTCTGAGAAGTCGACATCCAATGCCTTCAGCTGTGCAGCTATGTCCCTCATCTCCATAATGTGTCCCCTCACGCTATCTGTTCCTTTTAGCTTCATAGAACAGAGTTTTGCCATTAGGGTGCTGGCCTGAGCTTTATCCGAGCTGACAAACTGTTCGTCAATGGCCCCCATCAGTTCTTTAGCAGTCTTGCACTCGGGGATGGATCCCCTAATGCTCTGACTGACGTGTGTCTTGATCACCATTATACTAAGACGATTGGATCTCTCCCATCGCTCGTATAAGGTACGATCAGCTGGTGTGCTCTCCGTTGTAGGGAGAGCGGGCTCATCCGTACGAAGGGCCAAATCAAGGTCCATGCACCCTAAGGCTAGAAGCACCTTATCTTTCCATATCTTATAATTATCACCTGTAAGAGTGGAGATGAATTGAGTGGGGTCAATCACGGTGTTAAACATTGTAAAAGACTCTTACATTTAGTGTGAAAACAACGAATTTAAATTTTAATGTGAGCATTATGAAAAGAATAAAACAAACTTATTTTAACAATTAACTCATGTCAATTGTTAATGATAAAAAATCCAATCTCCCTTTGGGCAAAGACCGCTATCGCATTGGATTTTATCTACCTTTATTAATATATATATATATATATATATATATATATATATATATATATATATATATATATATATATATATATATATATATATATATATATATATATATATATATATATATATATATATATATATATATATATATATACAGCTAGTAAGTAAAGTGCCACTATTAATGAAATCTCGTACCTGTAGGCATGGGGACCCATCAATAGTGGTATATGCTTACTACTATATGCCGATTAAATTCTAACCACTATTCATCACTTCCCTGTGGGGCCAGGTAATGAATAACAAACATGAATGTAATCGCAACGTGCCAAAATTAGATAAGTGATTTTAATACGCATCCCATGATGTGTTCCCAGAGAATCACTTTAATCGGGCTTTTCAGAATGCTGTGGCTACTTCTGAAAAACTCGATAACTTATATTCTAATTATAGCACAAACCAAACTGGGAGCTCAAAACCAGAGGACCCGAATCCGATCACCAAGAACCCCTCCATCTGGGAAAACACCGAGAACCTTTAGGCACTGCTAATCTGACAGCCAAGAACTTGATGTTGAATGTGGGCTCCATCTTCACTTTATACTGCTCCTCCACTCCGCACCGGATAGCACAGGGGTATGAAGATCGGATTCAGGTCAAGATTGCAAGCTTGTTCATTGCCACCAAAAAATATACATATATATACATGGCCTCGAAAAAATATTACAACCATTCCAGATATGGGCAACGAACCAAACATGCAATCTTCAAAACAAAAAGAAAAGGAAACGAGCACCCAACAGGAAAACTACACGTCTCTTGGAAGAAATCGCCCAGAATTTTCAAAACACCATCACAAGTTTTAGAAGAAATCTCCACAGAGTTTTGAAAAAAAAAGTGCAATTTTGGGAAGAAATCTTCACAGAAGTTTTTCAAAAAAAACGTTCCCTAATTTGTCCTCTATAAGTCGCTCTGATACCAAATGTTAGTTGTGTAGCGCAGCAGAAAGGATCAATAATATAGAGGAGTTAGAAACGTGTTATACCTCCGGCCATGGGGGGCCAAGCGAGAGCAGAAATCTGCTGAAGAACTGGAGCGGAATAGATCCCAGAAGAAATGATCTCGCCGGCGCCTTCTTGCTGAGATGCAGCGGCGGTGAAGTGATGTCGCCTGAGCCGGTGAAGGGCTGGAGCGGGAAGCCGCTACTAGGATGTCGCGGGAGACGAGGCACCGGGAAACCGCCGGCGCTGCTAGGTTGTCGCGGGAGACGAGGCACCGGGAAACCTCCGTCGACTGCTGCTGGGGTGTCGCGGGAGGCGAAGCACCGGGAAAACGCGACGGGAAACCGCCGGCACTGCTAGGGTGTCGCGGGATCGGCGGAAATGCAGAAATCGCGAAAAAGGGGGTTAGGGCTTCCGGTATTTGGGAGTTATTCTCTCAACTGAACCGTATATGAGAGTGGTGAGTTTTAGATGAGTTTTTCTCACCTTTATACTCAATACCGGTGCCTTAATTAAAACCTGTACGATCTGGGCCGTCCATCCTCTCATCTAGAGGATCTTGACTGAACCTCCGATCAAACCGCAAACCACGATCACACTTGGGTCCGACAAGTCACACTTTATACTGAGCACCGCACCACACAACTACGATGTTGAATCATTATGGAAAAACAAAACTAACATCTTCTTATAATCCTCAGAATTTAAAAGAAGTTTCTTATAGTCATTCTAAGGCGGTCGATGGTGAATCATTGATCCAAACGCTGGATCTCCCGCCATTTTCGTCGGACCGATGTCGTCAAAAAAAATTTGACTTGTCCTCAAATTTTTTGGAGGACCACTTTTTATCACCCGAGATTGCTTGTGGTGATGATTCGTCCATTTGATCACCCATTCAACCACATAATTAAAATTAAGGCCAATGTCAATTCAATCCGAACTGAGATTGATCTAAAATCCTATATCCAATTTCAAATCCATCTAAATGAATGTACCCTTAAGAGTCCGAGCAGATGGGTGAAATTAGAGTTGAATCATGAAATTGAGTTCAATTTAAATTTATGCAATTTTTGCGGGAAAGAATTTTATTAGAATTCCAAATATTGGTCGGATGATGAAACTGATTATGCCGAGCTATAATTGGTTACATTTTTTAGTAGAGGTTCATAGGGCACGGCGGTAACGGACATGAACACTGTTGAGTGTGCCACGTGAAATGGGCGGTGATGTCCGAGCGTGTGTCACGACTCGTTAAAAGAGATGGTTTAATTAGTCCCACACCACCTAACGTGATTCTTGATCCTGAGTGTATAAGCGGGATGATCACTTCTCCCATAACCGAGTGATTTTGAAGAGTGACGCCACAATATTTTACATGCACAATTGTTATGAAAAGGCGTTCGTGAACGCTGAACTCTACTAACAATCTTCATCAATTTTTATTATGTTTTATATCAGTTCTTTTTCTGTGGCAATGATAACGGTTGGTATGTCAAACTAATATTTTATGACAATGACATTTTTATCTAAATTTAAAAAGCATAAAAGCCTCCCCAAACAAACCCTAGTCACAGGCTCCAAATTTTTGTTTGTACATCTCTCTTTATAAGATATCTATATTAAACTGCTCAATTTCAAAGTATTTCGTAACACTAAAAAATTAATTATCAATTAATTAACCAACGCGATGGATGCATGCACGACGCAATGATGCATTGTAGTTGGTAATTAATTGAAAATTAAAAATAAATGAGGCGATTATAATATGGCGTTGGAAATCACACCCAATATCACAAAATTATATATGTCTTCTCGGTTCTTTTTGTTTGCCTATAAAAAATATAACTATCTTAGTGAGTTTAAGTTAACGTCAAATTTATTCATAAAATTTTAGTTCTGTCAAAATAATGATTGAACTTCTCATATATGTAGGTTTTTTAGTCTTTAAAGCTCTGTTTGGCGCGGCTTTTTAGAGGTCGGGTGCTGCGTTTTTTCAGAATACCGCGCCAAACAATATTAAAAGAGCTTCACGGTGGCATCAACCATTGCTCAAAAGAGCGGTGGCCCGCGGTAGCGCTGCAGCCACCGCTCAAAAGAGCGGTGACTCAGAAAACGCAGCAGCGCTGCAGCTTTTGGCTGCAGCTCACTGCTGCCTTTTTTTTAATATTAAATTATTATTATTAAATATATTAAATATTAAGTAATATATATTATTAATATTATTACAATAGATTTTTATATTAAATCTATTAAATATTAAGTTAAATAATGTATATAGACAACACTGCAAATGCTGCTCTTCCAAACAGATTCATAGATTTTATCACCACTCAACAAAACAGTTGATTATTGCACTACTGCTTCCCACCATTGATTCTCCAGTCGCTGCAGCCGCGCCAAACAGAGCCTAAATTGCACTCAAAATGATGTCAAATGGGTGAAAAAGACGAAAAAGTTTGGGACCAAATTGATATTACATTGCAATCTCGGGGGAGCGAAATGATTTTTACGCTATTGTCAAGTATTTTTCAGATGTTTGTTATTCTTTCAATAAAAAAGCAACATGTATGTAAAACAGAGCTGGTGAAGTTGGCTGTTTGCAACATACCAACAAAACCTTCTCATTTATCATCAGGATGAAATAATCAACATCCCTACCTACACATTGATCATCTTATAAGAAATCGTATCGACACACTTGGGGTAACCCGCAGCGACTCTTTCCACGATCCGTGCTTCCTCCTCCTTTGAAAAGCTCAAAGGGCCATCGATAGTGGTTTTGCCGAAAAGCTTCGACCCGAATCAATTAACCGGACCGGTTAGAAGAGCTATCAAAATTTCCACACCTTTGGTTTATTTTCATCCTTTAAAACATTTTTGAACGACGCATCACTCATGCCCCGTGCGTCGACCCCGAATGCCAACTGCTACGGTCTACCTCCCCACATACTTTATAACCTCATCCGGCCAAACACCCAACCGCTGGGAGACAAACAAAGGCGCCCCCACGGCGGCAATCGGCAGAATCGACGGCACCAAACAAACCTTACAATAAATTGAGAAGTGAGGGCGCGGGGGCTGTTAGGCCACACACAAAAATGAAGTGTATAAATACTAGCTTTCGGTGCCCAATGGAAACAGTAGCCGTAGGATTATCTTAGGTACAGTATGTTCGTATCTACATTGTTTTAATTAAAAGCTGATGTATGTCTGTTGGATCCTCCTGTACTTGTAGACTCTTTAATTGCTTACCAAACAACCAAATTTTTTTTCCCGTGCTACCCGCCTCCAGAGTAAGGAGCGCGGGTAGCGCAGGAGCCTCTCGATGAAGCTTTGTAAATTGTGTATTGCGTTGGTGTTTTCTTTTCTATTTTTGCTTTGTTTTTTCGTAACCGCTCGATCAAAAAATAAATATCCTGAATTTCATCCACTCTCATTTTATGAAAAACTACTCGTACCTAATTATTATTCAACAACGGGATCTAGTACGTACATTAGCTATAGGTTCCAGATTTCTGAGTGCTAACTGTTTAGCACTCGGCGTCAGGAAGAACTGTGGCCTTGTTCAACCGTTCAAGGCTTCAAGCTTTTCTGAATTTTGATATTCATTTAAATTTTGAAAGATATGTGGGATATATAGTGTACAAATGAAAATGAATCAGATCGGATAGAGGTACTGCGGGCAGCTATGACTGTGAAGAATACAGTATTGGTTAGGTATTCTGTGGAGAATTTTGACGGTAGTGGGAACTTCCGCCTATACAGATTCGGGTCACGGATATGCTGGTTGAGTAAGGGTTGATCCAAGTGTTGGTAGGACTGTTATTTTTGGTTCGAATCCGGCTCTACGGATTTGGAATTTATTTGAAATTTGCAGAATCAAATCTAAGGAAATTAAATGAATTGACAAAAACGAATGAAATGAAAAATTTTCATTTCCTTTGTCTTGCCTATAAACATGAAATATGAGCCAATCAGCGTAGGAGAAATTGGTGCCGCCTGTAGCAATCCAGTGGAGAGCCGCCTGAAGATTTTTTGGAGGAAGCCACACTCTCTCTTCTCTCTCTCTCTCTCTCTCTCTCGCTCGCTTGTGCACTCGGAGAGGCCGTTGCCCTTGGGTGTTGTCGTCGGTCTTGGAGGAAGTAGCCGCCGGCGTTGACAGAGGGAGTTGCCGCCAGGCTTGTTAGAGGTTGTCGCCGGCGTTGCAGTGGACGTTCTTTGGAGTGGAGAGACGTGGTGTCGACGGCGTGCGCGTGTGTAGTTAGCCTCGACGGAGGTTTCTCTCCGGTGGTGGCGTTCTCCGGTGGCGGCGTTGTTCTCCGGTGGTGGTGCGGCTGAACGTCAGACTTCGACGTTGAAGGTTTGGTGAACCTTGTGCGTCCGCAAGGCGGATTGCAGTCCAGATCTCAGATTCTCGCCGCGGATCGTGCGTGTTCGGTGCACCCTCGGCGTATTCACCGGACGGTCATTTTTCTCCTATTTTTCCTTGTATTTGAATTTATATTTTAATTATATAAATTTTATGACCGTTTTTTGTGTTCTTGTTACCTGCATTATTTTATAGTTGTGACTGCGTTTTGTACCGGATTTTACAACAAGTGGTATCAGAGCGAGGTTCCGTGTAGGTGACTGATTGGACGTTCCGATTTTGGGTTTGGGTCAACGGTAGGTGACGACATCGATCCGCTCCCTATCTTCCCAGATCTGATCCGTGAATTAATCAGATCATCTAGAGGTACTGCAGGCAGCTATGACAGCGAAGAACACCGTGTTGGCCAGGTATTCGGTGGAGAAATTTGACGGCAGCGGGAACTTTCGCCTATGGCAGATTCGGGTCAAGGATATGCTGGTTGAGCAGGGGTTGATCCAAGTTCTGCGGGGGTGTGATACTTTGCCCGCTCCGGTGAAGGATTCTGAGTGGACGGAGATGGATGAGCGCGCCACTAGCACTATCAGGATGTGCGCGACGACAAGGTGCTGTTCAACGTCGGTATTGAAGAGTCCGTCGGCACGTTATGGGAGAAGCTGGAGGGACTTTACATGAGCAAGTCGTTGACCGCGAGACTGTTGCTGAAGCAGAGATTGTACGACCTGAAGATGCAAGAAGGTGGTAACCTGCAGGAACACTTCAATGTGTTTAATGGACTTCTGAGCCAACTGCATGTAGTTGGTGTGAAGGTGGAGGAAGAAGACAAAGCCTTATTGCTTCTTACCTCGCTCCCGGCGTCGTATAAGCACATGCAGACCACCCTGCTGTATGTGAAGGATACAGTAGACGTGGAGCAGATCACGTCTGCGTTACTGTCCAGTCAGATGCTATCAGACCCCGCTCCTGAGGGTGAGCATGCTTTGGTAGTAGGAGGACGACGAGGGAGGCAGTTCGAGAAGGGATCTGGAAGTGCACGGGCCAGATCCGCATCGAGAAAGACAGTGACGTGCTACCATTGCAGGCAGAGTGACCACATCAGGAGAAATTGTCCGCAGCGTGCGCAAATTTCTGGGGACGTCCAGGGTGCGGGCAAGGCGGAGGTAGCTACGACAGATGATAATGATGTGTCTCTCCTCATCACTGAGAGTCCATATGACTCTGATAGCTGGGTATTGGATTCTGGTGCTTCGCAGTACATTTGCTCGGATGCAGGGATGTTCAGTTCACTGGAGGTGACGACTGGGTCGGTCTTTCTGGGTGACGGCTCAGCATGTGAGGTCACGGGGACAAGGACAGTGGACATCAAGATGCATGATGGAGCGGTGCGTAGGCTTGAGCGGGTACATCTGGTACCCAAGCTGCGCAGGAATTTGATATCGCTGGGCAGACTAGACTCCAGAAGATGCAGTTTTGCGGCGAGAGGTGGAGTTCTGACGGTGATGCGAGGACGCACCGTGCTCATGCGAGCTATGCAGTGCGGTAGTCTTTACCGGCTGATGGGGACCACGATGAGAGGTGGTGTGCGCATGATTTCTGCGGCTGACAGAGTTAATGGTCGAGGTGGTGCAGTGGATCGCCCTTCTGGTAGTCTGACTAGGCGAGTCAGATTTAGCGATCCAGTTGCGTCGACATTCGGAGGTTGAGCCCGAGCAGGGATGAGTCGACTAGAGCAGGTCGGCTGACGCCTCAGGTCCTTGAGGTGGTGCTTCGTGCAAATTGGTGCTTCGTGCAGATCGTGCTACGTGCAGTGTTGCTTCGCGCAGTTGGTGTTTTGGGCAAATAGTGCTTTGTGCAAGTGGTGGTTCCAGATATCGAACAAAGGTGGTGATTGTTATTTTTGGTTCAAATCCGGCTCTACGGATTTGGAATTTATTTGAAATTTGCAGAATCAAATCTAAGGAAATTAAATGAATTGCCAAAAAGGAATGAAATGAAAAATTTCCATTTCCTTTGTCTTGCCTATAAACATGAAATATGAGTCAATCAGCGTAGGAGAATTGGTGCCGCCTGTAGCAATCCAGTGGAGAGCCGCCTGAAGATTTTTTTGGAGGAAGCCACACTCTCTCTTCTCTTTATCTCTCTCGCTCACTTGTGCACTCGGAGAGGTCGTTGCCCTTGGGTGTTGTCGTCGGTCTTGGAGGAAGTAGCCGCCGGCGTTGACAGAGGGAGTTGCCGTCGGGCTTGTTAGAGGTTGTCGTCGGCGTTGCAGTGGACGTTCTTTGGAGTGGAGAGACGTGGTGTCGACGGCGTGTGCGTGTGCAGTTAGCCTCGACGGAGGTTTCTCTCCGGTGGTGGCGTTCTCCGGTGGCGGCGTTGTTCTCCGGTGGTGGTGCGGCTGAACGTCAAACTTCGACGTTGAAGGTTCGGTGAATCTTGTGCGTCCGCAAGGAGGATTGCAGTACAGATCTCAGATTCTCGCCGCGGATCGTGCGTGTTCAGTGCACCCTCGGCGTATTCACCGGACGGTCATTTTGCTCCTATTTTTTCTTGTATTTGAATTTATATTTTAATTATATAAATTTTGTGACTGTTTTCTGTGTTCTTGTTACTTGCATTATTTTATAGCTGTGACTGCGTTTTGTACCGGATTTTACAACAAGGACGTGATTCTTTGCACGCTCTGGTGAAGGATTCTGAGCGGACTGAGATGGATGAGCGTGACACTAGCACTATCAGGATGTATATCGACGACAAATGATTGTTCAACATTGGTATTGAAGAGTCCACTGCCGCGCTGTGGGAGAAGCTTGAAGAACTCTACAGGAGCAAGTTCCAGCTACAGTCCAGATCTACTACTCTCTCGCGGATCGTGCATGTCCGACGCATCCGCGTGCATTTCATCAGGCGGTCAAAATTTCTTATGTATTTGCATTTATATTTTCATTATATAAATTGTATGGCTATGTTTTTGAATTCTAGATTATCTGCAATCTTTATAATTGTGCGTAGCGGATTTTACAACATCCCATCTCTAATTCCTCGGTGACGAGTTCAAAATACCCCAAATAAGTGTGAGATGAGAGGGCGCATGTCAGGATAATCATTTCGGGCTCAACGTCAGTAAATTCCATTCGCCAGAAATATGTGAGAGCTTTATCCGCGTGTCCGCTTGGTACACACGAAGTAGTTGACCACGACATGGGTTTCAAGGATTTGGGTGAGGAGTCTCTTCTTGATGGACAGTCCGACTGTAATGATCCAGGACCGACACACGTGCAAAACTTCACTGAGATCGTTCAAGCTGCAATCCATACACTACAACATGTCTCTGGTCTCACCACATGACACATCGGGTTGTTGGAGACCGCAATCTCCCTTTGAAGTCCTGGGAAGTGGAGAAACTCAGTTGGTGATGAGGAGTGGAGAAATTCTATATTTAGGCATGCTTCGTTGAGAGTAGTGGCGGGATGGGTGACCTCCTGTGAAGTCCCTACACTGCCAGCTTAACTATAGAATTTCCATCGTCAAAGGGATTCTGCGGTCTCCAACAACCCGTTGTGCCATGTGGTGGGACCGAAGAAGGGTTGGGGTGTATGTGTTGCAGCCCAAACGATCTCAATAGAGCTTCTCCCATGTGTGTCGGTCCAAAACCGTTGCGGAAAAATGGTGACCTCCTGGGAAGTTCCTGCGTTGCCCGCATAATTATAGAATTTCTTTCATCAAAGGGGGTATGCGGTCTCCAACAACCCTTTGTGCCCTGTGGTGTGACCAGATATAGGTTGCGGTGTATGGGTTGCAGCCCAAGAAATCTCAATGGAGCTTCGCCCATGTGTGCTTGTCTTGGATCGTTACAAAAAAGTGCCCAATGTTGAAAATTATGAAGTGAAAGTGGGTGATAGAGCAGACTGCGCGGTCTGGGCGGTCTGAGTCTGCGGCCTGGGCGGACTGTTATTGCGGCCTGGGTGGTCTGCGACCAGAGTAGACTTGGCGGCTTCGGCGACTTGTGGAGCGGCCTGAGCGGTCTGTCTGTGGCGGACTGATAGCGGTGCTCAGCTCGGCCTGCGGTTCTGCAGTTCGTGCTCTTGTAGTAACCAGGCGGATTGGAGATTATATCCGCAGAGATGTGACAGACTCGGTTAAAGTCCGCTAATGCAGACTAGTTTTGGAAATTGACATTGGTCCTTGCCGAGTTCTCCAGTGTTGCGGTGGATGAGCCACATTCTTGGTGGCAGACTGTCCATGGAGTTGGCGGTCTGGGTTTTGTGTCCGCCAAGCTCGCACCAGTTGTTCGGTAGGTTGCTGGACTTGGTCACACTCTGTGATAAGTTCAGGGTGTTTGCAGTATCCGCAGAGTCCGTTGTTGACCGGGCGGTCTGCCTTTTGGTCGTGGACTCTTGCGGCGAGCTGAGGCATTGTTGTTGAGCTGTGCGGACTACCGACATGTACGTGTTTGACTGCGGACAGATGCAGTATAGGCTGTGGCTGTGTCTGTGTGCTGTGTAGTATGTCGGACTGGTGGTGTGCTTGCGGGCTGTTGCCGTGTCCGCATGTAGCGTGCGGACTGACGTAGAGAATTAGATGTTGCTGTGTCTGCGTGCTGCATGTGTGCGGACTCGCGCAGTGTCCGCCTGGTGGTGGACTGACCTTGACTTGGCGCCTGGCGGGTTGTTTGTAGTCCGGCTAAATTCTTGCAGACTTAGCAGACTGGTGTTTGCTAGCTGCGAGCTGGGGTGGTGACTCTATTCACAAAGGCGGTGACCACACTCCTCACCCCGCCTATAAATAGACCCCCCCAGCACGTCTATAGTAACAGAGTGAACAGTAAGTTGAGCGCAGATCAATTGTTGCGGACTCGGATTTCCAGGTCGCGCAGTTTGAGATTTAACTGCTGTAGTTTGCAGGTTGTGCGGCTAGCACTGTGAAGCAGGGTGTCTGGTTCTGATCAAGGTTAGGAAGCAGTGAAGCTTGCGGTTTACAATCAACAATTGCAGCAGGTCGCAGGTGGTGGCCAACCAGTTTCTCTCCTCAATTTGATCTAAGTTCAATAACCAGGTCGCCAGTCTAGGCGGACTTGTCGGTCTGTTCATTCAGTTCGGCGGCGGCTTGTACAGCAGACGTCAGCAGAATAACGGGTTGTCCGCGCGGTTTGTGTGGACTCCGTAGAATCAGAGTAGCAGCAGCGGCTTGGCGGTCTCGACGGTCTCGGCGGACTCAGCGGTCTTGGAGGCAGTCCGCCCAGCTTGAAGTTTGCTCTTGCTTGTTTTATTCTCTTTGTACTTGGCGAAATCATGTCTCGTCCTATATACCTTGCCTTGTAAAGTTGATAGTGGATTAATGGAAGATCTGTATTTGCTCTTCATTGTCACTCATACATTGCTCAGTTTATGGTTGTAGTGTTCCTGCGCCAAGTTCTCGTTTCCGCTTGATCAAGTGATCAGCTTGATAGTTTTGAAAGTATTTACTTGATACCAGAACTACCAGTTGATTGACTCGTAAAATTTTAACACCCAGTGGTGGGATTGGAGAAAGGATGAGGTGTATGGGTTGCAACCCAAAAGATATCAGTGGAGCTTCGCTCATGTGTGCAGATTTGCTTGAGATGGTTCAGATGGGAGTGGGAGCGGAGGAGGTCGACAAAGATGGACTTGGTAATCTCCGGAGGAGGTTGACGTAGCTAGCTCTGCCCTGAAGGCGATGAGCCTTTTCGAACTGACACCCTGCACAAACATGGGCATCTCCGTAGGAAGACAAGTTCGACAAGACTTTCACAAGGCTTCTCATCTCCATAGATTGCAGCTTGTCCATCCCTACGTGCCCTAGCCTTTGATGCCAAATAACAACGCTATAGTTGGTCCTCATCCGATCAACATAAGAGCTTGTTGATAAAACAAACAAGTCTCCAACTCTTCTCCCCACATGGGCAACATCAGTCTTAACCGCTAAAACATTGCGGATAAACTTTACTTCTGTTGGACTAAATAGAACTTGATATCCCGCGTTAACCACAATGGTCACAGAGAAGAGGTTCTTCTTCATGCCAGGTACGTGATAGACATTGTTTAACGTGAGTGGACCCTGATCACTGCCCACAGACACAACACCCTCATTCTCTACTGCATAAACAGTATTATCATCTATAATAATAGCTTCATTACCTGTGAACGTCTACAGAGAAGAGAACTTGGACTTGTCTCCGGTGAGGTGATGACCACACCCAGAGTTCACGATCCAGTCATCCTGGTAGTCAACGGAGGACAAGACACCAACACAAGTGTCGGTCATAAATGCTCCTCCCCATCCGGCTTCCTCAGAACCGGAGCAAGCTTCTTCCTTATCTGCAACATGCCCAGGCTGCAGCTTGACCTTACAGTCCCTTTTGAAGTGTCCTAGCTGGTTACACATGTAGCACTTAAGCCACTCCTTCTTCTTCTTCCAATCCTGCTTAGGGGCAGCACTCCCCTCTTGTTGATAAGAAGTTGAAGGGCCATCACTGGGAAAAGTCTTCTTCTTCTCTCATTTCTTCTTCTTCCCTGTGAAGAGAGTATCATTACCTCTTTCAGAGATAGTAACACCAGCCATCTGCCTAGCCAGGCTCTCCTGCGAAGCCAGCAGGTTCTTCAACTCCAGTAAAGCTGGCTGAGTAGCCCAACCTTAAATAAAAGTTATGAAGGTCACATACTCCTTCCACAAGGCGCGGATTATGTACCTCTTTAACCTGGCTTCAGAGATAGGCTCATTAGTGTCAAGCACTGAGATCTGAGCACAGAGATTCTTCATCTTGAGGAAGAACTTGGAGATGGACAGATCTCCTTGAGTTGCTCTGTCCAACTCATTTTTCAAGAACTGTAGTCTAGATACATTATTCATATTGAACAACCCATCAAGGGAAGTCCAGATCTCCGTAGCAGATTGACATCCAAGGATGTGATCAAAGAGTTCTGGTGATATAGCTCGCCTGAGAGCAAACTCCGATTTCGCATTAGTCTCTCTCCAAGCTTTTACCTCATCAGTGCTGACACCACCAGCAGCAGTGCTTGTTGTCACCATCGACAACATCCCACAGATCCTCACCAAGAAGATAACATCTCATATACGACTTTCACTTCTTGAAGTTAGTCGGTGTGAGCAGCTAGATTCCAAGACCCCTTGCATACCCAGCTTCCATTGCAACAACTCTGGTTACTTACTCACAGAAGCAATAAAGCAAGCTGAGGGTGGAATCACTACTTAAGCCACTGTTCCCTCTGATACCATGTTGAAATTTGATATAGTGGAAAACGGGAAACAGGCGCAGGAACACACAACACTCTTGAGCAAGTAAACCAGAAGCAGAGAGCAAAAGCAAGAATCTTGTACTATTAAAAAATCTTCTTTACAATGCTAGACATACATGGCGAGACATGCTTGCCAAAGAATCTGAAGAAAGCAAAAAAGTACAACACAATCAAACCGCGCGGACTCAATGAGTAACCACCGGAACTGCTGCTAACTGCTGAAAGAGTCCACTCAGGACGTCAGGTCGCGCGACCGCAACAAACTGCGCGGACTACCCATTATTCTTGTGCTGAAAAAGAACTCTGTTCGCCGAACTGCAGATCGCCTGACCGCGAGGTCGCCTAGTCGCCAGAACGCGCGGACTGCTGCCACCAACTGAACAAGTCGCCAAGAGGCGGACAACTTATTGAACAAAAGAGAAAGTTGCAGAAGAGTAACAGCTGCTAGTCGCACGCGACCTGCAGTAACCGCCTGTTGTAGCCGCCAAGTCCGCACTAACTCAGAACCAAATCCCTGGTCCTTTAGCGCTGTCAGCGCAACCTGCACAATAAGTAATCGGTTAACCTCTTCAACCAGGGCGGATACCAAAATCCAGTCCGCAACAACTTAAATGCGAGAAGGCTTGTTGTTCATTCAGTTACAAATGAAGTGTCGGGGGTCCTATTTATAGGCGCAGAGAGGAGTGTGGTCACCGTCCTAGTGGATAGAATCACCACCCCAGCTCGCAGCTAGCATCAAACATCAAACAGTCCATCTAGTCCGTAAGGACAGTCAGACATGCCAACCTGCCGGGCACCAAGGCTAGAAGCCAGTCCGCAACCTGGCGGACGCCGCACCAGTCCGCACGTTGCACAGCATGCAGACACATCAACAACCCACATACTACACCAGTCTGCACGCTACACGCGGACACAACATCAGCCCGCACATCCCGCGGACACCACACAAGCCCGCAACACTAGTCCATAAACCAACATGCACAACCGCCCGGTCAACCAGCGGACATTGCGGTCTCTGCGATCAACCTGAACTTGTCAGATTGTGACCAAGTCCAGCAATCAACCAAACATGACGCGAGCTCGGCGGATAAGGATCCAGTCCGTCAGCTCTCAAGATAGTTTGTCAATCAAGCAAACTCGATAATCACCAACCGCATCACCGGAGGTCAATGACATAAGCCAACACCGATCTCCAAACACAGTCCGCCACAAGAGGACTCCGCGAGCTCAAGAAGAGTCCGCCCTACCTGCGAAATCACTCCTATCTGCAAGGAACTTTAGGGAACAAGCCACCCTGGCTGGTCGCCAACATCCGACTGCAAACACCAGACCGCCGAGGCCGCGCGGTCTGCCCGATCAACCTCCCACTTTCACTTCACAATTTTCAACAAGGTGGGGCGTCATAAACATCAGTTCATAATGATTATGTTCACAACCACCACCACCACTCTAAAAGAAGGTTCCATTTAGCATGAGAGTTAAATTGTCATTTGGTAACGTTCATCTAAAGAACTTCATTCACTTTTATGTTGGTCGGCCCTTAACGAATGACGGTTTAACCCGTGCATTTACAACCGCTGCCACCGTGCCAAACTGAGCCACCGAAGTGTAAAAGATGAAGTGCAATGGGGGGCCTCTTGCCTCAACATCACGAAGTAGAAAACCAGTTTCTAGGACGTGCATTTATTTCATTATTATTAATTAACCAGTTTTAAGGACGTGCAGTCATTTCATTATTATTAATTAACCAGTTTTAAGGACGTGCATTTTTTTCCTTATTATTAATGCTGCCAAATTAAAAATAAATACATAAGACATTTGTCGGTTAATAGGCGACTCTCACAGGTTAAGGAGTCGGAGTGTAATAATATTATATAGTTTTAGACTTTGATTTTGGCGAAGACTTTTATTTCATTTAAAATATATTATATGATTATAATAATTATATTCTGAAATTACTAATGATTCAGTTGGTTTACAACGGCAGTCGACAATTAGACACTAAAACCGATGGCTTGTTGCAGGCGAGTCTCCCAGCCTGACAGGTAAAGTGAGCGTGGTGCATTTTATGATAAAGTACGGGTATCTAATAGTTTGCGGCTTTGTGCTAATGCTCACACATATCTCAAAGTGTTTTGAGATGTGTCTGTTTTGAGATATGTGTGAGCATTCATACAGATGTAACAGACTATTAAATGCCCGCACTTTATCGTAAATTACATCCCACGCTTTACTCCCCTCTTACCAAATGCGGACCGCATTAATTGATGACGGCTAAACAACTTACATGTATTGTGTTGGAAAGTTTTTTGTGCCCTTTTTGTTTATTTAAGCTTGTTTAGCCTTTGAAAATACAAAGTGATCTTATAGGACCACCCCGATGAGTATGATCACGTTCATGTCGTCAACATATAACAATACAGAAAAGACTATGAGGAGATGTTCGGTCTTGTATCCAAGATGACTTCAGTGCGGGTGGTGATTTCTTTGACGGCCTGTCAAAGGTGGAAGATTTGGCAATTCGACGTGAAGAATGGTGCAAACACCTGGTTATGTTTCTGATGATCATCCAGGACACGTCTGCAAGCTCAAGAAGACCCTTTACAGCTTAAAGTAGGTGCCTCGGGCGTGGTACGGAAAGATCGCAGAATACCTCCAATTCTGCGGATACTTTGCTTCTGATTTTGACTCAAACATGTTCGTAAATAAGAAAGGGGAGCTTCAAGTGTTGGTGTTGTTGTATGTTGACGACATGATCGTCACGGAGAACTTAGAGGAGGAAGTAGCTAGACTCAGGGCTGAGCTAGCTATTCGATCGAGATGAAGAATCTGCATGAGCTCCACCATTTCATTGGACTCGAGGTGGAGAAGAAGAAGTGTGGTGTGCTCGTTTCCAAAAAAAGGCTATTTGGAGCGGATCGTTAAGCGATTTGACATGTGAGAGGGAAAGAGTTGCTCTACTCCACTGGAGGTCGGTCTGAAGCTCCGACGTGATGAGGGAAGAGTTCTTTCAGATCCATTGGTGTTCCGGGCTCTGGTTGGAAGCCTTATATACTTGACAATTACGCGGACAGATATTGCTTATTTTGTGGGCCGAATAAGTCGATATATGGCGGAGTCGCGGATGGCTCGTCTGGTGGCGGCAAAGAGTATCTTGAAATACGTGAAGTCCTTCTCAGATACAGGTCTCCTTTATAGGAGAGACACAAACTTCAATCTGCATGGTTACACGAATACTGATTATTAGGGAGACTCAGACGATCGGAAGTCGACGTCTAGTTATGTTTTCATATACGGATCAACATATATTTCGTGGTGCAGCAAGAAACATGATTCAGTGTCTGTCTCCACTACAGAAGCAGAATAAAAGGTTTCGAATTTGGCAGCTCAGGAAACCATCTAGCTTAGGAGGCTAGTGGGGGACATCAATGAGGAGGTGTGAGGTCCTACTCTGCTACGCGGTGACAATGAGAGTATCCTCAAATTAGTTAACAATCCAGTTTGTCACGCGCGGATCAAGCACATCGAGATCGATCATCACTTCATTCGGGAGAAGGTGTTGGAGGGGTCTCTGATGGTTGAACATGTGCGGAGCGTGGATAATGTCGCAGACATCTTCACGAAGATGCTTTCAAAGGGACCGTTTGTACGGTTATGGGGATTACTTGGGCTGGTCTCCACTTCTCACTTCAAGGGGGGGGGGGTGTTGAATTTGTTGAAGTGACAGTAGCAGTTTGATCGGGCAGACGACACGAATAGCAGTTGGCGGACTAGCCAGTTCGGCTAGTGTTCTGCAGTCTGTCCCAGCAAGTTCCCAGGTTTGTAACTGGGCGGTTAAGAATGTATAACCACGGGTGTGGTAGACTCATACGGAGTTTGCCGAGTCTGGTATGTTTCTGTTCTTGCGGACTCATCTGGATCTTGCTGAGACCGGCATGGTTCTGTGCCTTTGGTATTGTTCTTTGGTGCCTCGGTTTGTTTTGGAGACTGGCGTGTTCTGGTTTTGGAGTCTGCGGTGTCCACTGTTTTGGAGGATGTTGTGCTCACGGACAACTGTGCTCGCGGATTGCGGAGTCCGCTGTCTGGCTGGAGTTGAGCTCGCAGATTGCGAAGTCTACCTGGTGTTGTGCTTGCGGATTTTGGAGTCTGCCTATGTTGAGTTCATGCAACGTTCAATCATAGATGCTGAAGGGTTGGGCTTGGTCACGGTAATGTGCCAAGTTTGGTTATTACATAGTTTGCCGAGTCCGCTTGTTTTGCGCGGACTGAATGTGGAGTTAGCGGCGATTTGTAGATTGTCTTGCGCGGCTTGTCTTTGTGTCCACTGTCACAACCCGCATTTCTTCAACGAGAATGTCGTATCAGAGCAAGAGGAAAAACGGGTTATGATGCCACGTCGTGCAGGGGATAACTGCATACGCTCAGACAAACCTTTACACTTACTAGACTAGAGTAAAATCATCAGTTAGATGCAAGAAAACCGTTGAGTTTGATGGCCGTATCCCTCAGCCTAGTAGAGCAAAATGTGGTTGTACGCGGCGAAAAATAATTTACGTTTGTTGTAAGGTTTCCTATATGCACTCTAGATTTATTATACCATAGGAAATCGTCTGTTTTTACATGGTTTGGAAATACGTCTTAGTTTACCAAAACATGTATGCATGACATAGAATAGTAGGTTTGTTTTAACGTTAAAATATCTAATGCAACCTAGCATAAATCCTTCCCAAGAGCAAGTAGACATCATCTCATCCAAATGATTCATATTAGCAGTCTAGCATTCATATGTAGCAAGTAAAGAAAGCCACCAATGGGCGCCAACAAGATGACACGAACCCATTGGGGCGTATGTATGTCTGTACAAGAAAGTAACGAACTACCTTGCCCAGCAAGCTCGGCAAGCTCCAAGGAAATTTCACCAAACTCTAGCCGCTCAACCGGCTATAAACTGCACCTGAGGCATTCAAGAAAGAACACCTCAACAATCGTCAAGGCTACAACATAGAGCATTAAGTTTAGAAAATATGACGAAGGGGCTTACCGACCCCTTAGCAAGTTTTCATATAAATCGAGTGAAATGAACAGGGTGGAAAACATGTCGTCGAGTGAATTTCGTCGAGCAAAGTTCGCCGAGAGCGGGACATGCCCTGTGACACGCCCGTGTCACAGGCCGTGTACCCCTTCTCTCGACACTCGACACTCGTCGAGTGAACTTTGTCACCGAAATTCGTCGAACACCCGGGACACGCCCTGTGACACGCCCGTGTCACAGGCCGTGTACCCCGACATGCCCTGAGACACGGCCGTGTCCCAGGCCGTGTCACCCAAATGCACTCCAGGTCCCCCTGCTACAAGAAACTGCAGCCATAATTTTGGCACCTGAGGGGGTAAAAACCAGCAAACACGATTTTATCTACTAACTCCAAAATGCCATACAAAATGCCATACAATCAACCCGTTTTGAGCAACACGACTCAGGCTCGAGAAAGTGCATGCCTTACCTAAGAGGCCTCACCGAGTCCCCAAAAATAGGCTCCGGCTTGCTGGGGAACCGTGCAACTAGGCTACCAAAACAACCACTCGAAAGCCCGCGTGAAAACCATGCTCATACAACGGTCAGAGCCAACGCAACGCCCATCAAGCGTATGCAATCATTCAACGAAAAAATCTGGGGCGTTACATCTGCACTCTTGTGCGATATAATGCGACTAGTCGCACGCTGATGAGGGGTTACCCTATCTCTTGGGCAGTTACTTCACTCCCTTTGCTTGCCTATAAATAGGGGTCCCATGCTCGTCAATTATAACGTGAACAATAAGCTTTGAAGCTTGGGTTAAAACTTGCGGTCTGATTTTCTTAACCGAGCGGCTTAGAGAAAGTAACTGGTTTTGCTGTATTGCAGATTGTGTGGCTATCACTGGGCAACCATGGAATTGGTTCTGACAACAATCAGGGTTCAATGTGGCTTAGCAGATAGCAGTCTGTGGGTTGTAGCAGGTCGCGACTTGTGGTCAGATGGCTTTCTCTTTGGCAAAGTTTTCACAGTTCAAGAAGTCAGTCAGCCTCTGACAGTATGACTCTATTCAGTTCGACATCAACTCTTCGCAGTTCTGGCAGATAAGCAACCTTGCAGTCAAACGGCTTGCAGGTGCGGACAAGTTTCTTCAACATTCAATAACGGGGAGTATGTGCGGTTAAGTTTGCAGTTTGGCGACTTGGCGGCTTCAGCTGACAACCTTTGTGGATATGCTGTTTTGGCGGTTACTGTTATCAGTCCGCCCGGTTTACTCGTGCTTGTCTGTTTTTGTTTTCATCAGGTGCATTGGCGAATCATATCTTGCAATGTATACCTCGTGCTGTAAAGAAGATTGATAATACAAGTTTCTCTTTCCTTATATTGTGGTGGTTTATTTGATCTCGGTATGGTTGAGTGTTCATGCGATCTTTCCCGCCTCTAGAAAAGTTTTTACATGGACTTGTTGACCAAGAAATTCTGAAAAGCCTAGGAAAGTGCGATTCAATGAGGGAGGGGGAACAAAGTTGCCCTGCCATCAAAATTGGTGATTAGAAGGACCAAAACTGAACACTCATATTCGTTCTCTTTGCATCGATGAAAGAAATTCTCTTAAAATTTGAGCTCAATAATCCACCCAATCTTACTCACAAATTTTGGTGGAGGGTGTCATATTCAACTTGTGGTGCAATCAAAATTCTTAATTAGTAGCTAGTATGCAACTATCATATTGTGTATATGGACTGAAAAATTTCCAATATCAGAAAGATAGCTCTAATACCCTAAAAAACTGTCAGGAAGCTGAGCAAGGTCGCAGGAACACTCAATGAAAATCAAAGTCAAGTAGAAATCAGCATCAACAGAAGCACAAGAGTCTCAATATGAAATTATCAACTTCTTTACAGGACGAGATATGCATTATGAGACATGATTTGACAATGTACCCGATGGAAAGAAACAAGTACATGCAAAAGTGAAACCGCACAGCCTGATAACAGAAACCGCACAAGCCGTTAACTGCCAAGCTGTCCGCTGAATCCGCCAAATCGTCAAACCGCAACCAAGTCGTGCAGACTGCCTTGTTATTGAATGTTGATGAACTGGAACAGTCTACCCACTGATAGACCAGACAAAATGCTTGAACTATCCGCACCCCCGTGGAAGAGACTTCAAGCCGCCTAGACCGCGACCTGCTATATGCCACAAACTGTAAACCGTGAATTGTTCCACACAGAGCTTCCCAACTAGTTTCCTAGTTGCCCGGTGCTAGCTGCACATCCTACACAGGACAATTTAACTTCACGTAGTCGCGTCGGTTAGAAAAAACTAACTGCTAGTTCAAAACGCCAATTGAGTTCTCACTGTTTTTGTTTTATACGACGAATCGTGGACCCCTATTTATAGGCGACAAGGGGAGTGTGATCACTGCCCATAACGATAGGATAACCGCCTGTCATCCTGCATCTAGCACCACCTGTCCACACAAGAGTGCGAATACCAGAGTTATACCGCAAAGATATGCAAACAACATCCTCAGTCTGCATGGACTTGCACAATCTAGCCACACGTCCTAAACTAAGACCGCGCCTAGGTGATCTGCTAGACTCCACACCTAAATTACGCAATACCGTTGTTGGGTACATTGGAAAATGTGTACCAGATTTGAAGAAGCCTCACCCTACTCAATGATATACACCAAGGTGTATTTGATGTGCTTTGAGTTTATTTGTGCAGGTTAAGTAATTGCTGGAAAAGCATAAAAGTTTCTAAGTCCATGTGTCGACACCTAGAGGTGAAGTGTCGACACCTATGAAGGCTTGTGTCGACACCTAGAGAAGCTGTGTCGACACTTGGAGTAATTGTGTCGATACCAGGAAAGCAGAGTCGACACCAGAAGCAAAGTGTCGACACATACAGGGAGTGTCGACACACTGTGAAGTATTGTCAACATATTCTGTGTCGACACTTAGAGGCAGTGTCGACACTCAAAGAAACTTTGTCGACATCAAATGTGTCGACACCAGGAGGCTGTGTTGACACTCAGCAAACTTCAACAAAGTTAAAGTACATGTGTCGACACAAAGGAGATGTGTCGACACTCAGCAAGTTTCAACATATGAAGCCATGTGTCGACACAAAGGAGTTGTGTCGACACTCAGCAAGTATCAACAACAAAAGAAGATGTGTCGACACAAAGGAGATGTGTCGACACACAGCAGAATTCAACAAAGTGTTAAAGGAGAAGTACATGTGTCGACACACTCAATGAGTGTCGACACATTCAACAGAAGGCTTGTGTCGACACACAGAATCAGTGTCGACATATTCTGAAGAAGCAGTGTCGAGAAGCTGTTACCTCAACACAAGGAGTTGTGTCGACACCATCAAGACAGTGACAGAGATTTCAAGAAGTGACTCGATGATTTGACAGCTGCCATTTTAACTGGTCAACTGCAACTGTCAGAGCTGTCAGGAGTTGTGTCGACACTTACAAGAAATCAACAAAGTACTGAAGAACAAGGAGTTGTGTCGACACACATTATCAGTGTCGACACATGATGAAGAAGTTGTGTCGAGAAGTAATTTCTACAACACAAGGAGTTGTGTCGACACCTTAAAGGCTAGTGTCGACACTTAGTCTACTTGTGTCGACACTTAGTCTATCAGTGTCGACACTTAAAGACACACTGTCTTGACACTTTCAGACAGTTACAGATATTTCAAGAAGTGACTGGATGACATGACAGCTGCCATTCCAGCCGGTCTACTGCAACTATCAGAGTTATCAGAAAGTCGTTAGAAACCGGATCAGCCGGTCACCATGAAAAGACCTATATATAGGCTCATTCTGTCAACAGAAGAAGATGATTAACAACAATCAAAGAAGAAGATCTAGCAATTCATTGAAGAATCAATTCAAGTAAAGATCTAAGAAGTTGGAGAGAGAGAGCTCCTTCCAAGAAGACAGCTGTTGGAACCAGGCTGTGAAGAAAGTTTCAGACTTAGTTCTGATTCTCAAGATAGCAGTGATTGAAGTTCAGCTGCAGAGAGTATCAACCCTATTGTATTTTACATTCAAGAAGCTTTGAAGAAAGCCAAGTGAGGTTGATCTCAGCATAGTTTTTTCAAGAACTCATCAAGAAACCTGTCAACTCTTCTCTCTTATTCTGAGTTGAGGTTATACACTTTGTATTTTTAATTTCTTGTAGGATCCTTAAGGATCTGAGTTGTAAGCCTGAAATTATAAAGGCTGAGTGGTAGGGCCTGTGTGCCTGAGTGTAGGAGATCTATTTCTCTTAGTGTAGGCCTATTGTAGGCTGAGTGTAGGCCTTGTGGCTGAGTGTAGGTCTTTGGAGAAGACTGAGTTGTAGGGTTGTTGAGCCTGAGTTGTAGGAGTGTGTTCACTCTGAGCTGTAGGAACCTGGTTGGGGTTCTGAGTGTAAGATCTGAGGATCTGAGGAATAGTGGAGGAGTTTGGTCGAATCTAGTACACTACTAGATAGGCGAAGGGGGAAAGTGGATGTACCCAAACCTTGGGGAACCACTATAAAATAGTGTGTACTCTGTGTATGTGATTGATGCTGTGTATGCTGTGTATAGTTCTGTGAAATTTGTGATATAATCTGCCTAAAAGTTTAAAAAAGATTAAGTCACCTATTCATCCCCCCCCTCTAGGTGATTAGGGTACAATTTCTTTCAAGTGGTATCAGAGGGAGGTTACTCAAAAGAGGACATAACTGTCTGAGTAGATCCTGTTGGCAGATTCAGTGAAATCAAGGACAGATTCAGCATAAACAAGAAAATCAAGAAAATGAGTTCAACTGAGAATCATAAAGAACTTGGATCCATGAAGTTGCCAATTTGCAGAAAGGAAATTTTTGGCATCTAGAAAGAACGGGTTAGACTGTTTATGGAAGCCTATGACCCTAGAATCTACATCACAGTTAAAGAAGGGCCATATGTGCCTATGAAAGTATCAGTCCTGGATGCAAATCAGAGAACACCTAAGGACTTTTCTGAAATGACAAAAGATGAGATTATTCTGGCCACCATGGACAAGAGGGCTCAGAATATCATTGTAAGTGCCATAGATGATGCTACATTTCAGAACTTGATACACTATAAAACATCAAAGGAGATGTGTGATACTCTGATAGTATACGTGGAGGGTTCTGAAGAAGTTAGACAGGACAGAAAGTCTTTGTTAAACCAAGAATATGAGAGCTTCAGGCAAGACAGGTCTGATAGCATAACTGAGTGTTACAAGAAATTCTATAGGATAGTTAATGAGTTAATGTCCTATGGAAGAGAATTCAGCAATTATGAGCTGAATGATAAGTTCTTGAGGTCCCTAACAAAGGACTGAGACACCAAGATCTGTGCCATAAGGGAAATGGCCAAGTTAACAGATATTCCTCCTCCAACATTATTTGGAAAGCTGTTATCCTATGAAATGCAGCTAATGGTAAGGAAAGAAGAGGAGAAGACTACAAGAATTGAGCACAAAGAAAGAGCTGTGGCATTCAAGACAGAAGCCACAAAGAAATCTAAAAGTAAGTCTCCATCTCCACCACCAAAGGTTGCTGGATCTGAGTCAGATGAGACAAAATGCAAGGATTCTGAAAGCAGTGAGAGTGATGAGGATTTTGCAGCTTTCACAAGACACTTTCAGAAGTTTCTATAGAAGAAACAGTGGAGGTCAAAGCCATCCACTTCACAGGGAAAAGATGACTATTATCAGAACAAGAAGTCATCAAAGAAAGACAGGAGAAAGCCCAAGTCAAGCAAAGCAACTTTATCAAAAATTGTATGCTATTGCTGTAACAGACAAGGACATATTGTTGCTGACTGTCCAGAGAAAAGGAAAGAGTCATCTGATAAGAGGAAGACTGAGGTCAAGGGCAAGAAGGAAAGGTGCTTTGTTGCCAAGAAGGACAAAAGCCTGTCAGACATATCATCTTCAGAAACTGATTCAGAAGCAGAAGCTTACATTGGACTGTTTGCTGAAGAAGAAGAAGAGGAGTTCATCCAGTTAATGAACTCTATATATGAGCAAGAGGACAATCAGTGCCAGGGACTGATGGCCTTATCTGAAGGTGATAAAATCCAGGAGCAGCCTGGACCTAGTCAGGTACAAAATTGTTCTTTAAGTTCAATTTCTAGTGCTAGTTCAGATTCAGTTACATCAGCATCAAGTGATGCCAGTGGATCTGAATCTGAAGAGGATATTCATCAGTTGATTGATTAATATAGAGTTCTGTTGCAAGCTTTTAAGAAAAGCAAATCCTTGGCCAAGAGTCAGGCTAAGGAGATTGCTAATCTCAAAGAGGCTGCAACAGATTTTGATAAATTGATTGATCAAAAACTAAATGAAATAGCCAGGCTGAAGAACATAACTGTTATTCAAATGGGGACTATAACATTCAAGAATGATCTAATCAGAAATCTGGAGATTAGTCTTCAGAAGGAGAGAGATATAGTTGCAAGGTATTCTAAACCAAAATCTATTTTACCTTTGATAGATGAATTTGTACATCAAAAGGGTAAAACTGGATTAGGGTTTACACAACCTGCTAGGACTGTAAAGTCCAAGTCTAAGGGCAAAGTCCCAGTACTCAACAAGCCTGCTGCTGTGGCAAGGTAGGCCACAACAAAGGTACCTAAGCAAAGGTACAATAGATTTGAGTGCTGGTGCTGTGGCAAGGTAGGCCACTTTGCCATTGACTGTTGGCACAATTCTAGTGCCAAAGTGAGTAGCAAACTGCCTGTTGAAAAATTTGCAGGTAGCTTTGTTAAAAGGCAAACTAACCAGCACCAAGGACCCAAGAATTCTTTGGGTTCTAAGGTCAACTAATCTGTTTTGCAGGTGAGTCCAAGTGGCCATGCCCCAATATGGTATTTGGACAGTGGATGTTCCAAGCACATGACTGGAACTAGAGGATTGCTAAAGGACTTCACACCAATCAAGGATGGTCCTAAAGTCACCTTTGGTGGTTCTGAAAAAGGAATCATCAAAGGTTTTGGTAACATCTCTAGCAACCTTATAACAATTACTCAAGTGGCTTATGTTAAAGGTTTGAAACACAACCTTATTAGTATAAGTCAACTGAGTGATTTAGGATATGACATCTCATTTGTCAAAGGTGGTTGTCATATCAGGAGGTCAAATGATCAAGAGATCATTCTGACAGGTTATAGAAAGAGAAATGTCTATTGTCTAGATATTATGTGTGAGAACAATGGTTCTCCAGTGTGTCTTGTAGCTGATGAGAAAGTCTCTCATTGTGTCAAATGGCACAAGAGACTAGCCCATCTTAACTACAAGACAATTGGCCAACTCTATATCAAAGAGTTAGTGAGGAATGATCCTCAGGTTAAGTGTATTAAAGATGAGATATGTTCAGCTTGTCAAAAGGGCAAGCAGACTAGATCCACCTTTAATAGCATTGAGAACAAAGATGCTGTGAGGTGCTTATACCTCTTGCATATGGATCTCTTTGGTCCTATGCCAGTTCACAGCCTAGGTAGGAAGGTCTACACATTTGTGGTTGTAGATGACTACTCAAGGTTTTCCTGGGTGTTCTTCCTTAGACAGAAATCTGAAACACCTAGTATCTTCTATAGTTTTGTCAAACAAATTCAGAATGAGTTAGACAGTACAGTGGTCAAAGTAAGAAGTGACCATGGTACTGAATTCCAGTCTGATAGTATGACAAAGCTATGTGAAGAGTTTGGGATATTTCAGGAATTTTCTTCACCAAGAACACCTCAGCAAAATGGCATTGCTGAGAGGAAAAATAGAACCTTGATTGAGGCTGGTAGAACCCTATTAAGTGACACATCTCTCCCAGAATATTTCTGGGCTGAGGCAGTTAACACTGCATGCCATGTAATTAATAGGGCTACTATCACCAAGAGCCACAATAAGACCCCCTATGAAATTGTGAAAGGCAGAAAACCAAACCTATCCAATTTCAGGATCTTTGGTTGTAAATATTATATACTTAATAATGGTAAGTCTTACTTAACCAAGTTTGCTGCCAAATCCTAAGAGGGGATCTTTGTTGGGTACAGCAACAACAGTAAGGCTTATAGGGTCTACAACTTGACTACTCAAGTTGTAGAAGAGTCAGTACATGTAGTATTTGATGAAGCTAGACTTATTAACAATGAATTGTCTAGTAGTATTTGCAGCTCCACAGGTGTGACTGAGAAGATGGACAAGCTCACTATAAAAGAAGGACCAACTGCAAGACAACAAGTAGAAGATAGTGGATGTTGTCTAAGGGGAGTACTACATGCACCTGATGCAGAAGAAGACCATGGAGTGCAGCAAGTTGAAGAAGCTGAAGGAGTTCAACCTGAAGCCAGGCTGCCACCATCTAATAGACATCTAAGAGATCATCCAACAGATCAAATTATTGGTGATCTAAGACAAGGGGTACAAACAAGGAGCAGAAATCTAAGTTCAATACTCTACTCCAGTTTTCTATCCCAAGTTAAGCCAAAGAAATTTGAAGAAGCCATCCTAGACCCTCATTGGATTGAGGCAATGCAAGAGGAGCTGAATCAGTTCAAGAGATGCAATGTCTGGGAGCTTGTTCCTAAACCAAAAGACCACAACATAATTGGGACTCAGTGGATCTTTAGGAACAAGATGGATGAACATGGAGTGATTATAAAGAACAAAGCAAGACTGGTTGCTAAGGGATATAGGCAGGAAGAAGGTATTGACTTTGATCAGACCTTTGCTCCAGTAGCCAGACTGGAGGCAATACGAATGTTCTTGGCCTATGCAACCTATCAAGGGTTTAAAGTATACCAAATGGATGTTAAGTCAGCCTTTTTGAATGACAATCTGAAGGAAGAGGTCTATGTGGAACAGCCATCAGGTTTTGTTGATTCAACTAAACCTAATTTTGTTTATAGACTTAGGAAGGCTTTGTATGGGTTAAAACAAGCCCCTAGGGCTTGGTATGAAACCCTGTCTAGTTTCCTCATTGAGAATAAATTCACAAGGGGGAAAATAGACAAGACTCTATTCCTTAGGGAATCCAGAGGCAAGATCATACTAGTCCAAATATATGTAGATGACATCATATTTGGGTCTACAGAAAATAGTCTTTGCAGAAAGTTTGCAAAACTTATGCAAGGACAATTTGAAATGAGCAGTATGGGGGAACTTAAGTTCTTCTTGGGACTCCAAGTTAGACAGACTGAGAATGGATTATCCATATGCCAGTCTAAGTTCACCCTAGAACTGATAAGGAAGTATGGTATGGTATCATCCAGTACCATGAAAACTCCTATGGGGTCAAGTATGTCTCTTAGCAAAGATGATGCAGGGAAACCTGTAGATGAGACTTTGTATAGAGGGATAGTTGGCTCCCTACTCTATTTGACTGCAAGTAGACCAGATATCATGTATGCTACATGTGTCTGTGCTAGGTACCAAGCTTGCCCTAAAGAGTCTCATTTGACAGCAGTCAAAAGGATACTGAGATATCTTAAGGGCACTCCTTATCTAGGCCTTTGGTACCCTAGGAATGGAGACTTTGAACTGACAGGTTATTCAGATGCAGATTTTGCAGGCTGCAAAGAAGATAGGAAAAGTACAACTGGTACCTGTCAATTCCTAGGTGGAAGACTGATTTCATGGAGTAGCAAGAAGCAAACAAGTGTGGCTATCTCCACAGCAGAATCAGAGTATGTGGCTGTAGGAAGTTGCTGTGCTCAACTTCTATGGATACAACATCAGCTTGAGGATTATGGTATTCAAGTAAGTAGAACACCACTATTTTGTGATTCTACTAGTGCTATATCTATTGCAAACAATCCTGTTTCCCATAGTAGGACTAAGCACATAGAGATAAAATATCATTTTCTAAGGGAACATGTTGAAAAAGAAGATATTTCACTAGAGTATGTTAATACAGATAATCAACTAGCTGACATGTATACTAAGCCTTTAGAAGAAACCAAATTCAATAGGTTTAAAATTGAATTAGGGATGATTAACTTAGAATAAGTTTACAAAAGAAAATTGGCTAAGTAAAAAGGTGTCGACACACAGAGTTGTCTGTGTCGACACAGAAAAGTGGTGTCGACACTTTAGAGAAAAGATGTCGACACATCAAGGAAGTTGGTGTCGACACTTCAGAAAATTAGTGTCGACACATGCAGTGTAGGTGTCGACACATCCAAGGTGGTGTCGACACTTAGGATTTATACAGAATTAGTGAAGTAAAGTCTCAACCAAGTGTCGAGCTAAGCGGTGTCGACACATAAACAAGTGTCGACACATATATTCTGTCGACTATACTTGTGTCGACACGTAGTTGTCGAGACATTATAAGTCTGTGTCGACACTTTTCAATAGTGTCGACACAATTTAAGTATTTTGACGCGCCCTTTCATCTTCGATCCTGGAAAGGTATAAATAGGGTTTCATCATTGTTTGTCGACACGCTCACCAAAGTTTCGAGACCAAACTTGTGTGTCGACACCTCTCTTCTCTCAATTCAAATTTCTTCAAACCCTAATGGCGCCCAAGCTCGAAGAGAATGTGAATGAAGGATACGAACTGGTGCAGCATGCTTTTGATGACGGGGAACCAGAGATCAAAGGCGTAATAACCCTAATAGAAGAAACATGGTTAGATTTTCTTGTTTCAGAGCCGACCAAGATATGGAAGAAAGAAGTTCTGGAATTTCTGAATGGAGCTACAATAGATGAATCTGGACTCAAGATAAAGTCTAGGGTTCATGGGGCTAAGGTGAAGGTCTCACCTAAGAGTCTGAGAAAGGTACTACAACTACCTGGGACAAAGGAAGAAGATGAAGTCTCTGCTTCTAAGACTAGAGAAGCATTGACATGGTGTGGACTGGATTCCAAGATGAAAATTGGATCAGTATTCAACAGAAAGGGAATGAACAGCCAAGGCAAATTCTTATCTGAGATTGTGGGCAAGGTTATCCTGTGCAAGCCTGGAGGACATGACAGGATTTCAGCTCATATGTTCAATCTAATGACAAGGATCATATTCAAACTGAGTACTGATTGGTCTACAGTCTTATTTGATAAGATTAAAGAGAGTATGAAGAAGCCCAATTTGGGTAGAATACTAAGTCTATACCTGGCTGGTAGTATACCAGAGGTCATGAGTCAAGCTGCTGGAACTAAGATCAATAACATGAGGAAGATGTACATGAGAATTTTCTCTAGATGGGATAAAGTCTTGACTAAGGAAATGCCAACTCCTGAGAAGGTAACACCCCAAAAGAAGAAGAAGAAGACAGCCCCAGTGCCTCAAGAATCATCAAGCAGCTCTGAAGAGCAAGTTGTCTTTACTCCAGATGATGAACAAGACACTGGAACTGGTGGACAATCTCCTGTTAGACAAAAAGATGCACCAAGGCATGGGGAGCTACCTCAAGCAAGCCCAATTCACCAGGATTCCATCCAGGGGGAGCCTCTACTGGTGGATGAGCCTACTCCTCTAGAAAGTGAAAGAGCTACACAAACCATACTTGAGGTAATAACTGAAATAAACCAATTAGATTTCTCTATTGAGAATGTAGTTATAACTGACACATTATTTACTGCAAATCAGCAACCTCAGATTCCTAGTCAACCCCAAGATGTTGTCATGGAGGACACATCTGTTGCAGATCAAGTGGTATCTGATCAAGTTGTTGATGAGATAAGAGTCTCTCCACCCCATTCTCAACAAAAATTTACCCTAGAAGAGCTATTCCCAGATCTTTTACAAACAGACTTTGAGAAAGAAAGTGCTGCTGCTGAGGGGGAGAAGGCCCATGTTGAGGGGGAGCAAGTGGAAAATATAGAGAAAACTGCAGGCAAAGAAACTGAGGAGCCAAAAGCTGCTGAAGGCCTACAAAAGACTGAGAAGGAGATACCTCCAAGTCTAAAGGACAGAGTGACTATTGATAGCACATCTGCTTCTGAAGATGAAGAGGCTGCAAGAGCCAAAAAGAGGAAATTCCAAGTATTTAAGAGAAGGAGCCAAACTTACAAAAAGGCTTTACAAACAATAGCACCACAGCCTACACCACAGCCAGCACCATCTACAGATTTTAGTTCTCTGATGGTTGCCATGCAGATAAAGATGGATGAGCAAAGACAGGCTTTGCAATCTTATATGGATGAAGGGCAAAAATCACTACAGTTTGATCTTGCACAGGATATTAAGTCCATCAGATTTGAAATGAATCTGAATAAGAAAGAGATGACTGACTACTTCCACAAGGGAGGGAATGCAGTGGTCTACTTGGCTACACATCAAGAGAAGATCAAAGCTCAAGTAGATGATATTGCAGTGAAGCAAAGCTATGTTCTGGAGAACCAGCTGAGGATGAATGATAATCTCACTGCTTCACACAATGCAATAGTCACAGAAATGAAGAATATAGCTACAGGTCAGACTACAGCTAATGCTACAGCTAAGGAAGAATTTGATAAAGCATTACAAGAGGGAATAACTGCTGTTAAAACTGCTATACAAGACTCTCAAAAGGCTATAACTAACAAGCTCCAAAGGTTGAAACCTTTCTTTAAGGATGGAGTAAACTATTTGGATGCCCAAATAAGATTTCAGAAAGATGATCTGAGGGATCATATTGTTAGAGAAGTCATAAAGGGGGAGAGGGTGTTAGTCAAAGCCAGCTCTGATCATGCCAAGTGGATTTCTAATTCCATCAGAGCCACCCTTGGATATCCTCCATTATGTGATGATGATAATGTTGCAGAGTCTGGGATTCATCCTGCATATCTTGGAGGGGAGCAAGCTGAAGTGGCTCAAGTAATATACCCTCCACCAGACTTTGATATGATACATGCAGATATACAGTCAATGTATAGCCCACCTGAGAGAAAGCAAAATGTCATCATAGAAAAAGTAGTTCAGCCAGTGCCTGAGGCTATACAAGAAGCTTTGCAGAAAGCACAAGAAGCCCAATTGTCTAAGAAGAGATTCAGGGAGCAAGCTGAATTGAGGCCTGACTTTGAACAATGGAGCCCCACCTCCAGGAATATCATTCTGACTGCATGGAAGGCTGCCAAAGACAATATTGTGGACAGAGGCAAATGGTATTCTGATGTGGAGTGGAGGAAGCATGAGAACAGGCAAGAAGTCATTATGCAGTATAGAAGAAAGGCAAAGATGGGAAAGCTACCTCCTACTGCCCAGGAGCCTAGCAAGTACTTTCCCAAGCCTTATCATTACTTTGAAAGGCAGAAGATCAAAGCTGAGGAGTTAAAGAAGAAGGATATTAAAGGCAAGAAGCCTGCTGCTGCTGAAGATGCTGAAGCCCCAGTCCAAGCAAAAATACAATCTGGAAAGGGCATAGTGATCAAGGAGACTGAGAAGCAATAGGATAGAATTTATCTTTAGTTTACAGTTGTAATCATTTAATTTTAAACTGTCTGTAAACTTTTGGAGAATGATTATGTTGAAAAATAATGTGATATATGCTAATTCTATTACATTAATTGTTCTGAGATATCTGTGTATACATGTTTTGATTAATACATGTTTATGTACTTACCCTGTTATATAATCCTGCTTTACATCATACTGTGATTTTATTATGTATGGTGTATATCATTGACTAAGGGTTATGACTTCTCCAAATAGGGGGAGATTGTTGGGTACATTGGAATGAATGTACCTGATTTGAAGAAGCCTCACCCTACTCAATGATATACATCAAAATGTATTTGATGTATTTTGAGTTACCTTGTGCAGGTTAAGTATTTGCAGGGAAAGCTGAAAAGTTTCTAAGTCCATGTGTCGACACCCAGAAGAAAAGTGTCGACACTTAAGAAGACTTGTGTCGACATCCAGAGAAGCAGTGTCGACACTTGGAGTAATTGTGTCGACACCAGGGATGCAGAGTCGACACCAGAAGGAAAGTGTCGACACATACAGGTTGTGTTGACACTCAATGAAGAAATATCCAGTGAAGCAGTGTCGACACTTAGAAGCAGTGTCGACACCCAGAGGAACATCGTCGACATCAGAAAGTGTCGACACTTGGAGGCTGTGTCGACACTCAGCAAAACTTCAACAGAGTTTAAGTACAAGTGTCGACACTTGGAGAATGTGTCGACACACAGCAGAAGACTCAACACATGAAGAAAGTGTCGACACTAGGAGGCTGTGTCGACACTCAGCAAAGTTCAATAAAATTCTAAGTACAAGTGTCGACACCCAGGAGATGTGTCGACACTCAGCCAAAGTCTCAACATAAGAAGAGTGTGTCGACACAAGGAGCAGTGTCGACACTCAGCAAGTATCAACACAGAAGGCATGTGTCAACACCAAGAAGATGTGTCGACACTGAACAAGTTCAACACAAGAAGATGTGTCGACACAAATGAGTTGTGTCGACACTTACAAGAAATCAACAAAGTACTGAAGAACAAGGAGTTGTGTCGACACACATTATCAGTGTCGACACATGATGAAGAAGTTGTGTCGAGAAGTAATTTCTACAACACAAGGAGTTGTGTCGACACCTTAAAGGCTAGTGTCGACACTTAGTCTACTTGTGTCGACACTTAGTCTATCAGTGTCGACACTTAAAGACAGACTGTCTCGACACTTTCAGACAGTTAAAGATATTTCAAGAAGTGACTGGATGACATGACAGCTGTCATTCCAGCCGGTCTACTGCAACTGTCAGAGTTGTCAGAAAGTCGTTAGAAACCGGATCAGCCGATCACCATGAATAAGGCCTATATATAGGCTCATTCTGTCAACAGAAGAAGATGATTAACAACAATCAAAGAAGAAGATCTAGCAATTCATTGAAGAATCAATTCAAGTAAAGATCTAAGAAGTTAGAGAGAGAGAGCTCCTTCCAAGAAGACAGCTGTTGGAACCAGGCTGTGAAGAAAGTTTCAGACTTAGTTCTGATTCTCAAAATAGTAGTGATTGAAGATCAGCTATAGAGAGTATCAACCCTATTGTGTTCTACATTCAAGAAGCTTTGAAGAAAGCCAAGTGAGGTTGATCTCAGCAGAGTTCTTTCAAGAACTCATCAAGAAACCTGTCAACTCTTCTCTCTTATTCTGAGTTGAGGTTATACACTTTGTATTTTTAATTTCTTGTAGGATCCTTAAGGATCTGAGTTGTAAGCCTGAAATTATAAAGGCTGAGTGGTAGGGCCTGTGTGCCTGAGTGTAGGAGATCTATTTCTCTGAGTGTAGGCCTGTTGTAGGCTGAGTGTAGGCCTTGTGGCTGAGTGTAGGTCTTTGGAGAAGACTGAGTTGTAGGGCTGTTGAGCCTGAGTTGTAGGAGTGGGTTCACTCTGAGCTGTAGGAACCTGGTTGGGGTTCTGAGTGTAAGATCTGAGGATCTGAGGAATAGTGGAGGAGTTTGGCCGAATCTAGTACACTACTAGATAGGCGAAGGGGGAAAGTGGATGTACCCAAACCTTGGGGAACCATTATAAAACAGTGTGTACTCTGTGTATGTGATTGATGCTGTGTATGCTATGTATAGTTCTGTGAAATTTGTGATATAATCTGCCTAAAAGTTTTAAAAAGATTAAGTCACCTATTCACCCCCCTCTAGGTGATTAGGGTACAATTTCTTTCAGAGCTCCTTCTAAGAAGAACAGCTGTTGAACCAGGCTGATATGTAAGATTCAGATTGAGATCTGATTCACAAGACAGAAGTTGATTGAAGATCATCTTCAGGAGATTCAACCCTACTGTGTTCTAATTCAAGAAGCTTTGAAGAAAGCCAAAGGAGGTTGATGTCTGCCAAGTTCTTTCAAGAACTCATCAAGAAGCCAGTCAGCTTATCTCTCTCTTTCAGAGTTGTGGTTAATTACTTTGTATTATCAAATTCCTGTAGGATCTTGTATAGATCTGAGTTGTAAGCCTAAACTATAAAGGCTGAGGTAGGGCTTTTGTGCCTGAGTGTAGGAGATTCTATTCTCTGAGTGTATGCCTTGATTGAAGGCTGAGGTAAGCTATTTAGCCTGAGTGTAGGTCTTGGTGAAGACTGAGTGGTAGGGCTTTATGTTTGAGTTGTAGGAGTGGGGGTCACTCTGAGTTGTAGGAACCTGTTTGGGGTTCTGAGTTGTAAGATCTGAGGATCTGAGAAGAAGTGGAGAAGTTAGGCCGAATCTAGTACACTACTAGATAGGCGAAGGGGGAAAGTGGATGTACCCAGACCTTGGGGAACCACTATAAATCTTGTGTGCACTCTGTGTATGTTTGATTGTATGGTTGCTGTGTTGTGATAATTGTAGAATTGCTTTTACTGTTCAGTATTTCTGCCTGAAAATTAAAAAGATAAAGTTCACCTATTCACCCCCCTCTAGGTGATTAGGCACTATTTCTTTCAAGTAGTATCAGAGCCAGGTTACTCAAAAAGGACATAACAGTCTGAGTAAGATCCTGTAGGCAGAATCAGAATAAACAAGAATCAAGAAAATGGGTTCTAGTGAGAATCATAAAGAGCTGGGGTCCATGAAATTGCCAATCTGTAGAAAAGAGATTTTTGGCATTTGGAAAGAAAGAGTTAGACTCTTTATGGAAGCATCTGACCCAAGAATATACATCACAGTCAAAGAAGGGCCATATGTGCCAATGAAGATATCCATTCTAGATGCAAATCAGAAAACTCCTAAGGACTATTCAGAAATGACCAAATATGAAATCATTCTGGCCACTATGGACAAGAGGGCCCAGAATATTATTGTTAGTACAATTGATGATGCAACATTTCAGAATTTAATTCACTGCAAAACTTCTAAAGAAATGTGGGACACATTAATAGTCTATATGGAGGGATTAGAAGAAGTAAGACAAGACAGAAAATCTTTGTTAAATCAGGAATATGAAAGCTTCAGACAAGGAAAGTCTGATAGCATTATTGAATGCTACAAGAAGTTCTATAGGATAGTGAATGAATTAATATCATATGGAAGAGAATTCAGCAACTATGAGCTGAATGACAAGTTTTTAAGATCCATGACTAAGGACTGGGACACCAAGATTTGTGCCATTAGGGAAATGACCAAATTAGCTGATATTACTCCTCCAACTTTGTTTGGAAAACGGTTATCTTATGAGATGCAGCTATTAGCTAGAAATAAGGAAGATAAGACTAATATAGTGGAGCACAAGGAAAGATCTGTGGCCTTCAAAACTGAAGCCCCTAGAAAGTATAGAAGCAAGTCTCCATCTCCACCTCAAATAGTTGCTGATACTGCTTCAGAAAATTCAGATAACCAGAATTCAGACAGCAGTGATTCAGATGAGGATTTTGCTGCCTTCACAAGGCAGTTTCAGAGATTTTTGAAGAAAAAACAGTGGAAGTCTAAGCCTTCCACATCTAAGCCTAAGGATGATTACTATCAAAAGAGGAAGTCATCCAGGAAAGACAGGAGCAAGCCTAAGTCAAACAAGTCTATAATATCAAAGATTATTTGCTACTGTTGTAATAGACAAGGACATGTAGTGGCTGACTGTCCTGAAAAGAGGAAGGAGTCAACTGACAGAAAGAAGACACAGTTTAAGGGCAAAAAGGAAAAGTCCTTTGTTGCCAAGAAAGACAAAAGTTTGACTGATCAGTCATCTTCAGAAACAAATTCAGAAGCTGAATCCTATATTGGATTGTTTGCTGAAGAGGAGGAAGATGAGTTCATGCAGTTAATGAATTCAATTTATGAGCATGAGGACAATCAGTACAAAGGGCTGATGGCCTTATCTGAAGGAGACAAAATCCAAGATCAGCCTGAACCAAGTAAGGTACAATGTCTTTCAGATTATAGTACTGATTCAGAATCAGATACATCTGTTTCAAGTGATGTGGGTGGGTCTGAATCTGAAGGAGATATTCATCAGTTAATTGATGAATATAGGGACTTGTTGCAGGCCTTGAAGAAAAGCAAAACCTTGACCAAATCTCAGGCAAAGGAGATTGATAGTCTTAAATTGGCTGCTGCTGATTCAGACAAGTTGTTTGATCAGAAACTGAATGAAATAGCCAGGCTGAAGAACATTACAGTTATTCAGATGGGTACTATTACATTTAAGAATGATCAAATTAGAAATCTGGAGGCTAGAATTCAGAAGGAGAGAGAGATTGTAGCAAGTTTTACTAAACCAAAATCAGTTTTACCTTTGATAGATGAGTTTGTACCTCAAAAGGGTAAGACTGGATTGGGGTTTACAAAACCTGCCTGGACAGCTAGGTCCAAATCTAAGGGTAAAGCCCCAGCACTAAACAAGAAGGCTGCAGTAGATAATTCAGCCAGGGTTGTACCTAAACAAAGGTACAACAGGTTTGAGTGCTGGTGTTGTGGCAAGATATGCCACTTTGTCATAGATTGTTGGCATAATTCAAGTGTCAAGGAGAGTAGCAAACTACCTGCTAGAAGAGCTACATGTAGTTTTGTTAAAAATCAGACTAACTTGCACCAAGGACCCAAGAGTTATTTGGGTTCTAAGGTTAAGTAATCTGTTTTGCAGGTAAGTCCAAGTGGTCATGCCCCTATATGGTACTTGGACAGTGGATGTTCCAGACACATGACTGGAACTAGGGGGTTGCTGAAGGACTATACACCTATCAAGGATGGTTATAAAGTTACCTTTGGTGGTTCAGAAAAAGGGATCATCAAAGGCTTTGGTAATATTTCTAGTAACCAAATTACAATTACTCATGTGGCTTATGTAAAGGGTTTGAAACATAACCTCATTAGCATACGTCAGCTGAGTGATTTAGGATATGACATCTCATTTGTCAAGGATGGTTGTCATATCAGGAGGTCAAGTGATCAAAAGATCATTCTGATAGGATATAGGAAGATAAATGTCTATTGTCTTAACTTTGTATGTGAGAACAATGTTTCTCCTATTTGTCTTGTAGCTGATGAGAAAGTCTCACATTGTGTTAAATGGCACAAGAGGCTGGCTCATCTTAACTATAAGACAATTGGCCAACTCTTTAGCAAAGAGTTAGTGAGGAATGGTCCTCAGGTTAAGTGTATAAAGGGTGGGATATGCTCAGCTTGTCAAAAAGGCAAGCAGACCAAATCCACCTTTCATAGCCTTGAGATCAAGGATTCTGTGAGGTGTCTATACCTCTTGCATATGGATCTTTTTGGTCCTATGCCAGTTCACAGCCTATGTAGGAAGGTCTACACATTTGTGGTTGTAGATGACTATTCAAGGTATTCCTGGGTGTTCTTCCTAAGGCAAAAATCTAAAACTCCAAGTATCTTGTATAGTTTTGTTAAACAAATTCAGAATGAATTGGACAGTACAGTGGTCAAAATCAAAAGTGACCATGGTACTGAATTTCAGTCTGAAAGTATGACAAAACTGTGTGAAGAATTTGGAATTTTTCAGGAATTTTCCTCACCAAGAACACCTCAGTAAATGGTATTGCTGAAAGGAAAAATAGAACCTTGATAGAGGCCGGTAGAACCCTTTTGAGTGACACTTCTCTCCCAGAATATTTCTGGGCTGAGGCAGTAAATACTACTTGACATGTGATCAATAGGACTACTATCACTAAGAGCCACAAGAAGGCACCCTATGAGATTGTGAAGGGCAGAAAACCAAATTTATCCTATTTCAGGATCTTTGGTTGCAAGTGTTATATACTTAATAATGGTAAGTCTTATCTAACCAAGTTTGCTGCCAAATCCCAAGAGGGGATCTTTGTTGGGTACAACAATAATAGTAAGGCTTATAGGGTCTACAACTTGATTACTCAAGTTGTAGAAGAGTCAGTACATGTAATTTTTGATGAAGCAAGGCTCATTAACAATGAATTGCCAAGTAGTGTTTGCAGCTCTACATGTGTAACTGAAAAGATGGACAAGCTCACCATTGTAGAAGGTTCTACTACAACTCAGCAAGTGGAAGATGGTGGCTGCTGTCCAGGGGGAGTACAAGATACACCTGATGCTGATGAAGACCAAGAGGTGCAGCTAAATGAAGAGACTGAAGGTGTATAACCTGAAGATAGGCTGCCTCCAGCAAATAGACACTTAAAGGATCACCCATCAAATCAAATAATTGGAGATCCCAAACAAGGTGTGCAAACAAGGAGCAGGAATCTGAGTACAATCCTTTACTCCAGTTTCCTATCCCAAGTAGAGCCAAAGAAATTTGAAGAAGCAATCCTAGACCCTCATTGGATTAAGGCCATGCAAGAGGAGCTGAATCAATTCAAAAGATGTAAGGTCTGGGAGCTAGTACCTAAACCCAAGGATCACAACATTATTAGAACTAAGTGGATCTTTAGGAACAAGTTGGATGAGAATGGAATCATCATAAAGAATAAAGCTAGACTTGTTGCAAAGGGATATAGACAGGAAGAAAGTATTGATTTTGATCAAACCTTTGCTCCAGTAGCAAGACTGGAGGCAATAAGGATGTTCCTTGCCTATGCAACATACCAAGGGTTCAAGGTATATCAAATGAATGTTAAGTCAGCTTTTATGAATGGAAATCTGAAGGAAGAAGTCTATGTAGAGCAGCCATCAGGTTTTGTTGATTCTCTTAAACCTGATTATGTATATGGACTTAGAAAGGTTTTGTATGGGTTAAAACAAGCTCCTAGGGCTTGGTATGAAACCCTGTCTAGTTTCCTCATTGAGAACAAATTCTCAAGGGGGAAAATAGACAAGACTCCATTCCTTAGGGAATCTAGAGGCAAGATTATCTTAGTCCAAATATATGTAGATGACATAATATTTGGGTCTACAGAAAGTAGTCTTTGCAGAAAGTTTGCAAAACTTATGCAAGGACAATTTGAAATGAGCAGTATGGGGGAACTTAAGTTCTTCTTGGGTCTCCAAGTTAGACAGATTGAAGATGGTTTATCCATATGGAAGTCTAAGTTCACCCTAGAGTTGATAAAGAAGTATGGTATGGAATCATCCACTACCATGAAAACTCCTATAGGGTCAAGCATGTCTCTAAGCAAATATGATGCAGGTAAACCTGTAGATGAGACTTTGTATAGAGGAATAGTTGGCTCCCTACTATATTTGACTGATAGTAGACCAGATATCATGTATGCTACATGTGTCTGTGCTAGGTACCAAGCTTGCCCTAAAAAATCTCATCTGAATGCAGTCAAAAGGATTTTGAGATATCTTAAGGGCACACCTTATCTAGGCCTTTGGTACCCTAGGAATGGAGATTTTGTACTGACAGGTTATTCAGATGCAGATTTTGCAGGCTGCAAGGAAGATAGGAAGAGTACTACAGGAACCTGTCAATTTCTAGGTGGAAGGCTGGTGTCATGGAGTAGCAAGAAGCAGACCAGTGTGACTATCTCCACAGCTGAGTCAAAATATGTTGCTGTAGGAAGTTGTTGTGCACAACTCTTATGGATTCAACACCAGCTAGAAGATTATGGTATTCAAGTAAGTAGGACACCTTTATTTTGTGATTCTACTAGTGTCATTTCTATTGCAAATAATCCTGTCTCACATAGTAGGACTAAGCACATAGAAATTAAATACCATTTTCTAAGAGAACATGTGGAAAAAGAAGACATTTCCCTAGAGTATGTTAAGACAGATAATCAGTTAGCTGATATGTTTACTAAGCCCCTAGATGAAACCAAATTCAATAAGTTTAAAATTGAATTAGGAATGATAAACTTAGAATAGTTTAAAAAAATGGCTAAGTAAAATAGTGTCAACATACAGAGTTGTCTGTGTCGACACATAGAAGTGGTGTCGATATTTCAGAGAAATGGTGTCGACACATCTAGACAGTAAGTGTCGACACTTCAGAAAATTAGTGTCGACACATCCAGAGTAGGTGTCAACACATCCAGGGTGTTGTCGACACTTAGGATTTACACAGAATTCGTCGAGTAGAGTCTCGACTAATCATCGAGCTGAGATATATAAGTGTCGACACATATATTCTGTCGACTATATTTGTGTCGACACATGGTTGTCGAGACATTAGAAGTAAGTGTCGACACTTTTCAACAGTGTCGACACATTTCAAGTATTTAGATGCTCCTTTTCATCTTCAAATTTAGAAAGGTATAGATAGGTCTTCACCATTGTTTGTCGACACGCTCACCTTTCTTTCGAGACCAAACTGGTGTGTCGACATCTCTCTTCTCTAAATTCAAAATTTCTTCAAACCCTAATGACGCCCAAGCTAGAAGAGAACATTAATGATGGTTATGAGCTCGTGCGACACGCCTTTGATGACGCAGAACCAGAAATCCAAGGTGTGGTAACTCTAGTTGCTGAGACTGGGTTAGAGTATCTTGTATCAGAACCAATCAAGATCTGGAAGAAGGAGGTCCTTGAATTCTTGAGTACAGCTACTCTTGATGAATCTGGACTCAAGATTAAGTCCAAAGTTCATGGAGCAAAAGTCAAGATTACCCTGAAAAGTCTAAGAAAGATTCTACATCTCCCTAGAACTAAAGAAGAGGAAGATGTACCTGCATCAAAGACAAGGGAGGCACTGGAATGGTGTGATTTAGATTCAAGCCTGAAAATTGGATCAGTTTTCAATAGAAAAGACATGAACATGCAGGACAAGTTCTTATCTAAAATAGTGGGCAAGGTGATACTGAGCAAGCCTGGTGGGAATGATAGGATATCAGCTCACATGTTCAGTTTGATGACAAGGATAATTTTTAAACTTAATACTGATTGGTCAGCAGTAATGTTTGATAAGATAAAGGAGAGTCTGAAGAAACCAAATATGGGTAGAATTCTGAGCTTATACTTGGCTGGAAGTATCCCCGAAGTGATGAACCAAGCTGCTGGTTCTAAGATAAACCATATGAGGAGAATGGATGTAAGAATTTTCTCAAGGTGGGATAGAGTGTTGACAAAGGAACTGCCAACTCCAGAAAAGGAAACACCTCAGAAGAAGAAGAAGAAAGCCATTGTGGCTCCAGAATCCTCTAGTAGCTCAGAATAACAAGTAGTGTTTAGTTCAGATGATGGAGAGGATGGCAATGCTGGACAGTCTCCAGCAAGACAAGAAGATGCTCAGAGGCAGGGGGAGTTACCATCAGCTAGCCCTATTCACCTGGATCCACTCCAGGGGGAGCCTCTACATGTGGATGAGCCAACTCAATTAGAGAATAAAAGGGCTACCCAAACCATTCTAGAGGTAATCACTGAAGTTAATCAATTAAATTTCAATATTGAGGATGAAGTTCTGACTGAATCATTACTTGATGTTGATCAGCATACACAGTCACATAGTCAACCATAAGATATTGTCATGGAGGACACATCAGTTGCTGATAAAGTAGACTCAGTTGCTCTAGAGATAAGAGATTCTCCTGTACAATCTCAACATGAGTTTACATTAGAAGAGCTGTTCCCTGATCTTGTACAGACTGACTTTGAGAGAGAGAAAGCTGCTACTGAGGGGGAGAAGGTCAATCTTGAGGGGGAGCATGTAGAGGAGACTGCTAGACACGAGACTGAGGAGCAAAGGCATGCTGAGGAACTACCAAGGACTGAGAAGGAGTTACCTCCTAGTCATAAGGACAGAGTAGACATTGCCAGTACTTCTGCATCAGAGGATGAAAAGGATGCTAGAGCCAAGAAAAGAAAGTTCCAGGTTTTCAAGAGAAGAAGCCAGAACTACAAGAAAGCACTGCAGACAATTGCTCCACAGCCTGCCCCAACTACTGATTATAGTTCTCTATTGGTCGCTTTGCAAATCAAGATGGATGAGCAAAGTAAAGCTCTAGAAAAGTATATGGATGAAGGACATAAATCCCTTCAATTTGATCTGGCTCAAGACATCAAATTTATCAGATTTGAAGTGAATCAAAACAAGAAGGAAATGACTGATTGTTTCCATAAAGGAGGCAATACAGTAGTTTATCTGGCTACTCATCAAGAGAATATGAAGAAACAGATTGATGACATGACAGTCAAACAAGGATATGTCCTGGAAAATCAGCTTAGAATGAATGATAATCTGACTGCTTCTCATAATGCCATTGTCACTGAAATGAAAAATATGGCTACTGCCCAGACTGCTGTAACTGCTACTGCCAAAGAAGCCTTTGATAAGCAACTACAAGAGAGCCTAACTGCTGTTAAAACTGTCATTGAAGATTCTCAGAAGACAATTACTGACAAGCTACAAAGGTTAAAACCTTTTTATAGAGATGAAGTTAACTATTTGAATGCTCAAATAAAATTCCAGAAGGATGATCTTAGAGATCATATAGAAAGAGAAGTCATAAAGGGGGAGAGGGTATTAGTCAAGGCAGGCTCTGACCATGCAAAATGGATTTCAAACAACATCAGAGCCACCCTTGGATATCCACCTTTATGTGATGATGATAATGTAGCAGAGTCTGGAATAAATCCTGCATATTTTGGAGGAGAGTAAGTTGAAGTAGCTCAGGTGATCTATCCTCCTGCAGATTTTGACATGATTCATCAGGAGGTACAATCAATGTATAGTCCTCCTGAGGGTAATCAGAATGTTATTCTTGAGAAAGTAGTTCAGCCTGTGCCAGAGGTTATTTTAAAAGAGCAAGAGGCAGTATTAAAAGAGCAGGAAGCCCAATTATCTAAGAAGAGGTTCAGAGAGCAGGCTGAATTAAGGCCAGACTTTGAGCAATGGAGCCCAACCTCTAGGATTATCATATTGACTGCTTGGAAGGCTGCAAAGGATAATTTCCTAGAGAGGGGCAAATCGTATTCTGACCAGGAATGGAAAAACATGAGGCTAGGAAAGAGGCCATAGTACAATACAGAAGGGAGGCTAAATTAGGGAAGCTACCTCCTAATGCATAGGAGCCTAGCAAGTATTTCCCTAAGCCTTATCACTATTTTGAGAGACAGAAGATAAGAGCTGTAGAACAGAAAAAGAATGATCTTAAAGGGAAGAAGCCTGCTGATGACAATGATGCTCCAGTTCAAGCAAAGATTCAATCTGAAAAGGGCATTGTTATCAAGGAGCCAGAGCAGCCATAGGATAGAATTTTCTTAAGTTTACAATTTGTAATCATTTGCATTAAACTCTATGTAAACTTTTGATTAATGAAAATGTTGGAATTTGTAAAAATAATGTTTCATGATTCAATCTATTACATTGTTATTATGAGATAATTGATTATACATGTTTAGTTTATACATGTTTAGTATTTACCCTGTCATATAATATTGTTTTACATCATACTGAGAATTTGTTATGTATGGTGTATATCATTGACAAAGGGTTATGCCTTCTCCAAATAGGGGGAGATTGTTGGGTACATTGGAAAATGTGTACCAAATTTGAAGAAGCGTCACCCTACTCAATGATATACATCAAGGTGTATTTGATGTGCTTTGAGTTTATTTGTGCAGGTTAAGTAATTGCTGGAAAAGCATAAAAGTTTCTAAGTCCATGTGTCGACACCTAGAGGTGAAGTATCGACACCTATGAAGGCTTGTGTCGACACCTAGAGAAGCTGTGTCGACACTTGGAGTAATTGTGTCGATACCAGGAAAGCAGAGTCGACACCACAAGCAAAGTGTCGACACATACAGGGAGTGTCGACACACTGTGAAGTATTGTCAACATATTCTGTGTCGACACTTAGAAGCAGTATCGACACTCAAAGAAACTTTGTCGACATCAAATGTGTCGACACCAGGAGGCTGTGTTGACACTCAGCAAACTTCAACAAAGTTAAAGTACATGTGTCAACACAAAGGAGATGTGTTAACACTCAGCAAGTTTCAACATATGAAGGCATGTGTCGACACAAAGGAGTTGTGTCGACACTCAACAAGTATCAACAACAAAAGAAGATGTGTCGACACACAACAGAATTCAACAAAGTGTTAAAGGAGAAGTACATGTGTCGACACATTCAATCAGTGTCGACACATTCAACAGAAGGCTTGTGTCGACACACGGAATCAGTGTCGACACATTCTGAAGAAGCAGTGTCGTGAAGATGTTACCTTAACACAAGGAGTTGTGTCGACACCATCAAGACATTGACAGAGATTTCAAGAAGTGACTGGATGATTTGACAGCTGCCATTTCAACCGGTCAACTACAACTGTCAGAGCTATCAGGAGTTTGTTAGAAACCGGATCAGCCGGTTACCTTGGAGGAAGACTATTTAAAGACTTTTCTCCTTCGACAGAAATAATTAAGTCAATTGAAAAACAATACAAAAAAGAAGAAGACCTTCAAGAGAAGATCTAAGAAGTTGGAGAGAGAGAGCTCCTTCTAAGAAGAACAGCTGTTGAACCAGGCTGATAAGTAAGATTCAGATTGAGATCTGATTCACAAGACAGAAGTTGATTGAAGATCATCTTCAGGAGATTCAACCCTACTGTGTTCTAATTCAAGAAGCTTTGAAGAAAGACAAGGGAGATTGATCTCTGCCAAGTTCTTTCAAGAACGCATCAAGAAACCAGTCAACTCATCTCTCTCTTTCAGAGTTGTGGTTAATTACTTTGTATTATCAAATTCCTGTAGGATCTTATATAGATCTGAGTTGTAAGCTTAAACTATAAAGGCTGAGGTAGGGCTTTTGTACTTGAGTGTAGGAGATTCTATTCTCTGAGTGTAGGCCTTGATTGAAGGCTGAGGTAGGGCTGTTTAGCCTGAGTGTAGGTCTTGGTGAAGACTGAGTGGTAGGGCTTTGTGCCTGAGTTGTAGGAGTGGGGGTCACTCTGAGTTGTAGGAACCTGTTTGGGGTTCTGAGTTGTAAGATCTGAGGATCTGAGAAGAAGTGGAGAAGTTAGGCCGAATCTAGTACACTACTAGATAGGCGAAGGGGGAAGTGGATGTACCCAAACCTTGGGGAACCACTATAAATCCTGTGTGCACTCTGTGTATGTTTGATTGTATGGTTGTTGTGTTGTGATAATTGTAGAATTGCTTTTACTGTTCAGTATTTCTGCCTGGAAATTAAAAAGATAAAGTTCACCTATTCACCCCCCCTCTAGGTGATTAGACACTATTTCTTTCAACTGTGGTATCCGCAAACTCTATATCCAGACGACACAACCATGCGTTCTCCGCGAACTAGGGAACCAAACCGGACTTGTCACAACACCATGACCAAGACCACACAAACAACGAAGTTTGGCTTTAGACTGCAAAAGTAGGCCACAATAAATTGTGCAGTTAGACTTCGCTATCTGCTCTAACTCCCTAAACCAGAGATCCAGCTGTTGCTGTATGGAGACCGGGTGGTCTGGTGGTTTCTCTCTGGCGGCTTGATAGCCGGGCGGTCTGGCGGCTTCTCTCCAGCAGCTTGGTAGCTGGGCGGTCTAGTATTCTCCTCTATTGCAGTATGGAAACCGGGCGGTCTGGCGACTTGACTCTGGCAGTTTGGATACCGGGCGGTCTGGCGACTTCTCTCCAGTGGCTTGTCGTTATGGTCGGGCGGTTAGCCTCCTCGTCTAACCGCGCAGCCTGTGTGGTTTGGTTTTATCTAGCTGCTAGTCACCATAAATGTATTTAGTCCCACATTGCTTATTTGTAATCTCTATCTTCTCCTCCATTCTATAAAAGGGAGGTTATACCTTTGTAATAAATACAATTTTTGGAAATAAAAACTTTGTTATTGTTCAACTTTCAGTTTCTCTTTTTTTATTCGCACATGGTATCAGAGCACTCGATCTTTTCCACCTGATTCTGTGAGCTTCTTATGTCAGCGCGGTTTACCCTTTCTTCTTGCGGCCTGTTCTCGCGGCTTCCTTTTCTTGTGTAAGCTTCGTCTGTCTGCACGGTTTATCTCTACCCCCGCGCCCTCTCTGTTCGCGCAGTTTGCCTTTTTCTGTTCTCTGCTCGCACCTGTTTTCATAACCTCCCCATCTCCCCGCGACCTATTTGCCTGTTCGCGCGACCTCTCTTTCCCTGTTCAAGCAGACTTTTTATCTGTTCGCACAACCTCTCTTTGTCTGTTCGCGCGACCTCTTTTCCTATTCGAGCGACTTCTTTTCTGTCCACTCTCTTATTCTCTATGGCTCTCTCTGATTCATATACTATTACTACTCCTCTCGTGGCCCACCCTCCTCTTCATACTCCTCCATGTAATCTTGGGACTATTTCCAAACTTATCTGTTCTAACTACCTGGGCTAGAGTGTTTCCTTCACCTTTCTACTTCGCTCACAACACAAACTCCATCATCTCACCGATGACCCTCCTCCTCCCGAGTCCGATCTCTTTGATGATTAAGATGCTAGAGACGCTCTTGTTCGCACTTGGCTGGCTAATAACTTTCTGATGAGTGCCTTCCTGTCATTCGCCATGATGAAACGGTGAAGGCGGCTTGGTTTCATCTTGCCGATCTTTAAGCCAAGGGGGCTCAGACGTCTCACATCTATACTTTTTATGCGGACTTCTTTGCTAGTCCCTTCATGTCTCCTGCTGCTGCTTACAACTAGGTTCAGGCTCTGGGAGCCGAAATTCTTCAGAACCGCCCATTATGTGCAGATCTGACCGAGCAACACAAGCACTTCCAGGAGCTTCTAGTTGTGTGCTATCTTCTCCATCTTCTAGAGTTCTATGACATGATCCGTCAACAGATCCTTGGCGAGGTGGATTCTCCCACCTTAGATGCCACTACTGTCTGCATCTCTGCTGTTACCTTTTTGCTTCAGCATCTGCTGCTATCCTCCCCACCGCTTCCCGACACCTATGCTCATCATATTCAGTGGGGTGACTCTGGTGGCTGCAACCATCAACTTGGCGGACGTGGACCTTCTCGCTTTCTCGGCCCTCATTGTGGCCACACCGGCCATACGGTTGATCGTTGTTGGATGAAGCATCTGCATCTTTGCCCATCTGGTGACACTTCCACCTCCTCTTCGAAGCAGTCCGCCTCAGTGGTCACGTATTCAGGAAGTGCCCATGTGGTGACTCAAGGAAAATGGTTGATTGACTCCGATGCTACTAATCATATGACCGACAATCCTCAGTGTTTTTCTCTCCTAGAAAAACATGATCGGTTGCCCCCGGTCTTCATTGCGGATAGCTCTCCCTCACCGGTCAATGGGACGGAAGTGGTTCAAGTCACTCCGTCCTTTCACATGGCGGACACCCTATACGTGCCCCAGTTTCCATGCAATTTATTGTCTGTTACTTCTCTTTACAAGCAACTACAGTACTCCGTCACATTCACCCCTACTTCTTATTCTTTTCAGTATCAGAGCTCCCAAAGGATGATTGCTACTGGGACTGAGAGCGGCGACCTCTACTTCCTAGACAATGTATCTGCTCTGTTCATTATTTTTCTTCTTTTTACTTTATGATTAAAACTCAGTTTGACGTCTCTATTAAAATCTTTCACTCTGATAATGCCAAAAATATCTTAGTCATGATTTTTCTTCTTACTGTATGCGAAATGGGATTGTTCATTAAACTAGCCGTGTTTATACCTCACAGTAAAATGGCATCGCGGAACGCAAAAACCGTCACCTCCTTGATGTCGCTCACACTCTGATGACATAAATGCAGGTTCCTCGCTCCTATTGGGGCTATGCCGTTCTCATCTCCTGATATCTCATCAATCGCATTCCCTCCACGGTTCTCCATGGTCAAACCTCATTCTCCATTCTCTATCTGTAAAAGGATCTGTTTCCTCTCCCTCTGCATATCTTTGGGTGCACGGATTTTGTGCACGCTCCCTCCGCCACCAGTGACAAACTCTCCCCATGTGCCACCAAATGTGTCTTTCTGGGTTACTCTATCACTCAGAAAGTTTATTGTTGTTTTGACCATGTTCTTCGCAAGAAGTTCGTCTCCGCGGACGTAACCTTCTTTGAAAATGTGTCCTATTTCTCTCGCGACTCCTCTTCTCTTCTTGATGTTCCTGCTTCTCCTACCGTCCCCTCCGTCTCATCTACACCTACCAAGATTTCTCCTCCTCCTCCGTGTCCACCATCTTATCCTCCTCTCTCTCCGCCTACACTGTCTGTCTCTTCTCCGCAGCCATTTCTCTAGTCCCGGGCCAGCTCAACCCGCCACAGATGCACCAGATACTAAGGACCACGCCGACCTGAATCTTCCCATTGCTCTTCATAAAGAGGTGCATACATGTACTCAACACTCGCTTGCTGCTGTTATTTCATATGTTCGACTTACTCCTTCTCGCGGGACTTTTGCGTTGGATATCTCTGCCACTGCCACTCCCCGCACCTACTAGGAAGCCCTTGTTGTTCCTCATTAGAAGCCTTTCATGGATGAGGAAATTGCCACCCTCACTGAGCGGGGTACATGGACCCTTGTTCCTCCTCGGTTGGGTACCGATGTTGTTGGCTATCGCTGGGTCTTTGTTGTGAAGTTCAGTCTGGAAGGTAGTGTGGATCGCTACAAGGTACGCCTTGTCGCAAAAAGCTTCACTCAGACTTATGGTATTGCTTATTTTAACACCTTCTCTCCTGTTGCTCGTCTAAGCAATATTCAGGTACTCCTCTCAGTGGCCATCAACATGGATTGACCCATTTCTGAACTAGATGTCAAAAATGTCTTTCTCTATGGCGATCTCCAGGAGGATGTCTACATGGAGCAACCTCCTGAGTATGTTGCTCAGGGGGAGACACGGGTAAGCAGGCTGAAGAAGGTCATCTATAGCCTAAAGTAAGACCCTCAGGCTTGGTTTGACAAGTTTAGCGGCATTGTGGCGGTCGTGGGTTTTACAAGAAGTTCTGTCGATCACTCATTGTTCATTCGCAAAACCTTTCTGGGTCTGGTGGTTCTTGTCGTATATTTGGATGATATTATTCTTACTGGAGATGACCAAGCTGGGGTAGCCTTGACAAAAAAACATCTTTATCAACACCTGGTCATAAAGGATATGGGCTCCCCAAAATACTTTCTGGAATAGAAATCTCTTAAAATCCCAACTCCTTGGTCCTCTCCCAACGTAAGTATGCTCTTGATCTTCTAAAAGAGATAGGGTTGACTGGGGCTAAACCTGCCCGATGTCCCATGGCTACTAGAGAAGATAAAACCTGGACAGATGACTCGCCTCATCTATCAGATGTTACAAGGTATAAGCTTCTGTTCGGCAAACTCATTTATCTCACGGTAACCAGGCCCGACATCTCTTATATTGTAGGCAAAGTTAACCAGTTCATGCAAGCTCCTAGGGAGTGTCATCTATAGTTTGCCCTGAGGATATTAGAATATATTAAAGCGGCGCCAGTTAAAGGACTACAATTTCAGAAGAATGGTCATTTAAAGGTTGAAGCGTACTCTGATTCTAACTATGCTGATGACAATGGAGAACGCAAGTCCACATTGGGATTTGACACATTTGTGGGTGGAAAACTTGTGAGCTGGAGGAGCAAGAAATAGTCAGTCATCTCCAAGTCTAGTGGCGAACTTGAATATCAGAGTATGACGCTAACCACTTGTAAGTTAAAGTGGTTACGGGCTCTCATGATGGACTTATGAGAAATCTACAATCATCCTCTATCTATATTCTGCGACAATAAGGTCGCTATATATATCTCAAAAAATCCGGTATTTCAAGAGAGAACAAAGCACACCAAAGTTGACTGTCATTTCATTAGAGAAGAGATCTTGAAGAAACATATTTGCATTTTGTTCATTACTTTTGACAACGAGTTGGCAGATATCTTCACCAAGCCTGTATCCGCTTCCTTTTTTCACATTTGCGACAAGCTGGACATGATTGATATATATGCTCCAGCTTGAAGGGGAGTGTTGCAGGATGGAGACCGGGCGGTCTGGCGATTTCTCTCTGACGGCTTGATAGCCGGGCGGTCTGGCGACTTCTCTCCATCGGCTTGGTAGCCGGGCGGTCTAGCGTTCTCCTTTGTTGCAGTATGGAGACCGAGCGGTTTGGCGACTTTACTCTGGCGGTTTGAAGACCGGGCGGTCTAACAGCTTCTCTCCAGCGGCTTGTCATTATGGTCGGGCAGTTAGCCTTCTCCTCTAACCACGCGACCTGTGCGGTCTGGTTTTATCTATCCGCTAGTCACGGTAAATGTATTTAGTCCAACATTCCTTTTTTGTAATCTCTCTCTTCTTCTTCATTTTATAAAAGGGAGACTATACCTTTGTAATAGATACAATTTTTGGAAATAAAAATTCTGTTATTGTCCAATTTTTGGTTTATCTTCTTTATTTTCGCACAACAGCCATCTCTAAGCGGACTCCGCGGTCTCACCAATAAGATTGCGACAACCGTGGTTAACCAACTGCTAACCGTCCGGTCACCTTCCAAGATGTTTACTGATCCAGATCGCAAAAAAAGAAACAATAGTCACAGCCCGGCTATCCGCCAACATCTTGCCGCCAGACCGGCTGCGGTCTGTCCAATCAAACCGTCCACTTCCATTTCAACAATTTCAACATGGACTTGGAGCTGTCGCACATGACATCATTCTCTAATTCAGACATATTTCACAAGGCTTTCTAGCAGCTTCTTGGCATGCAAATTCCTGGTGGGAAGTACCTCAACATATATATATATACACTAACAACTATGAACGGGCTTCGCTCATTCTCAATGCAGCGCTGCGGGCTTCGCCCGCTTGGCAACGACATTGGTACTGGGTGGAAACATATGTTGTGGGTGACAATATTTGACGTGGGGGCGGCATTTGTTGTGGGTGGCAACATTGGTCGTGGTCGTCGACATTATTCGTGGACATCAACATTATTCGTGTGAGTCGACATTGTTCGCGGGCGACGACATTGTTTGGGAGCTGTGATACTGTTCAGGGGAGGCCATAGTGTTCGGGGGCGGCGACATTTTTTAGGGGCGACGACATTATTTGGAGAGGCGACATTCGTCGGGAGTTCCTGTTCTCGATGCGGCTTCGTCCATGCTTGATGCTCTCGGTCGGCCTTCGGCCCTATCCAGGAGGGCTTTACCCACCTCCGCACGGACTTCACCCGTTCTTGATGCTCCGGACGACATTTGTCGTGGGGGTGACATTTGTCATGAGTGTGACATTTGTCGGGGTGCGACATTTGTCGAGGGGGGCGACATTTATCGGGAGGCAACATTTGTCGAGAGGGCGACAACTGTTGGGGGGGAGACAACTGTCGGGGGGGCAACAATTATCGCATGGGGCGATGATTGTCGTGAGGACAACGATATTAGATGGGGACAATGACATTGGTCGTGGGCGGTGACATTGGTCGTTGGCGGTGACATTGGTCGTGGGCGGTGACATTAGTCGTTGGCGGTGACATTGGTTTTGGGCGGTGACAAAAGTCATGGACGACGACATTCGATAAGGGCGACGACATTCAACAGGGACGACAACATTCAGCAAGGGCGACGACATTCGGTAGGGGCGGCGACATTCGAAGAGGAGTGGGACATTGGGCGAGGGCGGCAACAGTTGTCATGAGGGGCAACATTTGTCGTGGGCTAATGATGGACCGGCTTACATTCTCAATCCATAATCATGAAGGATTAGTCTGATACACTGTGTTTGCATGCATTCAGATTGTTAAGATAAATTTTCTCCTAAGTGTGAAAGAGGCTAGTCAATTTTGACCATTATTTTCAAGCATGTGTTTCATGACATGTATGAAAAGGATTAGCCATCTTTGACCTGGAATTCAATATGTGCTCTTAAAGGAAGCTTCTAAGAAATTGTCCAAAGGAAGCTTCATGTCAAATGACATGTGTTTTTGACCGAGGGAAGCTTCATGGAAGCTTCATCCACATGTCATCCCCCACACCTACCTCCTTGATTTTGGACCTATAAATAGGGATGAAGGAGGAGGGGTAAGACATCCACTTCTCTCCAAACTCAAACATTGAAAGATCTAGAGAGGCCTTTGTGACAATCGTCATAGTTTGGGAGAGCTTCCGGACGTCGTTGTATGACGTTGATAAGAGTACTTCGCCTACACGGATTGGATCTGGAGCAGATATTGACAAGGATTTAAAGAGGCATCTTGGAGAGGATTTGTGTAATCCGTCTCATCCGCCTCTGTCGGTAACTTGCATTTTTTCTGTTGTTATTTATTGTATTGTGTAGTGTGAAACTGGTGAAGATCCTTTGTGGATCGGTGGAGGGAAAGCCTGTAATCCGTGCGTGTGATTTTTTCACACACTTTTAGTGGAGGCTTTCCGGGTTGGACTCCGATCGTCCCGTGGTTTTTCACCCGATTTGGGTTTTTCACGTTAAAAATTTCCTGTGTGCTTTTCTATGCTTTTATTTTCGTATTATACTGTTGCTTCCGCTTGCATACCGCTGAACGCGGTCGCACAAGTGCTCGCTCAAATTTGCACAGGTGCTCTGGTCGGGATTGTTCGCTCACTTTCCCAGGTTCAGTGACAGAGTCATTTAGTGACAGAGCAGATACCGGGCCAACCTTTGGGGTTTCAGGACGAGTCGATTGTGATCTCGGGTGTGCAATTGGGAGTGGTAGTTTACGACCATTGGCCTGCTGGCTATCCTCTCCAGTTGCATACTTTGAGATAGTCGGCTCAAAGATCAGTGGTCGGTCCAGCCAGTTGGCAGAGCATAATGGAGTCCTCATCAGGTTCGGAGCAGATGGTAAAGTTGAATGGTGCCAATTATCACCAGTGACATCTATTGATGGAGGATCTGATATATGTGAAGGGTTGGCATGCTCCTATCTTTGAGGAGATGCCAAAGGACATGGATCCGGCAAAATGGAAGGTGGAACATTGGAAGCTGTGTGGGTTTATCAGACGGTTCGTATAGCCGAACGTCTACAACCATGTGGCTAGCATCAATGATGCAAAGGATCTATGGAAGACTCTTGAGACCTTATATGCCAAGAGCACGGGCATCAACAAGTTGTATTTGATGAAGAAGCTTGGAGAGTTCAGATACCGAGAGGGCTCTCCTATTTTGGATCATGTCAACGAGTTCCAGGGCATTATTGATCGTCTGACTGCCATGAAGGTGACATTTGAAGATGAGGTGAATGCTTGGTGGCTACTCAAGTCACTTCCAGACTCTTGGGAGATGGTCAGAGTTTCTCTAATCAATTCCTCCCCCCAGGGGATTGTTTCCATGGAGATCGCCAAGAGTGGGATCTTGAATGAGGAGGTGAGACGAAAGTCTCAGGGGACTTCAGGCTCTTCTTCAAGAGCTGACGTTCTCTTTGCTGAGTCCAGGAAAAGAGGAAGGAGTAAGAGCCGATGAAGGAAGGAGGACAGGAGTCAGAGTAGGGGCAAGTCGAAGTCACGTTATCAGAACGTGGAATGCCACTACTGCCATAAGAAGGGCCACATTAAGAAATTTTGTTATTCGTGGAAGAACGATCAGAAGAAGAAGGGAATTGCCACTGAGGGCAAAGATAAGGGTCACACGACAGCCACCATTTCGACTGAGGAGGACAACGTCATTATTGTTGGCGACGATATCACTGTTGCACTCGCATGTGATGATCGATGTTGGATCGTTGATTTTGGAGCCTCTGCGCATGTCTCCCACAACAGGGAGTTATTTGCCACTTACACCACTCATAACTGTGGGGTGTTGAAGATGGGAAATGGGGATACGTCTAAGGTACTTGGGCGTGGAGACATGCATTTGAAGACGAGAACTGTAGCCTTACTAGTTCTGAGAGATGTGCGACATGTGCCAGACATCCGTTTCAATCTCATTTCTGTTGGCAGACTTGGAGACGAAGGGCACCTGAGTGTCTTTGGAGGAGACTTCTGGAAGCTGATCAGGGGATCACTTGTGATGGCCAGGAGTTATAAAGATTCTAGACTGTACTACATGGAGGGGAAGCCTGAAGCTGCTCAGGCCAACTCTGTCAGGGATGAGGCATTCACTTCCTTATGACACAGGAGGCTCGCACACATCAGCCAGAAGGGTTTGGAATGCCTGGCGAAGAAAAAGCTGATTAGAGACATTTCTGGTGATCATTTGGAGAGGTGTGGCCACTGCATGGCTGAGAAACTGAACAGGATTTCATTTCACAGCCACACATCCACCAGGAGATCGGATCCATTGGAGCTAGTTCACACTGATGTTTGCGGACCTCTGAAGGTCTAGACCAGAGGAGGAGCTTTGTACTTCATTACTCTCATCGACGATTATTCGAGGAAGCTTTGGGTCTATGCTATCAAGACCAAAGATCAGGTCCCCGATACTTTCAGGAGATTCCATGCTGAGGTGGAGAGACAGTTTGGGAAGAGACTGAGATGCATCAGGTCCGACAATGGGGGAGAGTACATTGGTCCGTTTGATGAGTACTGCAGGGACCATGACATCCGATATGAGAAGACCCCGCCGAAGACGCTGCAGCTAAATGGCGTAGCTGAGAGGATGAATCAGACACTGTTGGAGAGGATTTGGTGCATGCTATCTGAGTCGAAGCTGCCAGGGATGTTTTGGAGCGAGGCTCTTCTTACTGCAGCGCATGTCATCAACCTCTCGCTGAGTTCAGCATTGCAGGAGGATGTTCCAGATAGGGTCAGGTATGGGAAAGACCCCTCTTACAGTAACTTGCGGATATTTGGCTGCAGAGCCTTTGTGCACGTTCCCAGAGACGAAAGATCGAAGTTGGATTCGAAGACCCGACAGTGCATTTTCTTGGTGTACGACTACAGTGGAGAGTTCGGGTACAGGTTCTTTGATCTAGTTGAAAAGAAGCTTGTACGTAGCCGTGATTTTGTTTTCTGTGAGGATCAGACTATTGGTGATCCTGAGGAGACCGTTGAGTTTGAGGTTGACTCTCGTACTGCTGCAGAGTCACCAATGTTTGGAGATGACGATACTGAGGAGGCTGCTGAGCCTGAGCCACCACAGGGTACTGATACCCTTCCGGATTATGATATCACCACTGATGGTGAATCAGGAGTCACTGAGGACATTACTGATGATGTGCCTGCACCGGCCCCTGAGCCTACCCTGCGGAGGTAAGATCGGGCCAGGCGCCCATCCGCTAGATATTCTGCATCAGAGTCCATACTGCTGACTGATGCGGGGGAGCCTAAGAGCTATGACGAGGCTTTGGAGAGTACTGAGAAGTGTCGGTGGATGGCTGCTATGTAGGAGGAGATGCAGTCGCTGCAGAAGAACCACACATATGACTTGGTGAGATTGCCTAAGGGCAAGAAGGCCTTGAAGAATCGGTGGATTTTCAGTGTAAAATAGGTAGACTCCTCCACACCTCCTAGATACAAGGCCAGGTTGGTGGTGAAGGGTTTTGGACAACGACAGGGTGTTGACTTCGATGAGATCTTCTCACCCGTGGTGAAGATGTCATCCATTCGTATTGTACTTGGCCTCGCTGCGAGGCTCGACTTGGAGATAGAACAGATGGATGTCAAGACCGCTTTTCTGCATGACGATCTTGAGGAGGAGCTATACATGGAGCAGCCTGAGGGTTTCAGTGTCAGAGGGAAGGAAGGTCTGGTGTGTTGTTTGCAGAAAAGTCTATATGGCCTGAAGCAGGCCCCGCGACAATGGTATAAGAAGTTCGATTCATTCATGAGGAAGATCGACTTCAAGAGGACCACCCTTCACCACTGTGTATTTTTCAAGCAGTATGCTCCAGAAGACTTCATCATTCTGCTGTTGTACGTGAATGACATGTTGATTGTCGGGAGGAATACTGCTCGCATTTTTGAGTTGAAGCGGCAGTTGAGTTCTACCTTTGAGATGAAGGATCTAGGTGCTGCTAAGACTATTTTGGGGATGTATTTTTGCAGGGACAGGGGAGACAGATTACTTTGGTTATCACATGAGCGGTACATCCGCAAAGTTTTGTAGAGATTTGATATGGACCAGGCGAAGAAGGTGAGCACGCCTCTTGCGGCTCACTTCAGGCTTACCGCTGATCAGTGCCCCAGCACACCCGAGGAGATCGAGACAATGCAGAAGATTCTATATGCATCTGCAATTGGGAGCCTCATGTATGCGATGGGGTGTACACGTCTAGACATTGCTCATGCTGTTGGGACCGTTAGTAGATTTCTCTCCAATCCTGGGAGAGAGCATTGGAGCGCAGTAAAGTGGATACTGAGATACCTGCAGGGACTTCAAACTTGACATTGAGATTTGGAGACAGTGAGCCAGAGCCGTTGGGCTACACTGATGCAGACATGGCTGGAGATGTGGATTGCAGGAGGTCGACGTCAGGGTACATGATTCTGTTTGCAGGGGGAGTTGTCTCGTGGGCGTCGAGACTGCAGAAGTGCGTTGCATTGTCCACCACGGAGGCTGAGTTCATTGTAGTTACTGAGGCTGGGAAGGAGTTGCTTTGGATGAAGAGGTTCATCAAAGAACTTGGATTCACTCAGGACCGATACACACTCCTGTGTGATAGTCAGAATGATATTCACCTGTGGAAGAACCCCACGTTCCACTCGAGGTCGAAGCACATCGACACTCGGTATCATTGGATACGAGATGTCCTAGAGCAGAAGGAGCTTGATCTTTAGAAGGTGCACACTGTTGACAATGGGGCAGACATGCTGACTAAGACCGTGCCAAGGGGGAAGTTCGAGCATTGCGTTAGAATCGCCGGGATGGCGGTTTCTTCTGCCTCGATGTGAAGGGAGAGATTTGTTGGGTACAGTTCCCGTCCTTTGTGGAAAAAACTGTTGAGTTTGAGTCTCATTAACTCGAATTTGGTGTTGCTGATCAAATGTGAAGACATATGGATGGAGGACCTGGCGGGAGGCAAATTAAAGACTCTGGGGAAGATTATCAGAATGACAGGTTTTTTTTTCACTTAGTCGAAAAGGGAGAGATTTGTTAAAATAATTTTTCTTCAAAGTGTGAAAGAGGCTTGCCAACTTTGACCATGATTTTCGAGCATTGTTTCATGACATGTATGAAAAAGATTAGCCATCTTTGACCTGGAATTCAACATGTACTCTTAAAAGATTTAGAAAATTATCCAAAGGAAGCTTCATGTCAAATGACATGTGTTTTTGACCGAGGGAAGCTTCATGGAAGCTTCATCCACATGTCATCCCCCACACCTACCTCCTTGATTTTGGACCTATAAATAGGGATGAAGGAGGAGGGGTAAGGCATCCACTTCTCTCCAAACTCAAACATTGAAAGATCTAGAGAGGTCTTTGCGGCAATCGTCTTAGTTTGGGAGAGCTTTCGGACGTCGTTGTACGACGTTGACAAGGAGTACTTCGCCTACACGGATTAGATCTGGAGCAGATATTGGCAAGGATTCGAAGAGGCATCTTGGAGAGGATTTGTGTAATCTGTCTCATCCGCCGCTGTCGGTAACTTGCAGTTTTTCTGTTGCTATTTATTGTATTGTGTAGTGTGAAGCTGGTGAAGATCCTTTGTGGATCGGTGGAGGGAAACCCTGTAATCCGTGCGTGTGATTTTTTTCACACACTTTTAGTTGAGGCTTTCCGGGTTGGACTCTGATCGTCCCGTGGTTTTTCACCCAATTTGGGTTTTCCACGTTAAAAATTTCCTGTGTGGTTTTTTGTGCTTTTATTTTCGTATTGTACTATTGCTTCCGCTTGCATACCGTTTAATGCGGTCGCACAGGTGGTCGCTCAAATTTGTAACAGGTGCTCTGGTCGGGATTGTTCGCTCACATTCCCAACATAGATCTGTTCTAGAGTTGATTTTCTGGAACATGAGCTAATGATGAATGATATGATGAATTTAAATAAAGCAGATAATGTAAGCTTAATTGATTTTTCAACCTAAAATATTTTACATTTAAATAAGGTTTGGTAGGTTTAAATCAGGGAAATCAGTGATAGTTAAAGTCCTTGAAAACATACCAAATGCTATGGTTGTCGAAACCAAATACAAAGGAGCTAGTGGATGAATAATCAAAGATGAAATCCTTGCATTTCTGATCTAGGAACCTGACATTGACCATGATGATTACAACAAGGAGTGAAATAAATGGAGTCGAAGAGCACTCAGAGGGCAAACTTCTGTGGCTTTGCCCGGCCTACAGAACCATTTAGAACCATGTGAACAAATATAAAATAGAACAATCAATATAGGGCATCCATTACTACTGTTATCAAATTCAAATTAGACATTCAATATAGGGCAATGAAAGGTCAATAAATATAGGGCATCATGAGAGATTTATTGGAAACACGGTAGGGTTTTGAAGCTTTTATGAATTATATTCCAATCCAACGGTGGGAATTGAGATATTTTGAGATCTGACGACTAAAAATGAAAGTTTGGTGTGACTTTTAAGATATGACTATTGTTTTATATAATAAAGATTTATATATATATATACATAGAATTCATATCAAATACGGGCTCTCTACTGTGCGGGCGTGCAATAACAACCGCCCGATTAGGGGAGGATCACCTCCTGCGCCATGCCAACTCAGCGCCATTCGACATCAGCGACAGATCCACCGGCCGGCCGAGCCCGAAGCCGTCGGTCGCCGGCCGCCGCTGAGGTCGCATGGTGCAGGAGGTGGATCTGCCGTTGATTTTGCCGACCGCCGCTGGTGCAAGTTGGGTTTCATGAAATGGGAGTGGAGTGGTCGGGGGGAACTCATCGCTGAGCTCGCCGGCCGTCGCCGCCGGTGTATTAGGGTTCCTTCCGTCCGCACGCCGCTGGTGTATTAGCGCTCGTCGGGCACTGGCCTTCGCCACTGGATGGATCTGGAAGGAGTACTGCTCCAGGGCGCCAGAGAGGCTTGCAGATCTGGATGGAGGAGGTGATCTGACGGCTCTTCTTGCATGTCCGTACGCCCGCACCTTCACCCACCCGCACCTGATCACTCTCTCTCTCTATATATAGACACACACACACGAGTGACAGGCACGGGCCTCCGGCCCGATGGCCGCGCGGCACAGTACCTGCTCAGCAACGGCGGGCTCCGCCCACCCCCCGGCGGGGTTCGTCCGCTTCCTAACGACAGTACCCCCGACGTCGCACCCCCCGGCGTTCTTCGCCCACCTCCGGCCCTACGACCCCGAGCGACAGTACTCGGCCTGCGGCGGCGGCCGTGGCTGCCTTCGTCGAACTTGTCGAGCTTATTTAAATTAAATAATAAAAATAAATATACAAAATAACCCCCCCCCCCCAAATAAATATAATTAAAGACTATTAATTAATTAAACTGTAAATCAAAAAATATTTAAAACTATTGATATTATTAAAAACATTTAATAATTTTAAGTGTAAATAATTAATATTTGAAACGTAAACATTTAATACAAAAATATAAACTCAAAAAGAAGCCCTGGTCGGGCTTCGCTCTGCTTGCTTTTAAATAACTTTTAAAACAATAAGCATATCTCAAAGCACATCATAAAACTCATCTCGACCGTCCTATCTCCAAAAAATTGCTTCTGGCCATTGGATCTCAACAAGTTAGGTCTGAGAAGTTCCCACGACCCAACTTGAGGGGGAGTGTTATTTAAAGATTATTTAAAATAATGTTGATTGAAAAACTGGACAACATTAATGAGTAATTGTGTTGTGTCACCATAAATATCATATCTCATTTTATAATCCTCCACCACACACAACCACTAATGTTTGCATACCCGGTGCAAACACTAATGTGCCTTTATCTCATTTTTAAACCATCCCGACCCCCGCACTCTCATCCCCCGTCACACACATAACTAATTTGCAATTACAAAAACCTTCACTCAATTTTACATTTCATAACATTCATGCACAAAAGTAGCCGGACGCTTGATTGCGGGCGAAGCCCGCAGCGACGCATCGAGAACGAGCGAAACCCGTTCGAAGATGTTAGTACACACACACACACACACACACACACACACACACACACACACACACACACACACGAGTGACAGGCACGGGCCTCCGGCCCGATGACCACACGCTACAGTACCTGCTCAGCAATGGCGGGCTCCGCCCGCCCCCCGACGGGGTTCGTCCGCCCCCTGACGACAGTACCCCCAACGTCGCACCCCCCTGCGTTCTTCGCCCACCTCCGGCCCTACGGCCCCGAGCGACAGTACTCGGCCTGCGGCGGCGGCCGTGCCTGCCTTTGTCGCACCTGTCGAGCTTATTTAAATTAAATAATAGAAATAAATATACAAAATAAACCCCCCCCCCCAATAAATATAATTAAAGACTATTAATGAATTAAACTGTAAATAAAAAAATAGTTAAAAACTATTGATATTATTAAAAACAATTAATAATTTAAAGTGTAAATAATTAATATTTGAAACGTAAACATTTAATACAAAAATATAAACCCAAAAAGAAGCCCCGGTCGGGCTTCGCTCTGCTTGCTTTTAAATAACCTTTAATTAATTAATTAGCGATTTAAATTGCAATTCACGGCCTCTTTAATCCAACACCGCCCAGTTGAATTAAATTCCTTGGGTTGAAAAGACATATGCAAGATGCCTTGTTTGAATTCCTTCTCAGCTGCAAACCCGGCAGGCTAATGTTTGACGGGCTTGTAAGAACGCATATAACTAGATCTAAAGCAAAGCCTAGGGCGCAGCGGAAAAACAGAGATCAAGTATAGTGGTTTATACCTCCTGCCATTAGGGCAAAGCCTGGGAGCAGACTTGCTGGAAGCCGACGGAAGAAGGCTTGCTGGAAGCCGGTGACGCCGCCTTGCTGGAAGATGGCAGCAACTTTGCTGCTGCACGGCGACGACGAGCTCTGGATGATGGACGACCGCCTTGCCGGAGGCGGAAAAAACCTGGCGTGTGGCTCCGACGGGATGGCGACGCGGAACGGTGGAATCGGAAGAAAACCCTAAGTCACGACTTGCGACTGGGAGCAGCTCGGGCTTCTGGATATTGGGGAGAGTGAACCGGATGAGATATAAGAGATGGTCTTATATATCCTTATATACCGCACATCCAGGGCCTTAAGCAAAACCCTGAACGATCGCGGCCGTCCATCCTCCCATCAAGAGGATCGTGACTACAAACCCCGATCTTAACTAAAACCACGTGTCACTCTTGAGCCCTATATGAGTCAACACTTTATACGGATCACCCTAACGAACTCATGAGTTGAATCAAATAGGTAATCTAACATTCTCCCACTTGATTCGACAGACGAGAGTTTCTCTTATCATTTAGAAAATAATTTATAGGTTCTATAATAATAATAAAACTAGACTCATATGGTGATAGTGAACAACAAGATATAATCGTATGACCATACAAACTAACATAAAAATAACAGTGACTCTAGACCCAAACCTTATGTGACGTCTTTATACTTGTATAGAACGTTACAACTATATGAACTGTGGCAGTTGTATCTCAATGGTGGATATTTCCCTTCCACAATTACAGTGTAATCATAAAACCCTATCAAGTGCTTTATGTAGTGTCAATGCTTATGAGTGGATGCTCCCACTCTTTAACGCAATATAATATCTCTATCATTACTTTAGTGTGCACAAGAGATAAAAGAAAAATGAAAATACTGCATTAATTAAAAGGAGAGTTACAATGAAAGGTCATGACCACTTAACCATCAAATGAGTCCACAAGTCCCATTCTATCAACATGACTTTTGAACAACTTAGGCGGGAGTCCCTTAGTCATGGGATCTGCTACCATGAGCAGTGTGCCTATATGCTAAATGATGATTTTACTCTCCCTCACATTCTCTCAAACCACCAAAAACTTTATATCAATGTGCTTGCTGCGACTCCCTCTTTTATTGTTCTTAGCAAAGAACACTGCTACAACAGTGTCACATAGAAGCTTCATTGGCTTAGGAACTGTATCCATCACCCTAAGCCCTGAAGAAAAATTCTTCAGCCATAATGCTTGCTTAGTTGCTTCATAGCATGCAATAAATTCTGCCTCCATAGTCGAGGATACAATAAGAGTTTGCTTGGTGCTCTTCCAAGCCACTACACCATTAGCCAACATAAAAATGTAGCCAGAAGTGGATTTCCTCGAATCTTGGCAACCTGCAAAGTCTGCATCTGTGTATCCGACCATGTCCAGATGGTCAGACTCTCTATATGTAAGCATGTAATCTTTTGTCCCCTGGAGATATCACATAACTTTCTTGGCAGCTGTCCAGTGCTCTATCCCAAGATTACTTTGATACCTTCCAATAGCCCCACGATGAAAGCAATGGCTGGTCTAGTGTAAATCTCTAAATAGACCAAACTGCCGACTGTAGACGCATATGGAATGTTTTTCATGGATTCCAATTCCAGAGAGTTTTTGGGACATTGTGACAAACTAAATCTGTCACCCTTCACAATAGGAGCTATTGAGCTAGAACAATTTCTCATATTGAATCTTTCCAGAATTTTGTTGATACATGCCTTCTGAGATAACCCCAAGATCCTTCTGGATCTATCTCTATGTATCACAATTCCTATAACATAGGAAGCCTCCCATAAATCTTTCATATCAAAATTCCGAGAGAGAAATTGTTTAGTCTCCCATATCATTCCCGAATTGTTACTTGTTAGCAAAATATCATCAACATATAGGACTAAAAACATGAATCTGCTCCCACTGACCTTAATGTATATGCATTGATCCACAATATTTTCCTCGAATCAAAATAAGGTAATAACGTTGTGGAACCTTATATACCATTGTTGTGAGGCTTGTTTAAGCCCATATATTGATTTCTTTAGTTTGCATACAAGGTTAAGGCCGTTCTCTGAAATGAAACCTTTAGGCTGACTCATGTATACTTCCTCTTCAAGTTTCACATTTAAGAATGTCGTTTTGACATCCATTTGATGTAGCTCCGGGTCAAAATGAGCTACGAGGGCCATGATAATCCTTAGTGAGTCCTTCTTTAATACCAGAAAGAAGGTGTCATGGTAATCTATGCCCTCCTTTTGAAGGAACCCTTTGGCAACAAGTCTTTCCTTATATCGTTCGATGTTACCAGTGATATCAACTTTTGTCTTGTAGACCCATTTGGAACTTACAACCCGAAAACCTTCGGGTTATTCTACTAGATCCCATACTTGATTGTTTGTCATTGAGTTTAATTCATCCTTCATAGCTTCATACCATTTTTCAGAATCTGTGCGGCTTACGGCCTCTGAAAAGGTGATGGGGTCTTGATTGAGTCCAGACATGTAGTAGGTATCTTGCAAATATACAACGTAATCAGCTGGAATGGATGACCTTTTGACTCTTGAAGATCTTCGGAGATCTGATTGATCTAGTGGTTGTGGTGCAGTCTCCACTGGTGGTGGTTCCTGAATGACTGGTTCACTAGCCACATCTTCATGATAGCTCTGGATAGGAGGATCATTGATCACTTCTTCATAAGTTGGGATCCGAATAGGTAGGTGTTGAGCCACAACAGGTATGAGCCCACCAGGTTCAGCGCCACTACCTAAAGGTACAGTCTCCTGCACCTCTTCTATCCCAACTTTATGAGTACATCTCTCATCAGTATTAGATTCCTCAAGAAATCTGGCATTCCTTGCTTCTACTACTTTAAGCGTGTGAGAGGGACAATAAAATCTAAAACCCTTGGATTTTTCTGCATAGCCAATGATGAAACCACTGACTGTCCTTAGGTCTAATTTCTTTTCATGTGAGTTGTACACCCTAACCTCTACTTGACAGCCCAATATGTGCACATGATTCAAACTGGGCTTCCATCCATTCCATAGTTCAAAAGGTGTTTTAGGAACCGACTTGGATGGAACCCTGTTTAAGACGTACACGACCGTTTTCAAGGCTTCACTCCACATGCGAGGAGGGAGAGATGAGACACTTGTCATGCTCCTTACCATATCCATCAAGGTACGATTCCTTCTTTCGGCTACACCATTTTATTGTGGTGTGTCAGACGTCGTATATTGAGCTATGATTCCATGTTCCTAAAGGAATCTAGCGAATGGACCAGGTCTTTGGCTTCCTTCTATGAACCTACCATAATATTCACCACCCCTATCAGATCTCACAATTTTGATACTCAAGACAAACTATTTCTCTACCTCTGCCTTATAGACCTTGAAAGCATCGAGTGATTCAGATTTGTCATTTAGGAGGTATAGATACATGTATCTTGTAAAATCGTCAATGAAAGTAATGAAATACTCTTGACCATTCATATAAGGAGTGGTAAATGGTCCACATATATCAGTGTGAATTAGCATTAGTTTTGAATCGCTTCTTCTAGCTCCTTTACTGGACTTGCTAGTATGCTTTCCCTTTATGCATGCTCTGTAAGTTCCAAAATCAGTGAAATCAAGCGTCTGAATAACACCTTCCTTCACTAATCTTTTAAGGTGCTCTATGGAGATGTGCCCCAACCTCCTATGCCATAAGCTAGATGAATTGTTGTTTTTCACATTGATATAACTACTATTATCATGCATTGTAGTGAATGATTGTAAATAGTTTAAATCTAGATCTAAACTATATAACCCATCTGTCAATATATCAGATCCAATAGTTACTGAATCTTTAATGATCAGAAAAGAAATGTCTTTAAACTGAAAATCAAAGCCCGTAGGCGCTAGTCTGGATACAGATAATAAGTTTTTAGAAAAACTCGGAATGTAAAAAGTCTTCTCTAGATTCAAAATGTATCTGGTCTTTAGGATGAGCCTGTATGTCCCAACACCTTCAACAGAAGATGACATCTTGGTCCCCGAATAGAAGCAGAGTTCTCCTTCACTGGGTTTCCTTAGGCTTTGAAACCCCTGCATGACAGTAGAGAAATAGATTGCAGAACCTGAATCAATCCACCACGTGTTATGAAAATTATGAGAATTTACAAAATTTGATTCATAACACACTAAAGATGTCATACTCCAGTTTTAGTCAGCCATGCTTTGGACTTATGGCAGTCCTTTTTCATGAGACCCTTTTTCTTGCAGAAAAAACAAGTTGATAGCTTTGGGTTGTCCGGTTTCTTTATGGAACCTGCTATCCCTTTGCCTTTATCCCTTGAGTCACCCTTAGGTTTTGAGGACTGCCCTTTCTTGTGTGACACAATATTCACCGATTCCAATTTCTCCTGCTTCAGCCTGCCTTGCTCTTGAACACACATGTTTAAAAGCTCATTCACCGACCATTTTTCCTTATGTGTCATATAAGACACCTTAAATGCGGTGTAGTCAGCGGGCAATGAAGTCAGAATAAAGTGGACCAAAAAAGACTCTAAAAAGTCGACATCTAAAGCCTTCAGCTGAGCAGCTATGTCTCTCATCTCCATAATGTGTCCTCTTACGCTTTCTGTTCCTTTAAGCTTCATGGAACAGAGCTTTGCCATTAGGGTGTTTGCCTGAGCTTTATCCGAGCTGACGAACTGTTCATCAATGGCCCCCATCAGTTCTTTAGCAGTTCTGCATTTAGGGATAGATCCCCTTATGCTCTGACTAACGTGGGTCTTGATTACCATTATACTGAGACGATTGGATCTTTCCCATCGCTCGTACAGGGTACAGTCAACTGGTGTGCTCTCCATTATGGGGAGAGTTGGCTCCTCAGTACGAAGAGCCAGATCTAAATTCATGCACCCTAAGGCTAGAAGCACCTTATCTTTCCATATCTTATAGTTATCCCCAGATAGAGTGTGGATGAATTGAGTTGGGTCGATTACAGTGTTAAAAACTGCAAAGAAAAACATAAAGACACATGCTTACGATTAATTATTAAAGCAACGAAAAACTAAAAGGCAATTGACATTATGAAAGACTTTATTTAACAATTAACTCACGTTAATTGTTAATGATAAGAATCCAGTCTCCCTTTGGGCAAAGACTGCTATCGCATTGGATTTTATCTCACTTTATTTATATATAGCTAGGAAGGAATATACCAAAATTAATGGAAACTCATACTTGTGGGCATAGAGACCGGTTATTCTTGGTATATGCCTCCTACTATAAACCAATTATAATTCTACAATGTTATTTATTACTTCCCCGTGGGGTCGGGTAACAAGTAACACAAGAACATAATTGCAATGTGCAAAGATTAGATCGAGTGATTTAAACACACCCCATGATGAGTTCCCTGTAAATCACTATATCGGGCCTATCAGGATGCTTTGGCCACTCCTGAGAAATTCGATAAACATTATTCTAATTAGTGCACAAGAGACATTTGGAGCTCAAAAATAAAGAACCTGAATCCAATCACCAAACAATGCCTCCATGAACTATAACTCCGCATCACCAAAAGCTTGATGTTGAAGTGTTCCCCTCCTTTCTTTATCCTTGCACCTCCATCACCATGGGAAAGCCAAATCTCAACACAAGAGTACTTCCAAAAGCACATGATGCCGGCGAGTATGGTGATCAGATTCGAGTCAAGAGTGCGAGATTGTTTGTTGCCACAAAATACATTCCAAACGGAGAATTAATATTACATAATCATGAAAAAATATTACATCCATCATAGAAATTGGCAATGAACAACCACCACAATCTCTAACCACAACGTTGAGCAACCAAACAAGAAAATTACGCTGTTTTGAAAGAAATCACCACATAGTTTTTCAAAGAAAAAACTGCACAATTTTGGGAAGACATCATCTCAGAATTTTAGAAAAAACACATCACAATTTTTTTTTAGAAGAAATCTTTACAGATTTTGTTGGAAAAAATCGGATGTGAAACCCCTTTGGCTCTGATACCAAATGTAAGAATGCATATAACTAGATCTAGGGTAAAGCCTAGGGCGCAGCGGAAAAACAAAGATTGAGTATAGTGGTTTATACCTTCTGCCATTAGGGCAAAGCCTGGGAACAGACTTGCTGGAAGCCAACGGAAGAAGGCTTGCTGGAAGCTGGTGACGCCGCCTTGCTGGAAGATGGCAGCAGCTTTGCTGCTGCACGGCGACGACGAGCTCTGGACGATGGACGACCGCCTTGCCGGAGACGGAAAAACCCGACGTGTGGCTTCGACGGGATGGCGACGCGGAATGGTGGAATCGGAAGAAAACCCTAAGTCGCGACTTGTGACTGGGAGCGGCTCGGGCTTCTGGATATTGAGGACCTTAACCTTTGCACAACTTCTGAAGTGTTACAGTCCGTCTTCGGCTCACTTCCGGGCTTTCTTCATGCCTCTGTATGGATAAAAAACCTTGATAATGCATTGTACACTTGAGACTTATTTGTTTCGTAACTCATTACTACTACATATATTTGCTCATGAAGGCTGACGTCGACACAAACGACCATTCGGTTGGCACTGCTGAAGTTATTTTCACAGATGAGCCGACTCTGAGAAACGCCGCGATAAAGATGGCAAACCACATCATTGACGGTCATCAGATATCTGTTCGACAGTTGGCACTCTTTGATGTTAGCCCGGAGTTCTTTGTGGGAAAGCCTTAAGTACCTACCTTGCCTACTCTGTGTAGGATCTTCTTCAGAGTTGCTATGCTGCTGAGTTAATAATAATGTAAAACACTTTTCCTCTGTAAATATTGTAATATGTTTGTCGTTACTCATGTGTAATACCCGCACCCATCGAATGCCATACATATCGTACTCTTTTAGTCCTGTTAGAATTGCAAACAGAAAATAAATCAACTGTTTGCATTGTGCTCAGCTTTTATAGAATACATGTGTACCACGTTACGCAGTTTACAATCTCTTTTGCGTAAATGCCATGAGCTGTCTCATTTCGAATCATATTTTCCTCTGTGACGGCTTCCAATCGGACGTGCGGCACGTCACGTTGGCCGTTGCTTTTGTTTGGCAGAACGACTACATCTCTGATTGAAATTTACTTCAGAAAAAAATCATACTTACTCTATCCACTCGACATCGAATAAAAACCATGAACACTGTTGTTTACATTGTTCGATGTCATCCGTATGAGTTTAGTCGTTCGTCGTTATTATGTTTGACGTGTTATTGTGTTAGTAAACCACATCTCTTGCGCATCTTCTGCTTTCCACATATCCTACATAGACCTTCATATGTAGCAATGGTAAGGTTACTCAGTACAAAGGCGCACATATACAACAATTCCTCGCCCTACTCAACTGCTCTCTCATTTGTTCCACCACACGTGCTCCTTAAACTCTTGCACTACTCCTACTTACTGAATGACATAAATCTTCCTCAATTCCCTTTGAATATTAATTACTGAAACCCTATGTAACATATATTTTGCTTTAGTACTTACATGATTCAATTTATTTACATATCCAATTGAGGCGAGCTCATATATGTACCTACTTCATAATGTATAGATAATGACTCTCATTCACAATAATTTTCAATGTTCTACACCATCAACCTATACTGCATATTGTTGCCCTTTACTGTTGCTACCCCACGTAATCCAATCAAAATTGACAATGTTGATACATCTGTCATCAAAACTAATTGTTTTATTTGAGAACTGTTCTTTGCTCGGGAACAGTTGATTTCTCTGTCCCGATCAAGCCTCCGCACCAACTCTCTCGCCCACAACACGTCAACATCGACGCCTCCATAGCTTCTCTTCAGCTGTACAGTGCGTTCGTGTTAGTTTTTTTTTACCTCTGTGTTTTTACAAGCTAACATTCTATCTTTTAATTTCCTTATTCCCTCGCCTACAACTTCCAACATGCATCTCCACAGCACAACCAATTACCCCGTCCATGTGACATATTACCACAACAGGAACCCACCGTCCCCTGCACTTCTACATCGCTCACTCAAATAGTTACAGATCAACCGCCTTTCTACAACAACCCTGCACATTCAACAATCGCTTTTGTTAACACTTACTTTTGCGATATCGACATTATTCTATGTTTATAAATCCATATACATGCTGCACCATTAATATATTTGTGCATTTGAATGTTACAAATATACATGCTGCTGTATTAAGTAGATACTCATTGAGATCGACATCATTTTATTCATCGCTCAACGCTGAGCGACACCATGACATTTGAATATGTAGTACTGAATACATAACGGAAATATATCACGCCTGACTTATGAACTACTACATTAAAATTATACAATAAATTGACAGGACCTCATATACGTAATTGTTGCATATTCTGTATACTATTTTGTAACACCTACGTACATTGTATTTCATCTTCATTGTATTATTATACATTTTCTATCGCTATGTCAACGTACTATATCATAATTCACATTACTGCTTCTACTTTTACATATTCACGTTATTTTATGTCCTTTTATGATACGTACATAAAACATCCTACACAATTTTTTATAGATATGGACTGTAGCGACAACATAGTTGATGTACATACAACTGCTCAATCTGATGTTCGTGGTGAATCTCTCTCTATGCCTGGTGAACAACTTCAACGTCATGTTCATCATCAGTCTCTCTCTGCTCACAGTGAAGAACCTGGATTAAATCAACTGCATAGCTACTCAACAACATCATTAAGAAACACACATATAACAGCCTCTGAACGTGCTCTTGAGCGAGCGTCGAACCGAGAACGTTCACAGATAAGAAGATCTCTAATGTCCACCGAACAACGTGAGGCTCAAAGAGCACAGAACCGTTTGTACCAAAGGGCAAGACGTTTACATATGACAGAAACACAACAAGCACATGAATGAGAGGTGAGGCGTGCTGCTGCTCAAAGACGGCGCCGTGAGGTGCCCCGTTGTTGTGCCATATTGCCACAGCAATCCTCCACAGCCCACTGCACTTCTGCATTGTTACCTGAAATAAGTACACATTCCCCGTCTTCGCACAGCATTGTTGCACATGCAAGCACGACCTGTGGTAAAAATTATCTTATGTGTATCGTCACTATAATATATTTATAAATACATTTACATATTTTAACATTGATTTGTTTCTTATTTCAAAGTTATAAATACAGATAATGGTGTTGTCCATAGATATTCATTGACAGCAACACCGCGTTATTCATCTCTCCATGCTTACCGACGCCCTGAGATTGGAGAATCATCGAGAACGCAGCCATTCCCTGCACCCCTATCTGCATACAACCGCTCAATCTTGCCCTCCCAATCACCTAACCATATTACTGCACCAATGACTACTCCACCAGTGTCGCATCTACATGCTGCAAGCCCATCGAATGTAAACATAGAACGCCCTTCAACACTTCTAATGCCACAAAATATCGGTTACCACATGCGCCCAGAAGGTAATTCCTCTGCTATTACAGTATTGACATATACGACGCGCCTACTTCGTTTTTACCGTATATACCTGCTAATATTATAATATTATTTGTAATACAGAGAATTCTATGACAATTACTTCACAAGATGAGTACACAAATGAACATGCCTCTGATGTTACTGCTCCTGTGATGCACCGCCGTCTTCGAAACCACAATATTGCGCGCATCTGTAATACCCCGCAGCAAATTGTATATTTGCAGCTACGGCACCCTCATTTCTGCACTTACTGCAACGCTAAATTGTTTGATGGTGAAACAACAGCGCTGTGTTGCAACAATGGAAGAATTCAAATGCCACCTATACCAATTCCACCGGAGCTTTATAGTTTATTCATTAATAACTCTGCTGAAAGTCGTCACTTTCGAAGATATATTCGTTCATATAACCACGTTTTTTCTTTCACTTCAATGGGCGTGCTTCTAGATTCAGCTTTGGCATCGGACCAACATGCAGTATACACATTTCGAGCTCATGGATCAATATATCACCGAATTGGTTCTCTTTTGCCTGCTGCAAACTCACGTCCTAGGTATCTTCAACTATATACATATGATACAGAACATGAGCTAGATTATCGTTTGCAAGAAAATACCGAGTTAGACCGTGCATTACTTGGGAAAATAAAAACCATTTTGGATACATATAACCCCTTTGTATTAATGTTCCGACATATTTCTCAACATAACGAGATAAACAGATGTAGACTTATGATCAAAGACGCGCCTGCTCTCGGGCCACAATATACATTACCGTCTGCATCGGAAGTTGCTGCTATAATTGTTGGTTCAGAAGAATACATGGACTCAAATGAACGACATATAATTGTTGAAACAACTGAAGGTCAACTGGTTAATGTTCAAGAATATGCTGGTTACTATGACCCGCTTCAATATCCGCTGCTTCTTCCATATGGCACATACGGTTGGTTAGCTGAATACAAAGGATTGAATAATTTGCATGTTACCTGTTGTGACTACTATTCATACATACTTCAGGTTATATGTGCATAAATTCCTCTGCGTTGAAAAATGCTTCTACTTTTATGGTTTTTGACCTCCTAATTATTTTGCTATAGGATCGTCAGCCACCTTTATCCTTGCCGTTACATGGATGTCGTTTACTGCAGCAATATGTTGTTGATAACTACATTAAAATTGAAACTCAAAAACTGCGTTGGATAAAAAATAACCAAAAAACCATCCGCTCTGAACTGTACAGCGGCTTACAAGACTGCCTCAATTCCGGTGAACATAGTGGAGGTTTGTAAAAATTTTATTTTACTCATATCTGATTTTCATGTTGCTCTTACTTACTCTGACATATTTAAAAAATTTGCATATATGACAGCTAATGTTGATCAGCGTGTCATATTGCCATCATCTTTTGTTGGAAGTCCTCGCGACATGTACCAGCGTTACCAAGACGCAATGGCCGTTGTCCAGCATTACGGTAGACCAGATATATTCCTGACAATGACATGCAACTCTTCTTGGCAAGAAATCACAGATGCACTGTATGCTGGACAAACACCTCAAGACCGACCAGATGTAGTCTCCAGAATATTTCATGCTAAGTGTGAAAAATTAAAAAAAGATATTTTCCAAAAGAACGTTTTGGGCAGAACAGTTAGCCATGTTCACGTAATAGAATTCCAAAAAAGAGGTTTGTCGCACGTTCATATGCTGGTTATATTTGATGCGCGTGATAAAATGAACACTCCAGATGACTATGACACCATTGTTCGAGCAGAGATCCCTCATATTGAGCATGACCCCGAATTATATAATGTCGTTGTGCGTCATATGATTCATGGACCATGCGCCCCTGTAAATTCTCATGCACCATGCATGAAACATGGTGTTTGTAAAAAAGGGTACCCAAAAGTTTTCTCTGAGACAACTGTGCAAGGTTCCGACTCCTACCCAGTCTACAGGCGCCGTAATAATGGAAGGTCATTTACGCTTCGTCGTGCTGATGACTTTGTTATTGACAATCGATGGGTTGTTCCATACAACCCATGGCTTCTACTGAAATATGACTGTCATATTAATGTAGAGATATGCAGTAGTATCAAGAGTATAAAATATCTATATAAATACATACACAAGGGCCCTGATTCAGTTGCATTTCAGGTTCAGCCTTTCTCAGACCATAATGAGCTTGCTCAATATGTAAATGGTCGATGGATATGTCCACAAGAAGCATTTTGGAAAATATTCAAATTCTCCATGTACCAAACATATCCATCTGTTATACGTTTACAAATTCATTTGCCGAATAAACATCAGGTGCATTTTCGCACCACTGATTTAGTTGAGGATGTTCTAGCAAACGAAAGAAACTCCCAAACAATGTTGACTCAATTTTTCCATGTTTACGCCACAGAACAAGAACATAGCGAATATCTGTATACGGATTTCCCAAAACATTACACATGGAATCTGACATCCAGAACTTGGACTCCACGGAGACGGCGCCAAAAAGTTATTGCTCGAATGTACTCAGTGCATCCGTCTGAAGGTGAAAGATTTTATTTACGCATATTATTGTACCATATTCGCGCTCCGAAATCTTTTGAGCATCTGCTGACAGTCAATAACATTATGTACTCAACGTTTAAAGAAGCTGCTGAACATTACGGTCTGCTCGAACGAGACATCAATCTACATAACTGTATGCGTGAAGCAAGATCATTCCAGCTACCACATGCATTGCGAAATTTATTCACAATAATTTTGTTATATTGCAACCCAACTGATGTTAGACAATTATGGAATGATAACTACAGTGCAATGTCTGAAGATTACATCTCCTCTACTGTGATGAATGATGGATATGTCATGAACAAACTGCTTCATGAAATCGATTATACTCTCCAACAACATAGCAAGAGTATTATACAGTTCGATATTCCTCAGATGTCCTCCGTTTTCCGAGATCTTAACAATGTGTCGACCTTAATTGAAGATGAACTGTCGATACCAATCTCATATACAGATTTGAACTCTATTTCATTGTTAAATTCTGCTCAATGCTATGCTTTCCATACTATTATGGAAGCTGTTCGACATCGTAATGGAGGTATTTTCTTCATAGATGGTCCTGGAGGCACTGGAAAAACTTTCCTATATAAAGTATTACTTGCTCATTTACGGCAAGATGGTCATATTGTTCTTGCAACTGCATCATCAGGAATTGCTGCAACTCTTCTTCCAGGTGGCACTACAGCACATTTAAGATTTAAAATTCCAATTCCTGTGGAAGGTGGTTCATTTTGTAAATTTGGCAAACAGTCTGAGATGCATAAACTTATACAACATTGCTCAGCTATTCTGTGGGATGAGGCTCCGATGTCTCACAAACATGTATTTGAAGCTGTTGATCGATCATTTCGCGATGTTTTAAACAGCACAGAACCTTTCGGTGGTAAAGTTATTATTATGGGAGGAGACTTTCGTCAAATTCCACCAGTTGTTGTTAATGGCACAAAGTGCCAAACTATCAGTGCCAGCATAGTGAACTCCCCTTTGTGGTCAACTGTACAATTAATTGCATTATCTGAAAATATGCGTGCTCTTAGTGATCATCGTTTCTCAGAATTTCTGCTTCGGATAGGAAATGGTGACGAACAAACATATGATAATGATATGATTCAATTTCCCATGTCAATGATCATTCCATGGGATGGAGAACAGTCACTCAATGTGTTGACCGATATTGTATTCTCAGATATTACATCAGCTGCTACTGACTTTGGTTATTGGGAAGATAGAGCATTGCTCACTCCATTAAATGAGGATGTTGCTATGTTAAATGAGAAGTGCCTAAAATTACTCGATTGTCAGGAGATTACGTACTACTCTTTTGACTCTGTTGATGATGACAGCTGTAATTTATATCCACAAGAATTTTTGAATAGCATGTCACCAGGCACTCTCCCACCACATAAGTTATCTTTGAAAACAGGCGCACCTATCATGCTCTTGCGCAATTTAAATCCTCGAATCGGTCTATGCAATGGTTCACGTCTGATTTGTCGTCATTTCTCAAAAAATATTATCGAAGCTGAAATACTCAGTGGACAACATAAAGGAAAATCAGTCTTCCTTCCCCGCATACCACTGAAACATGCTGGAGATTTCAATATGCCCTTTGAATTAACGCGGAAACAATTTCCAATTCGATTAAGTTTCGCAATTACAATAAACAAGTCGCAAGGACAAACAATTAAGCAGATTGGCCTTTACTTGCCCTCTCCTGTTTTCACTCATGGTCAGCTTTATGTTGCTTTATCAAGAGGAGTCAATGCGACAAGTACCAAAGTTTTAGTGAAAGATGGTTGTATACCAAAGCATTCAGGTACTTATACAAAAAATGTTGTTTTCAAAGAACTACTGTCCAAGGTGAATGCACAGGTATATTCCTTCTCCTCATCTCCAACTTCTTCTCTTCTTTTCGAAATACAAACATTGTTCTCAATTACTATATATTATTTTTCACACAGTACCATGAAACTTAATCAGCTGGAATGACATAAAATAAATTCTGTTGCAGCAACCCTATGTGCTTTGTCATTGGTATGATGTTCTTCTTGATTTTTTTTTAATTACTCAGGCAGATGTACGTATTCTATTTATATGCAAATCATATGAAAAAAATTGCAAAATAACAAACTTATGTATTACGTACCTTCGAAGGACAGTAATAGTGTAGACTTAATCATATATAAAAAAAATATAATACAACTATCATTTACTGCTTTCCGTATACATATAATTTCGGT